>OU343219.1:79531357-79681548 GCA_910596185.1 Chrysanthemum makinoi | reverse complement strand
TGTCTAAATGCTTGCTTGTTTATTAATGCATACTGAATGGGTTGAGTCTTGTATTTTGCATGATCATTTAGACATGCAATGTGAGATTTGTGATATGAGGTTCCGTGATCTTCCTTATTGCAAATCATGCAAAACAGAACCCTATAGCAATCATTAGTTGTATAATTTTTATAATTGCACAGTTCACATTTTATTGAGGGTTTTCGTGTTATTTTAGGCTTGGTATTGCTAGAGAAAGCTAGTTTGGACTCCTTAATCTTAGATTGAGGAGATTTTTCAGAGGATTCTAATTTCTCACTCAGCTTCCTAACAAGTTCAGCCAACTGATCAACTTTAAGATCAGTGTCATTGGTTCTTTCATTTGCAGGGATCGAAGGTTTGGAAGATTTAGTAGGAACATATTCTTTGTTTTGGTTACTGGGAAGTCTTTTCAAGATGGTTATTCTAAGTCCTAATCTCTCTTTTGGAGAGTGTTGGGAATAGACCAAGGGTGTGAGGTTTGAACTGGGTGAGGCTCCCTAAAGAGATTTTAATGGAGGTAAAGGTGTGTGAGTTTCTGATTCAGACTCATTGATGGACACAGTTTGACGGGGTTCATCAGTGATTCCAATAATTTCTTTGATAGCCTAACTTTCAGGTTTCAAGATTTTTCCAGTGTTAAAGTTAGGCAACTTACTGTCTGGGTTGACTCTCTCAACCCAGTCACTGGATTTTGGTTTTAATTCTTGTTCAAAGGAAATGCCAGCAGGAGTAAAAGCTTCTTCACTTTGATTGTTACTTGTAGACTCAGTGAGTTGATCTTCTCCTAGGACTCTCTTTTTAGTACTAGGAATAAGAGTGACATATTCATAAACTCTAGGATTTTTGGCTGTCCAACTTTCAATAATGAGCTTTTCTTTCTTAAGTTACTCTTGAAGAGCATGATTTTGTTTAACGAGTTCAGTGTTTTGAATTTAAAGTGTGACAGCTTCAAGTTTAGCTTGTTTTAAAGAAAGAAGTTCATCTCTACACTTGTTTAATTCAAAAGTGAGTTTATTGTATTTGGAAAATAAATTTAATCTTTGCTCTTCAACAAACTTAAGATCTACATTAATGTAACTTAAATAAGATTGCCAATCAGAATCATCATCCATAGATAGTAAAATATTTACCTTTCTCATGGTGATGTTGACCCATTCTCTACCTCTTGCATGACTCTTTCCAACAGTCAGCTTATCACCTTCTGCAAGTGCCATCAGTGAACTGACTCTTACTTCATCATCAGAGGAAACATCTTCTTCATCCTAATCAAAGGTTTCATCTACAAGTCCTTTGTTCTTTCCCTGAGAGAGTTTAGAGCTCTGTGTGGACTGAGGGGTAGATGGTGCAGTCTCAAGGAGTTCATGTTTAGCTTTAACTTTTCTATACTTAACTTCAAAATCTTTTTGATCCTTTTAATCAGTTTTGTTTTAAAATTGTTGAGATGACTGAAGCCTATTTGGTTGAAACTTGCTAGTTCTTGAGGAAGAATTGTTTCCAGAAAATTTGTACGAATGGTCTAAAGTGGTTTTTGAAAAACAGTCTTTTCCAAAGTGACCTTTTTTTTACCACATTTAAAACATTCAGTGCTATCATTTGCTTTGGAACAATAAATTTTTGATTTGTTTCTTTTGATAAAACGTTTTGAGTTTACAAGGAGTACCCTTTCTTAAAACTCAGTTTGCAAATCATTTAAGTATTCCTCATTGGTTCTTTCATCAGCCTCATCATCACAGTTTTCTTGAAAATCCTGCACAACACCATTTAAATATAATGCAGTTGATATGGGTGCAATGGACATGGCCTTTTTGGTTTCTTGAGCCTTTTTTAAATCAGGGTATCTCATGGACATCAAGTTGTCTTCATAGACAAACTTCACAAAGATTTCAAGGAGCTCAAGATTTTGAATGTGATTAGCATTCCTGAGACCCTGAGAGAAGCTTAACCACTTCTCAGGGAGACTATTGACAAAGCCAACATTCATCTCATGCTTAGACAGGGTGACAGCACCATTGGACAGCTCTTTGAGTAGTGTCTTATAATAGGTATAGGTTTATGAGAGACTTTCAGAATCTTTGGCTCTGAAAGTGTTATACTCAAGTTTCAGGTCCATTATCTTGTTTTTCTTGGTATCTGAGGGACCCTCATAGTTATGAACCAAGTCAGTCCAAGTTTGTTTGGTTGTTTTATAGTTAATGATTGATTCCATTATATCGTCAGGGAGACATGATATAATGATGCTTTTGAGGCGTTGGTCCTGATTGACCACCCTTCTCTCATCAAGAGTCCAATGAGCTTCAGGATTGGGTAAACCTTCAACAGTGGTAGGAACAAATGGACCACCATTAATACATTTGATGTAGTATGGTTCCATTCCTGTTAAGTAGCAAAGCATGCGCTTTTTCCACTTATTGAATTTACCAACTTCCAGTCGGGGAGCAACAACTGAATAGCTTCTTCCCTTTTTGTCGACTAGTTGGGGCACATCATTATCAGCCATGGTAGGATCCTGATTTTAAAAACTTAAGAGACTCTATAATAAAAGTTTTATAAACCAGAGGCTCTGATACCACTTGTTGTTCCTTTTAACTTGGTTAGAATTAACTACAAAGTTAATGTATCCAATCTCCCTGGCTTTGCAATGTTGTTTGAAAAATAGTTTAACAAGTTAAAATGTGAAGTAAAATAGACAAGAGGTTTTCTAACGTTTATATTCTTATTAAAAAGTTAATCTAGGAATATATTACCCAAGTGTTTGCGAAACAACACTTGGGATTGAATGACAATGTATGGTGTACTCCTCACTAAACTTATGCTAAGCTTAAGTATAACTATGCTAACCAACTGAGCTAACCTCTGGGACTTAGTTGTATTTGGAGGAGTAAAAAGGCTTGTGAATGTCTAAGTAGTTAGTGCACAAGCTTAACCCTTTTACTCCAGCTTATGGGTGTTATTTATACAAGTATACGATACAACCTTTTTCCAAAAAGACAAAACTGACATAAGCTTCAGATGACAAAATACTTGACGTATTTTGTCTCTGTTACACAAAGCTAATTCTAGTAAAGAACATGTATGCTTTCTTTGTATCAGTGTTGACACACTCTTGGTCTTTTATCCATTCAAGGCAAGTTGACCTTTGCAAGATAAGGACACTTCCTTATCCTACAAACTTATCCTACCTTATCCCGCCTTCACTTCAGTCTTCATATCTTCAGGCTTTACGTCTTCAGTTTTCATAGTTGGTGAGGAGTTTGGGGATTCAGTGAGCTATTTTCATCACTCATTGAATCTATCATCTTTTTCTTTGGCTCAGGTATCATTCACTGATTCCCTCCTCACTGAATGGAAAACCTTTCTTCTTAGGCTCGTCCTGACCTTCTTAAAGATGACTCACTGAACAACTGTTCATTCAGTGACTTGTGTATGTTTAAGGTTATTAAATACTTAGGATATTTTATCTTCAAATCCTTGTGTCAGGGAGTTTGGAAATTTACTAACCCAACATGTTCCCGTTGGCAGACCAAGAAAGAAGAGGAGAGTGACCAAAGATGAGACAATTGAGAATGCGTTGAAGGAAATGGTCAAGGGTGTGAAGCTTTCAAAAAAGGGAAAGACTGTCAGTTGTGGTCAATGTGGTACAAAGAGTCACAACAAAAGAGCAAGTACATGTCCAAGAAATAAGAATGCAAAGGGAAAGGCAAAAAGAAGAAGGCAAGATGTGAGGGTGTTGCAGACACTTAACCAACTGAAACTGATGTAGTACCACGTCAATCAATGGAGTCACAATCAACCCAAGAGGTTGGTAGTCAGAGGAGAAAGAGTACCAGAAAGGCTTCCAAACAAGCCGCAATTTTATGAAGTTTATGTATGAGTGAGATAAACAATTTCTTTAAGTTTTATTGTTTTTTGTGAGTTTTAAATTAAGACAATTGTTATTTCTGTATTTTGTTATGGTTGTTGTATAATGGTGATTAAGACAATTGGTATGTCTTTATTTTTGTTATGGTCTGCATTATTGCCTTCTGTTCCTGGCTTGCTTATGCCTTGTAATTCTTTGGATACTCAAACATCTGCAATGTTGATTTACATTTGTCAAAGTATGTTGTGCTGGAAGGGCTAGTATGCAGCAATATGACATTGGATGAAGCTATTTAGCACACACTTTTTGATGTGGAATATTTTTTGAGCTGGAACATGTTTAAGCTGGAACCTTTTTAACAAGAACATTTTCTAATGGACACATAAAGGTGCATCTTTCAAGAGCTTTAACAGCTTCAACATCGATTTCATTACTGCTTGATGATAGAATGTCACTGCTTGTATCATAATCATCACTGCTTGAGAATAACCATTCACATATTGGGCTTAAACCATTGACAATAATGTGGGTCGGGTTAAGTAACAACTGACTTATATTCACTGACATAAGTCAAAATTGATGTGGGTCGGCTTTGTCTTTTTTAGTCAACTGCGCTCAAATAACAAGCTAACTCAGTAACAATCTCATACCACACAATCTAAATCACTCCTAACACGAATAACTTTTCATCTTCAACTTTAGTTAAATGAATCTTGTGAGTTGAGAGAGAAATGAAGGGAAAATTATGATTGTATTCAACTGAATGAGAAATGCACACATATATGGGTATTTATACAAGAGTAAAGTAAATTGGCTAACTAACTGGTACTATACACTAAATGCTACATTATTTTACAATTAGTTAAGCTATTGTGTGGTAGTAAATGAGTCTTGGGTGGAGAGGTCTTTTGCACTTATAAGCTTGCATATGAGTGAGTCTATGAGTGTCCATAATCTTGAGCTGCTTCATTGCCACTATATGAACCTGCATAAGTATACCCCAAACACTACATAAGTATACACTCCTCACATTGACAATTCTTTATCTTCAACGCATACCCCAAACACTTTTTCTACTCCACCAATTGTTACTAAACACACATACCACAACTTCTACTAATGTTAGCCATCCAACCTTATTGAACACACATACGACAACTTCTACTCATGTTAGCCATCCAACCCACACCCAACCTAAGGTGTATGTTTGACTTTTAAAGCACATTTATGGACTTACAGAATCTCATGAATATATTTGTGATATGGTTAAACATCAAGCAATCCACTAAAATTTGGTTCATAATTCATAAACAATAATAATCCTAGTTAACAAACAAATAACGCAAATGATTAATAAGAACATTTTCATATTCATCCCACCAAGATCGTACACAAAAAAAGGAATTAACTACACATCCCACATAAACAAATCAAAATACATAAAAACTAAAGTACCATTCACAATTGATAAGGATTTAAAACGTACGCTTTTAAGTGGTCATTTAAGCCCTATTTTGACACATTTTATATCCGTTACTGCTTAACTTTCGTTCCTTTTCACTTTTTAGGTCTTTTGGAAGAAAAATGATGGAATGAAGCACATTTGGACGAAAAGGAGCAAAAACATAAAGAAAATGGCAAAGTCAAGATCGGCCACCAATATGACAGAGAACCCGACGGTCCCATCCAAAGGGCGACGCCGTCCCTCTATGAAGACTTGATCAAAACATGCACGCGACGGCTCAGTGAAATTTTTGGTCATATAACCTGACGGCGTCACACTTTAAATATGGAGGGCGTCACTCACGATTTTCACTCCATATGGCCCAGATCTAGAATCAAGACGACATCTCAACTAAAGACCGACGGCGTCACAACTCTAAAGTGACGTCGTCCCATCGATGACTTGACCCATACGAAACCCTAATGACGACGACCTGACGGTGTCGCATGCAAAAGGCGACGCCGTCACAATTATAAATCTATATATAGAATTCGATTTTTCTGTATTTTAAGAGGTAGATTTTTGGAGAGCAAACCCTAAATCAGTTGTATTCTGACTTGGAAAGTATTCTAGGGTCCCATACCCTATTTTACACATCAAGATAAGTTTGTTAATCCAATTTATCATTATGTCTACCCCATATTCGATTGATTGTGTGTATGCTTGCTTGTCTATCATGTCTAGCTAAATTACTTGTGTTTTGCTTAGATATATGAAACCTAGTTATTGATTGTTGTTAGGTTGTTTCTTGTCTTAATTGAAATTGACTTAGAAGTGCATCTAGGCTAATCGTTGTATTTAATGCATGAGTATGCTTAATGATGATATGGTGCATGGATGAAATAGCTTAGGCTTGTCGATTTCGTGAATCATATACAAGAGATAACCTCATAGAACTAGGGACTACGCACACCCTACGACTTTTAGGAATACAACGCGTTAGGATAAAGGACGTGACAACTCAACCAACCAATAAAATATAAATAGGGAGTAATAGCATCTAAGTGAACACATCTTTAATCATCATACGAGCACACCTCAATTAAACATAGCTATCCGTAGTAATTAGATAATTAGATAATTAGTTAAAGTAGCGTAATCGGTAGAAGTACCACCCCCCAACCAATTGCCATTAGATATTTACCTTAGCTTTCTAAAAAACCATAAAAAAGATAAAAAGGATCATCCTCAACCCCACCTTCTCGTCATATATTTCTTACTAGCATTCCTATTCCCCTAGAGAACGATATCAATCCCCAAGGCTTACCCCATGCTACACTACAACGATTAGGTTCACTGCCAAGGAGGTTGAAAAACTTGCTCGTAGAAAAGGAAGTTTCCTTGACCCCGAACACGCCTTCCGCGCGCATCAAGTGTTTGGCGCCGCTGCCGGGGAATAGAATAGCTAGTTAGATCTCTATCTCGTTTAGGTTCCCTTGCTTGATTCCTATCATATAAGATTTTTTCTCATTTTCATTAGCTTCCTTGTAGTCTATCCCCCTTCTTCGTGTTTTTGTTCGTAACCTTATCACTTTTCATCATGGAAGGCGATAACCCACCACCAAATCAACCACTTCCACTCAACCCACCACCAATGACCCACCAAGAGGCCGTACTCTTGGTGAATACTCTAGACCGAGCCATCAAGGCTATAGGAACACCATTGAGCTCCTCGTTCAAGCTCAAACTATGGCCCTATGATCCGACACCATCCGGTTGGTGCAAAACGGATGTGCATTCCATGGACTTCGTTCCAAAGATCCTAATCAGCATCTCAAGGACTTCCTTAAAATCGTTGACTCTATCGACCTTGATGCTACCACACGGGAGATCACAGGCTTGCGTCTCTTCCAATTCTCTCTACGGGACCAAGCTAGTAATTGGCTTTAGCGACTTCCTGTCGGATCTATCTCAAGTTGGGATGATCTCACCACTCGTTTCCTAGCCCAATTTTTCCTACCGGGGAGAACTACCAAACTAAGGAATGACATCTTGATGTTCCCAAAACGTCAAGGCAAAACTCTCTACAAGACATGGACTCGATTCAAGGACTTGATCCAAAAAGTCCCTCATCACGGCATCGATCTTTGGCTTCAAGTCCAAATCTTTTACGATCATGTCAATCTCTCAACTAGGCAAACCATCGACCAAGCGGCCGGTGGCAAACTTAGTGAGCTCACCGCGGAAGAATCGTAAAATAGAGGACCTTGCCTCTATAACAACGAATGTTGGAATGACCCCCGTGAGTTACCCAAAACCATTAAGGCAATCTCCTTGCCTCCCATTGACTCACAACCTTTCAATCGTAAGATGCTCGAACTTGAAGATCAAGTCAAATTCCTAATGAGCTCCTACGAAACTCCTAAGCCCTCACGCCAAGTGAACAAGGTCTCTTCCTTGTGTGAGATATGTAGTGGTCCCCATGACACTCGTAATTTCACGAGACTCCCCGAAAAAGCTTCTGTGGACTACGCATCCTCGCGTACCAATGGAATGGGAGGGAGATTCCCCACAACACCCTAACCTAGGACTTTCAACGAAGCCCGAGAAGCATGGAAGGGAAAACCCGACTATAATTGAGGTCAAACCAAAGAATTCACCTCTAAAGACTCCCATGGACCCACAACACAACCAAAGCTCTCACGTCCCTAGTCAACAAAACCACCTAGTTACATCCTAAGAAGCCCAAATAGCCAAGCTTTTGGACCGTTTTAACCAACAACAAGCCGAGATGGATAGAAAGATAGATAACCTTTTGAAAGCCATAACCAATAGTGATAGTAAGACCACCGAAAAGGTTAATGCCATCTCGACTCATTCTCCCAAAGCTTCTGGTGTTAAGATTAAGGACCCGAGCAAGTACTTCAAAACTAGGGACCCATCTTCATCCAAGCATGTTCACTTCCTCAATGCCATCACCCTAGTGAAACCAAATAGGAATAGTGATGAAGCGAACCATGAGACGGTACTTGAGGTTAGTGGGACTCCTAAGGATGAATCAACCAATGAAACATACGAAGTAGGTGATGAATACTTCAATAAGTTTTCTACGAAAGAGGAACTTTCATGCCACCCACACCTAGTGCGCGACCTTCGTCACATGTATATTAGGAGATGCCCATGAATCACCTTTGTAAATCCTAGAAATCTCAACATACCATGTTACATAGGACATCTTTTCGTGGCAAAGGCCTATATTGATCGCAAGTCCCCATTAAACATCATGACTAGCACATATTATAATTGGGTGATGAAAAAACCTATCCCAAATAGGCAAGACCACAATGATCTTAGAGTTAGATGTAATTTCCTTGGTAGAGTTGAGGGATTGCCCGTCTATGTAGGTAGCTTCACGTACCTTACGGATTTCGTGATCGTGGAGGATATTAGTACGACTATAGATCCTAGCTTGTCCCATGTAGTTCTAGGAAAGCAATTCATAGAAAACACCAGAAGGACTTATGATCCATCGTTAGGGATAGTTAGATTCAAGGATGAGACCGGTGACGTTGCTTACCAAATTCCATTTAAGATTGAGAAATTTTCATCACTATCCAACGATGAAAAGGAATTTAAGCTATCGGTCTACTATAGAAATGAGGAGGATAAGAAGAGATGAGTAGACTATGTAATGAATAAGATATGTGGTTTCTATAAAGATTTTTTGAAACTAGGATCGGAATATAGAACCAATTGGGGGCAAGATGACTTCTTATAAAGATGCACGATATGACATAACTATACCATGGAAAACCCCAATAGAGATCGTCATAAGGAAGAAGATGACGGTAAGGAAGTTACGTAGGAGCACGACTTCGAGTCTAGCTACAAGACTCATAAATAAAGAAAAGCGCTTCGTGGTAGGCAACCCATGCTTAATTGTTTGCTTGTTTTGTTTTTCAATTTTTGTGTGTCTTATATCTTTCTCATTGTTGTTTATTCTCATGTTAGTTTTAGTGAAAATGCTTTATTTTGTTTTTAACCTCATCTTAATTACATATAAAGGTATTTTACAAAAAGATAAGTGTAGAGAAGATCACATACATTTTGAAGACACATACAGAATTACAATTATTGAAATTGATATATATGTGTGTTTGTTAGAGTCAAATGCTTGTATCGAGTCATAATGGATGTTTTGCAGAAATTTTTCCAGGTTTTAATGATGTAATTTTTCCAGAAAAACGCAGCAGACCACTTCTCGACAGACAACTGACGGCGTTAGGATTAAAGCCCCACGACGTCAGCTATGTAAAACAGACCTCAGTTTTTCGTTTTCTGTGCAACTTATAAATTTTTGGAAATTCCCAGGTCTTAATTTTCTAGAAAAACGGCAAACATCCATTTCACAAGCATTATATCTTACTTGCTTTCTAGTGTAGTTGTGTGTCATATATAGTTTTACCGCTGATTTTACGTGAAGGTTTCGTTTGTTTTCTTATAAGTGTGCAGGTTATATTGGGCAAGAAGAAGAAACACAAATTGGATGAAGCTTATTACTCATGCATTCTTCTTGAAAAAGATTTTAACCGCAACATCACACGTATCCTACCGAGCTAATCAGGGGAGTACTAGTTTCTTTTCCTTACTTACCTTCCTTTATCATAACTTTAATGCTTTCGGGGAACATTCGGGACAATGTTCAGTTTAAGTGCAGGGAGGGAGAATAAAACGAGAACTTAGAAACTATTCACTCACTTGATCATTTGTCTTATCCTTGGTAATTTGTGTAATAAACTATGAGAAATATTCGTTAGGGAAATTTTAGCACCAAATTTAAAATTTTTTATGAAATTTACGAGCTAAATTTTAGTCTTAATAAAGCGTATCATGTATAGGAATTATATTACTAGCACAAAAATCGTTTACCACTCAAATTCCACCTCGAAAATGTGAGGTTCGCCCCTAGATCTTTAGGAATAAAAGCATTCATCTTTAATGCTTAGAGAGTGTACCGGTAGTATAATAGATTCTAGAACTTGTTTTGTGATACATTCCGAGATCGCTAGTGAGACTACCCTTGTGTAGTTAGGAATAACTAAGTGATAAGAGGCATTAGGATAACCCGTGTTTGAAACATGTATTATAATTACATCTTCCACATCAGTTGAGTAATTACCCCACACCCTTGCGATGTACTCATATTTAGTACACGATACCCCTAGTTAACCCCTTAGAGCCTATCCTTTTTGCGGTTCTCGTGATGTTTTGGTTTTCCGGAATATCAATGAATAACATTGTTTACAATCTACCCCAAATGTACACCCAAATCGCCTTAGCCTACCTTGTATGCACTCATCTTTAATGCATTATTGTTATCATTACTAAACCCTTAGTTCAAATATCTAGTTGCTTGCATGGTTGCTAAGTCATGTCATATCTTTTGTACCCAGTTTTGGGACGATTGGGACTCATGGGTAAAAAGTAATATTTTATGGAGTAACGGGAAAGAACGATAAATTCAAATTCCCTTTGTCTACGTAATTAAATACTCCAAGTGTTTTGATCTTTTCAAATCGGGTCAATTAGTGTTAGAGAAATAAAAAACTCAAGTGTAGGGATGCTCCTATAAATCCCTTATATTTTGATGTTATCGTAGAGGATGGTAGAGTAAAAAGGTATGAAAAAAAATCAAAAAAAGAGAGTGTTAAAAAAAAGAAAAAAAAATGAAAAAAAATGAAGAAAAACATACGGGCTACCATCCTACATCTATCTTTATGTTTATGTTTTTAAATTTATGTTTGTTTGTTTCAAATTATCTAGTGTTAGTGAGTCGAGTCTTGGCTTAGAAACGCCTCGCTTTACATGCTTGTAACATAATATTTTTGACTTGCCACCGCTAAATATCTCCTATCCAACAATACCCTTTGTTTCCCTACCCTAAGCCTTACATTACAATCCTTGTAAAGACCTTTTAGATAGTTTTTCCTAGGTGCTTACGCCAAAATGGTGGAGGTTTGATCTATTCTTAAGCTTATGGTAATCTATGTACTATGCCAGGTAATGAGTGTTTATCTTTCATTTCCATTCATATTATATTTCATATAAACCCGAGAGATGAGAGAATCCAAACACCACTTGTGAGGTGCTAGTATATAATTTACGTGCTTGTTATGACTATTGTGGCGCTTTCATTTGTTATGAACTATTTTAAACCAATGCTTCATGCCCCTTAACTTATAAATTGATTGGTCAAAAGCACATTTACTTGAGGACAAGCAAATATCAAGTGTAGGGATATTTGATAAGGATTTAAAATGTACGCTTTTAGGGGGTCATTTAAGCCCTATTTCGACACATTTTATATTTGTTACTGCTTAATTTCGTTCATTTTTACTTTTTAGGTCTTTTGGAAGCAAAATGCTGGAATGAAGCACATTTAGACGAAAAGGAGCAAAAACATGAAGAAAATGGCAAAGTCAAGATCGAAGCCACTAAAGAATGATCATCAGAACATGACGGCGTCCCATCCAAAGGGCGACGATGTCCCTCTATGAAGACTTGATCAAAACATGCACGCGACGGCTCAGTAAATTGTCATATAAATCGACGGCGCCGTGCTTTAAATATGGAGGCTTCACTCACAGTTTTCACTCTAGACGGCCCAGATCTAGAATCAAGACGACGTCTCAACTAAAGACCGACGACGTCACAACTCTAAAGTGACGTCGTCCCATCGATGACTTGGCCCAGACAAAACCCTAATGACGGCGACCTGACGGCGTCACATGCAAAAGGCAACGCTCGTCGCGATTGTAAATCTATATATAGAATTCAATTTTTCTGTATTTTAAGAGGTATATTTTTGGAGAGCAAACCCTAACTCAGTTGTAGTCCGACTTGGACAGTATTCTAGGGTCCCATACCCTATTTTACACATCAAGGTAAGTTTGTTAATCCAATTTATCATTATGTCTACCCCATATTCGATTGATTGTGTGTATGCTTGCTTGTCTATCATGTCTAGCTAAATTACTTGTGTTTTGCTTAGATATATGAAACCTAGTTATTGATTGTTGTTAGGTTGTTTCTTGTCTTAATTGAAATTGACTTAGAAGTGCATCTAGGCTAATCGTTGTATTTAATTCAGAGTATGCTTAATGATGATATGGTGCATGGATAAATACTTAGGGCTTTCGATTCCGTGAATCATATACGAGAGATAACCTCATAGAACTAGACTAACGTCCACCCTAAGACTTTTTAGGAATAAACCGTTAGATAAGGCCGGACAACTCAACCAACCAATAAAAGATAATATGGATAATAACATCTAAGTGAACACATCTTTAATCATCATACGAGCACACCTCAATTAAACATAGCTATCCGTAGTAATTAGATAATTAGATAATTAGATAATTAGTTAAAGTAGAGTAATCGGTAGAAGTACCACCCCCCCCCCAACCAATTGCCCCTAGATATTTAACTTAGCTTTGTAAAAAACCATAAAAAAGATAAAAAGAATCATCCTCAACCCTACCTTCTCGTCATATATTTCTTACTAGCATTCGTATTTCCCTAGAGAACGTATCATCCCCGGGTTATCCCTACTACACTACAACAATTGTTCACTGCCTAGGAGGTTGAAAACTTGCTCGTATAAAAGGAAGTTTCCTTTACCCCGAAACGCAACGCCTTCCGCCTCATCACAACATCCTAGAAACCACTATACACTACTATACATAATAAAAAATCAAAGACCAGGTACTTCCTCAGCTGCACCACCAGTTCTTGTTGCTCCTTTTACATCTGAACATACTCCTCAATGTCTTCTTCTAGCGCATTCCTAGCCCTAAGAAGGACATGAATGATCTCAACAGCTCGTTGGCACATCGACGGATCTATCCACCCGAATGTCCCACAGTCCGAACCCTAAATCATCCAGACAACAACACAGTGAGTAACATTTAATGTAAATAACTCCCTCTAATTTAGTATAATGAGTCTTACCACGTTGGGGCAGCAGAAGAACCTTCTTCCTAGATTTCGGTCCATCTAGGATGTCTTGATGAGAGCAACATTACCGCAACCGTATAGCACCATTGTTATGTTCTTAAGTGTGTGAGTGAGTAGATGGTAGTGGGTGTGCAATTATGGTATGTAATCGTGTTATATAAGAATGATAGAAGGAAAACTTTTTTGCAAAAAATGTCCCTCAACACAAAGGTAGGTATGCTAGTGGGCCTGTCAGGTGGATTTGATGGCGGAAAAAGTGAAGTGACGAAAATACCCTCACATGCAATGCACGTGATGACCCACTAACGAAGAAAACTAACAAGCATTAGTTGCAACTACAGTAACGGTTCAGGGGCATAACTCGCAAAAAAATGAAACGTTAGGGACATTTCTCGCAAAGTTGTTTTTGGAGGACATTTCTCGCAAAAATTGGAAAGTTTACCTACATTTTTGAAGTTTTTTCTATTAATTAATCTCAACTTTTTTTCTCTTCATAAAAATAAGTGCTTCAGATGTTATCTCTCTTTCTTCACTACAAAGTACTAGGGCTGTATACCAACCAAGCGAACATAAACGGAACTTTGTTCAAGTTCGTTCATTTAATTTTAACCGGACAAATAAACGAACACGAACGCTTAAACAAACGAATTTTCTTGTTCATGTTCGTTTATTAAGAAAATGAGTTGTTCATGTTCGTTCATTAAGAGACTAAACGAACTCTAAACAAATATAAAAGATCGAACATAAATGAAAATACGCAAACAAACACAAACTCTAGTAAATTATGCAAAAAATATTGTTTTATAAGTGTTGTTTTTTTAAACAAACCAATTTTAAAATTATACAATCAAAAGATATGATATACAAACACAAATAAATGAACATAAACGGACATTAACGAAATCGGACGTTCACGAACATAAATGAACGGACGCGACTTTTATTCATGTTTGATCATTTAACTAAACGAACGTAAAATATTGTTCATGTTCTATCATTTAATAAATAAACGAACATAAACAAACTTTCTACCGTACGGTTCATGAAATGTTTATTGAATGTTCAGTTCGTTTACATCCCTACAGAGTATAGTCAGATTAAGAAGTGCTTTTTGTAGTTGGAGAACATAAGAACTAATTTTGGAAGTAGACCGGTCGCCCCCCGGTTTAACCTTTTATAGACCAGAATTTTTTTTCCCAGATAGACAGGAGCTACTTTGGAATTGGGTTACCTAGTTAATATCATGATATGTGTCTCATGTAGTACTTTTTTGTCTTTATTATGTCTTATTATAAATGACATATATACCCTCTTCTTCATCATCTCAATATCAAACCACTTCACCTTTTCCAACGACCACCACCAACCTCCGGCCACCACCAAAACGCCACCCATATCAAGATTCGACCAAAATATTGTTGTTATCCACAAATTAAAAATTAACGAGCGTGTATACTACCAATCAGAGCATAACTCTCTTATCAATTTTTACATACAACAACAAAAACTCAAAATTTATCCATGTTCGTTCGAAACCCTATTTATTCAATTAACAATTTATTGAATTATTTTTTATTTACAAAGGTATAGGCTGACGATTTTGGGTATTTAGGTTTAGTAATTTATCCTATGTTCGTTCGAAACCCTAGTTTACCAAGGTATAGGCTGACGATTGATTGATTTACAACTGACGAAGATATAACAAGGTTGTTTCCTTTTTGAATGATTTACACCATTAAAACTATAACTTATTTTTAAAATGTCATAGAAATCAGTGTACACGATTGATTTTGGATCTAGTGTGATTTGGTAGTTGTTATAAGAAAAATCAATGGGTTTTAATGGTGGTGATGGGTGGTTGATATATACGTAATAACAAATGAAGAAGATGGTATATATGTAATATATAATAAGACATATTAAAGACAAAATAGTACTATATGAGACAGATGTCATGATACTAAATAGATAGTTCAATTCCAAAGTAGCCCATGTCTATTTGAGGGGGGGAAAATTCCGATCTAGAAAAGGTAATCACATGGGGCGACCGGGTTTTTCTTGGAATTTTTTAAGAGCATACACAATGCAAAAAGTTTTTAATGACTTTTTGCTTTTAATAGTATATTTTTAGTGTAGTTGCATTGAATGCATAAGTCATTAATGACTAATAGATTTTCGTAAAAGCTTGGTGTATGTCAAGTCTTTTGTAAAAAGCTTTTGAAAAACCTTATGTTACAATGCAAAAAAGATTTTCCAAAATCTTTACAAAATACTAAAAAGCTTTTCATGGTTTATGCATTGTGGATGCTTTAAGAACATAATCTACCAATTAATAATTATAAAGCATCTCATAAAAGACACTGTTCACTCATCACATTTAAATCACTATCATTCTCAGATTAAGAACGTTTTATTTGATCTGTTCCGCTGGTGTGATTCCAACACCTCTATTACTTCTCCCTACACAAATCAAGAGGTAAAAATGCTAAACGGTTTAATTGAACGCTCATATATAACATTAGAGATTAGAGATGTGTAAAAGCGTTGTCTTCTCATTGTTTTACTCGTCTAATATCATGAAGATGAGCAAACAAGAGAAACCATACAAGTCAGACTAAGAAAAAGTGAAAATTATATGTAATTTTAAAGATCCCTTCTACATAGTGGACAAGACCCATGTCTCACCAGCCATTTATCAATGCAAGGTAGGTGAAACATGTGATGACAATGTGGCAAACTCCTCACAGTTTCTCCAAGTTGAAAATCCTGCATAAAGATCATACAAACAAAAAGGAATTCAAAGTAGGATAGACCAATCTTGACCATTACACGTTACTTGGGATCCAATTCTTGATAACTTTCTCGTCATCAGCTAAAAATATACGCAGATGACAAGAACAGTATCTAACTAGCAAAAGCTTCTACGGGAATGCTTACTTATATCTATTTGGAATTTAGTTGTTTGACTGTATTACGTCAACAACCAATAAACTTGTCATTGTTTTTATATGTTTGTTTTTGAATCTTCGGTACAAAAGATGAAAACTGTAGTAGAAGCTTTCACTTGGTCTAAAAAGTGTTTGACACTTTAGCAAACAAGAATATTTATAGAATCTTGTTTATAAGGTGTATTCTAAATATTTGACAAGAGTATGCACTTCCATACCAATTTATTTTTCAATAGATGTGCTACCTTATCAACCTTCATGTATTTTATACTACAAAACACATTTTTATGGGCAAGTCCCATGTCTGTCCACCATAGCATGATGGTCCCTTTTACCCATTGGTCTTATCTTACAACAAAGAGATACATTTTATAGATGTTTTGGCCGAGGATTATTATTACCTGAAGGCACACCGAACAAGAAACTCGCTCTCCTGATTCATCGACGTCGTTATTACAAGTAATAGCAATTTTAGGTATCTTGCCAACTGAATATTCAGTCAAGCCTTTAGATCCACCAATGTCGAATAAATTATGGACCTCATCAAAGCTCGTTTCAACAGCTCCCATCTAATGTAATGGCAGAAAGATAAAGACCAGCATGAGTCAAAATATTATACAATTTTGTTTCTTAGCGCTGTTTAGAACAATCAACTAACTTAATTGGTTGGCTGAATTTTGCAAAATTTACCTGACTTTGAACAGCACTCAACATAGCAGGACCAATCCGTTCACGTACAAGCCTTCCACTTAACAAGCTTACAATGACATCAATCTGGTGTAAGAAAAATAATCAGTTTTTGGGTGTTTGGATGTGCGTCCTGAAAGTGAGTTGCAATTTGAAGAATCAAAGTCAAATAGTTTAATAAGCGGTTTCTTAATCATATTATTTATTGGTGCTAAAAACAAGAACTTCTGAAGTATCTCATGAACTTTTTCCGTTTGAAAGCAAAATGAATAGCCTATAACGAATGAAACTGAAATTAGTTACCAAGTAAAGAACACATCCGAAACCAGATTCTTCAGATTTCCACAAAACAAGTGAAGATTCAAATACTTCAATTGAGAAAACCGCACCCGAAATGGCTCCAATTGCAGCCCCTCTAACAAAACCACTTTCTGTTTCTTGGCCTATCAAAGCCCCTGTCATTGCTCCCAGTAAAGTTCCTACTGCAGCATAACAGCATATTTAATTCCTCTTATCAGCTAATATTCCCAGCAAAAAAAATGTGGAAAACAATTTTTTCTTATTTAATCTATACACCTATCGCTATTCATTGATATATAATCTAAAAGGATTTATAATATCAATTTTCACATGGATTGTGGACGTATGGTCCGGACTGGGCCAGGAATGGGTCAGGCCCGGCAGATGCGGCCCACTCTACGCCTAAACCCTAATCCATGCCTATAAATACATGACAGGTTATCTCTAACCCTAATTCATATTGGCTACATCACGCCGATACTAACTTGACCGTCGGAGGTGGACCCCGGGGCTACGGCCTCGGGTCCACTCCTAACGGGTTCTCTTTGTTGACAGGTCTACTAGGGCTCGAGAAGACGACTAACGGCCAAGGAGAGTCGTTGAATCCTGCCCGCGCCAGATTATGCATCAACAAGTTGGCGCCATCCGTGGGACCACGAATAAACTATGTTTCGTGTTCTCATATTACCGAGAAGCAGAAAATAATCTCTAAAGTCGGTAACTCTAGAACTTGCTTTACCATCACCGTTTTATTAAATTAGACGATGTAATCTTAACTGTTATTAATAAAATAACATGCTCGTAAAACTTTATGGTAGGACCTTATTTGCTTTATAATTTGTCATGCCTTTGATAATATACACAATAAAAGCATCCTACTATGTTTACTGCGCACAGAAGCACGATGTTTACTGACCCATTCCTATTTATGGTCAAACTAATTATGGTCAAATATCACGTTAATAAAATATCACGTGGTCAAATCTATTTATGGTCAAGCATCTTCACGTTTTTGCTTCAAAATGTATGCTCTTTTTAATAGCACCAAAATGTAACATGTTTTTTCTTCCTTTCAGATATGCTCTTTTCATTTTTGCTAGCAAACTTACATTTTGTCACACTACTGTATATATGAGTGGTACAAAAAAGTATATATGTTCCATTTTGGTGCAATCACCTTAATATATGTACAATTTGGTGCAATTTTCCCTAATTCGAAAACCAAATATGAACCTACATAAATGACCCTAACCCACAAAACTAATTCATTTTTTTTATGTCTTTTTGATAATGAAAAATTCAACAAAGATTGATAAAAATCAACCAACTTTAAATCAAGCTCAAACACAATATATAAAATACAAAACACAAAGAATACAAAACACATACCTAGTGCAAAGAAAAAGGTGACAATTGCAGAAACAACACTCCCAATAACCATTGAAACTGCAGAGCTAATGAAATCCTTAACTTTAATAACCAAATTTCCAAATGAAATTTGTGAAGATGATGACATGAAATGAGATTGGTATGTATAAACTTCCATTATTTTCTAGGATTGCAAAGAAGCTTCTTAGATAAAAATTTGTACGAGTATTGTTGCGGTAAATATAAGAAAGAGGTTTGGAATTTGATGTATCACGGAATTAGCAAAAAATATATGTGCAGGTGAAAGCAAACGACAAAGAACCAAAATGGTATTTATGGTTGTCAATAATGTCTTTGTGGGTCAAACTCATCTGACATGGGCGAGGACTTCATATCACGCACAAAGATATTTTTAGTTTTTTTATACGGTTTTTCTAACTTGTGCCCTAGCCCCTAGGTCACAAGTTAAGCACCTCAAAAGCACATAGGAACTCACCAAAAAATACATAAAGATTCACATAAAAGGACAGATAAATATATTTTTAAATGGGTTCTAATGTACTTTCATTGTACTTTTATGTGAGTCATAGTGTACTTTATACTTTGGGATAATTTCATATTTACCCAATCTAAACATGAAAATGTCATATATACCCAAAATGCAAATTTTGAATGCATGATGTACAATGCATTTAAAGCATGTTTTGAGTAAATATGTCATTATCATGTTTAAGTTGGGTAAATATGGAATTGCCCCTTATACTTTTATATGGTTCTTAGAAAAACCCTTTTTATATATATTTTTCCTATGAGTCATTGAAAATGGACCAAACGACATGTCATATAGATGGTTTACATTTTTTTAGACTTTTTATTGCTTTTTGCCTATTTGATACTCATAAATAAATTCATTGTATCTTGATCATTATTTTGTTACTGTTAGTTTTTATAAGGAACGTATTTATGATTATCAAATAGTCAAAAATCAATAACTTAAAAAAAGAATAATAAATAAATTAAACATTTTATTTTAACTCTAGGCTAGTCCCAGTCGTGACCTGGGACAACCTGGGTCATCCAGCGCCACGTCAGCTTTCTCTCTCCAACGACCTAGGATAACCCGGATGCCCCAGTCGACGACCCAAGTTGTTTTTTTTTTTTTTTTTGTTTTTTTTTTTTAATTCAAACATTTTTAACATTAAATTTAAATTTCATTCAAATTAAAAAAAAAACATTACATTACGAAATTAAAAAAAAAAACATTACACTACGAATTTAAAAAAAAAAACATTACAATACGAAATTAAAATAAACACTACAAAACTTAAACTAATAATCTAAATTGTAACGTGCTTTGATTGCTGCCTTAACTTTCTCCAACTCTTCTAGTTGGCGGCCGGTCAATTTTGGGTCGATTGGGGTGTTGTAGAAGATGATGTCGGACTCCTGTTTTGATATCCTCATGAGCTCAAGTTTTTCTTTTTTCATCTCGAGCTCTTTTTCCCTCAACCGTAACCAAGTATCTTCTAAACATTCCTTATTCTTACCTTTATCCCCTTTTGACGGCTTCTTGGTCTTGAAGAAAGTTTTGGCCAACGATTGCATAAATGAGTCTGATGGAACATCATCATCATTATGAGAGGAGGAGGATGGTTTCTTCCTTTCTTTGTCATGACCGGTTGGTCGTGATTCTCTAGTCCCTTCCTCAGCAGAATCATCAACGTCTTGGACATCGAAAGGATCACGAGCTTGGGTTGAACCAGAGGTAGTGGTAGAACCCTTTGTTTTCTTCCGACTATTCGTTTCGAAAGCCGGCATCTCAACGTCCTTCCAAGCAGCATGACCCTTTAAAACCTCGTAACACTCCTCCAAAGTGAAATCATGACCGTACGTCATACGGTATTCTCTAAGAGCTTTTGTAGTGTCGTCGATATCATTCTCACCGCTTCCATGGGTATTCTTGATATTCTCCATGATAGCACAATAATTACCAACCCTATTACGAATCCTGCTCTTCCATTTGGTAGTGATGGAGTCATAGGTTCGGTCTTTGCCAGTTTCTTTCTTAAAGTAGTCGATCACTAACTCCCAAAACTTGAAGCGGTTCTGGGCGTTTCCTCTCGCCGCGTTTTCCGACACATAAACCCAAGCTTTACAAAGCACCACCTCTTCCTCCTTTGTCCATGGCTCTGCTGGCTTCTTGGCTTTCCCCTTGCTTGTTTCCGGCTTCTTGGCTTTGTCCTTGGCCTTTGAAGCACGTCTTGATGGCTGCTTTGGTTTGATGGGGGACATCTCTTCAGCGGAAGCGGTTTTCTCATCATCAGAATCATCAACGGGAATGGAACCATGGAACGAACCGTAGTGCGAACCGTGACCCGAACCTTGTCCCATCGAAGCATCTTGACTTGGATAGTTTTGTGTCAGATACTCCGGCATCCAATCTTCTAAATTCATGTCTAGATTAGTGCTTCGAATCGGGGAATAAGGTTGATACGGTTGAGAAGGATAAATGAAGTCCATGTTTGGATGGTACGACGACCCACTAGGTTCTTGCCGGTAATCGTGGTAAGGACGTTGCGGTGGGACAAAAGGACGGTTAACATAAAACGGGTTTTGGTTTTGATTTGGTTGGGGTAGTTGTGATTGATAATCAAAACCTTGCGGACGAAAGCGAATAGGCCGGTTTTGTTGTGGTGATATGCCGGTTAACTCGAAGTTGTTTTCCGGCGAGAAATTCATATCCGGGGCATTTTGGGGTAGTCGTGATCGTCGGGTTTTTGATTGTGGGGTATTTTTCTTTGACATTTTGAAGTTGGATAAGAATTAGATTGAAATGAATGTAGATGAAAATGGTGAGTTGTGAATTGTGTTTGAGGTGAAGTGGGTATTTATAGAGTGGTAAAATGGGTTTGAATTTTTTTTTTTTTTTAGTTGTATGACCAAACGGTCATTTTTTTTAATTTGTATTAAATGTATACGTTGGGAAGGAGAAAACATAGCGTGAACATCGAGTGTAAATCGAACCGATATTCCAAAACTTGGGACCATGACCGATGTGGCAACTGGCCACCACAACCGTGCCAACCGATGTTCAAGTCGGTCGAGGGTGAAAAAAAGCGTGCCCAACCGATTTGAAACACTCGATTGCGACTAGCCTAAATACCTAATTCAAACTATTTTTCATACTCATTCACCATGTCAAAGAAAACTTCCAAATCAAAAACCCCAAGATCCCGAATGCAAGAAACTGCTCCGCATGTAACACCGGATCCAAATTTCCGGTTAACCGATGTATCACCACCCATTCGCTTTCGACTCGCCGATTTTGAATATCATTCACAACTACCACAACCACCACAAAATCAATATATGTTTTTATCAAAATCGTCCATTCAACCCACCATATAATAATAACCAACAATCTTTTTTCCAATCAGCAACTGGATTGTATCGTCCTATTATGGATTCGTTGTAACACACCTAAAATATCGCAGCGGAAGATTGTGTCACTGAAAAAGTAAAAGTTATAGAAAACGTACTCTAAATGACATGTTTTGAAAAATTACCATTCGACAAATAATATCAGAGTTATAACAAGAGGTCCCATAGTATAATATTACATAAATGTTTTTCAAAAATTTTATCAGAAGGTGAATATAGTGCGTCCCCGTCTTCCAAAACATGTCATGCGACTCAAATGCTCCAAATCAATGCTATGCCATACAAAACCTGAGAATAAAAATGCTACAAGTGTAAAGACAAAGGTTGGTGAGTTCATAGATTTAATGTAAAAGCAGTGTGGACCACAAAATTTCAACAACAACTGTAATTCAAATATGTTCATGTATTCCTATTGCACTAAGCTCATGAAACCAAAGCCTTGACAGTTAGTTATGTATCAGCCCAACCATGTGCTTTGCCCTATACCTGTACGACATCAAATGAAATGCGTTCGTTTCCTGTTGAAGCGACCAACACGGACGGGGGAGTTTACCTCCAATAGATCTATTCACAACATTCGCGCTTACTCTAAGTAATTAATGGTTCATGATTGTGGGGATTTTTATGGCAAATGAGGCAACTTAGACAATCAACAAAAGTTTACTATACTTGTGTCCACATATAAAATTGAGCATGTATCCCCCCCCCCAAAAAAAAGTATAAAACAATTAAATGGGGTTATGAAACTCACTGTAATGACAAGCAGTGGATTATAACGATATATAATGTATCGTGAAGTTACGAGCTTTAACGATGACCTACGAAAATATAGTGATTGTGTCCTACGATAAGGTATAGTAACGTGAAAGTGTAATAGTCTATATGAAGTTATTGACTTGATTTATAATGTTGTACATAGAGCTTATAGTGGTCAAATAAATTGTTATCGCAAAAGTTTAATGAGTATGAAATATCTTAAAATGTCGTTTGTCTAAATGTTCTCTTATGCCTATTTTGAGTTAATCACGGAAAAGTGATTTATAAAAATGATTTGTTATGTTACGTCAAAGATTTTGAGTAAATCGGGTAAGAGTCGTATATTGTGAATAATAGATAAAAACGGTTATGTTTATAGTCTTTGTTGGGTTCAGTAAATACCCAAACCCCTTAAGTCTGGGATTTGAATAGAAAACACCCTAAGTGTTTAGGCCGTTAAACACTAACAGGTCGCTGAGTGCATAGTCTCTCAGTGAGCCATCTTCAGGATACTCAGTAAGAGGCGAAGAAGAAGTCTCTCCACTCAGTAACGCGGAACTTAAGGGGCGAAGACTGAGTCAAGAAGAAGATGGTGGATTCAGTGAGTGATGACAATAACTCACTGAATCCCTAAACTCCTCACTCAATCCCTGTTCCGCAAGTACTTGGGTAATGTATTCTTTTTTTTTTTGATTTCTAATAAAGAATATTAAGTTGAAAATTTATCAGTGTGTTTTACTTATGTCATTTCAGTCATTGATTCACTATTAGTTTGTTTTATGCACTTAACTGTTTTTATACGATAGTGAATAGGAAACAACAGTCTTAAACAAGTTTAATGTGATTTGTGAGTAGTAAGGGTTATTTGACATGATAATGGGTAGAAATGGTTATTTGTCACAAAAATGAGTTGAAATGGTTTTTGGTCATTATATTCGTCGATTGTGAAAATCACTATTCCGAGGGTTAAGTGAGTGATGTTATTTTATAAAGATGATGTTTGTAATGTTTTAATAAAACTTAATAAATTTGATACTTCATCGAGTTCGGAAAAATGGTTTATCGCGACAAGGCTTTTGGAAAAACAACTTTGGGTCGCCACAGAAATCATTTAATTCAGCCTTTGTTTTACATCATTTCGGACAACTTTTGTGTTTTTACTCTTTAGCTGATTTGGACCAGAAATGGGTCAAAACTTCGTTTTAAAATCAGATCAGTGTACTTTTTAACCCAACACCAAATTTTCTTTTAGTAACTTTTGGCTAGCCGCAACTTTCAAACCATAAGCCCTTTTTACGAAATTCCAAAGACCAGATTCAAGTTACATCTTCCTCTACAAGCCTAATATGTTTGTCCAAGTCCATATTCAATAAACTTATGTAAATTTCTAAGTATGAATCTCTAGTTTCCAACTAATTTGCCAAAAAGGTCCTAAACAAGTTTTGTCTTGTGTTTTAGCTATGTACAACATCAAATCAAGTCATAACAATATATACAACTTATACAAGGTATATAAATACCAAAATTAAAGAAAACATGAAAACAAACTCAAATCACAAGGATTTGGTTGGAAAAACACAAGTATCACAACTACAAATCAATCCTATCACCTCTAATATTCAACACTTCTCTTAAACCTTTTCACGACTTGATTCTAAGCCTTGTAATAAGCCTTCTAAATCAGCCCTTAACACCTTGTATAGCTCCAAATCTAACCATGAAATCACTAAAACAATACTTGGACTTGGTAGAGCTCACTTAGGCCTTCGTCTTTCTTGTTTAACTTGAAGTATGAAAATCAAATATTGGTGATGGTGAATTGGTGATGCTCGGTTATAGAGAGGAGAAAGAAAGATATAATAGACCTTTATCTTAACCAAATGAAGAGATAATAAGTCTTAAATATCAAAGAGTTAGTTAGGTGACATCAAGAGGTGAAAATGGTTTATAACCAAGCCATGTGGTTTTGTTGAACCATATATGTACGCCACCTCTATCATGAGGTGGTGAGGTGCTTGTTGTTTAGCTCATCTTGATTTACGAGGTATAGTATGGTCCTGGTAATTACTAATGTTAAGCCCTTAAGTCACGAAACTTAAAACCGGGCAACGTAAAAATATAATATTGATAAAAATGTCAAAACTTATCAATATACTCCAACTAAGTATATTAGATGTGTGATAAGTTTAACGGAGAGCGTAAACGTTGATAAAACCTAATATCGTAGGTTTAAGTACGCGTAGTACGTAAAAGTACAAAGTTTACGTTAAAATTACATTATAGCAATAGTTCCTATAAGATATGACTATTAGTGAAAACAAAGTGTATAGAACACATAGAATCATTATAGTCTTGTGTTGGTTATGATTAAAGTTCACGCGATTTCACTTTCTTGATTATACGGAAAAGTATTTACTTTGAATAATAAATAAAAATATAGAGTTAAATAATGACCTGAAAATTATGAGTTGCTACATTTATCGACGTCTTCCCAATCAAATCATCAACGGTATTCTCCGGTTAACCGTATTAATTTTGATATGGATTTTGAGCAGTTAATGCATGGGGTCAAGATTATTATTCGAGTCAATATTATTCTATGGGTCAAGGTTCGGGTCACGGTTTGTTTCATGGTTCGGCTCCATTTGAAGACGACTCTCCCGTCTAAGAGATGTCACATGTCAAAGCTAAGAAGCCTTCGAAATGAGCTTCAATGGCCAAGAAGAATGATGAAAAGAATAAGGATCGGGAGCCGACGATATGGACAACTGAGGAAGAGATCACGTTGTGCAAAGCTTGGTATCATGTGTCTGAAAATAGTGAGAGAGGAAAAACTATGAATAGTAGGGGTTTTTGGGGGAGGTTATTAATTACTTTAGAAACAAAAATTGTTTAAAGAGAGTGTACGACTCAATCCTTAGCAAATTAATGAATAGGGTTTGCCCTAGAATTGGTGGATTTTGTGCCATTATCAATAATATCGAACAAAATCACGAAAGTGGTTCTAGTGACCTCACTGTGTACCAAAAAGGGTATACATAATGCATAATACGAATTGGTGTACAATCATCCCTATACATTGGAGCCATGTTGGAACATTTTGAAGGATCATGATGCTTGGAAGGAAGTTGAGATGCCTACCTTTTACAAGAACAAAAAGGGTCGAAAGAAATCCAAGACTTATGAAACCACCTCGAAAGGTAGTTTCAATTTAAACGCTGAAGCGGATGAGTCTGAGGAAGAGACTCAAGAAGAGAGACCAATTGGTCATGACCAAGCTAAGAATAAGAAGAAATCATTTGCCTCGTCTCGTGAGGGATCTTTATTTATTGATGTGGTAACTGATAGCAGGGTTTGGGGTCGAGAAAACCTCCTTTTCTACGAGCAAGCTTTTAAACATGAATGCTAGAAAGAGATATATGACGAGAAGGTGGGGTTGAGGAAGATTCTTTTTAGTCTTTTTTATGTTTTTTTTTAAGAAAGCAAGGGTAAAAATCTAAAGGGTTATATGATTGGGGGGTGGTACTTCTAACAATTTCACTACTTTACTACTTATCTAATTAACTACGAATAGATTATGCTAATTAAGGTGTGCTCGTATGATGATTAAATATGTGTTCACTTAGATGCTATTACTCCCTAGTTATCTTTTATTGGTCGGTTGAATTGTCACTTCCTTTATCTTAATTGGTGTGTTGTATTTCGGTTAGTCGTAGGGCAGTGCCTAATTCCCTAATTCTATGAATTGTAACTCTCCTTTAGAATACCCGGGATCGGAAAGTGCAATAGCATCTCCACCGAATACACTAATATCCTAAAGCTACAATTCACGCAATAAACACAAAGAATGGCCTATTGTGCACTCAAAGGATTTTTTCTATTTAGGTCGTTCAAGCTTGCAACAATTAAAGAAGAAGCCAGTTTTCTTTACTCTAGCGTCTACAATTAAGATAAAAGACAACCTAACAACAATCAATAACTAGGTTTCATAGATCTAAGCAAACACAAGATTAATTTAGCTAGACATGTTAAACAAGCAAGCATACACACAATCAATTGAACATGGGGTAGACATAATGATAAATTGGATAAACAAACTTATATTGTGATGTAAAATAGGGTATGGGACCTTAGAATACTGTCCAAGTCGGACTACAACTGAGTTAGGGTTTGCTCTCAAAAATTCTACCTCTTCAAATACAGAAAAATCGAATTCTATATATAGATTTACAATCGCGGCGTCTCCTTTTGCTAGTGACGTCGTCAAGTCGCCGTCATTAGGGTTTCGTTTGGGCCAAGTCATTGTTGGGACGGCGTCAGTTGAGATGTGTGACGCCGTCAGGCTTCAGTAGTGACGTCTTCTGAATCTTGGATCTTGGGCGTCTGGTGTAGATTTTGTGAGTGACGCCTTCTAGAGTTTAGGCATGACACCGTTAGGATTTAGGACCAGAATTTCCACTGAGCCGTCACGTGCACTTTTGATCAAGTCTTCTATAGAGGGACGGCGTCGCCCTTTGGTTAGGTCGCCGTCAGGTGTGCTGGAGTGCCTTTGATATTGACTTTGCCATTTTCTTCATGTTTTCACTCATTTTCGTCCAAATATGCTTCATTCCAGCATTTTGCTTCCAAAAGACCTAAAATGTGAAAAGGAACGATTTTAAGCAGTAACGGATATAAAATGTGTCGATTTAGGGATTAAATGACCCTCTAAAAATGTACGTTTTAAATCCTTATCAAATATCCCTACACTTGGTATTTGCTTGTCCTCAAGCAAATGTTCTTTTGGCCAATCAATTTATAAGTTAGGGGGCATGAAGCATTGGTTTAAAATAGTTTACAACAAGTACAAGAGCCACAATAATCATAACAAGCACGAAAATTATATACTACTACCTCACAATTGGTGTTTGGATTCTCTCATCTCCCGGGTTTATATGAAATATAATATGAATGGAAATGCAAGATAAACACTCATTATCTGGCATAGTCTCTGTTGTAAAAATCGGCCCAGGCGGCCGATTAATCCCCGCATAATCGCTGATCGCTCACTAACCGCATTGATTTATCATAATCAGCCTATTTAATCGGTTTGGTCAAATATCGCTTAAAAATCGGTTAACAAACCGATTAAGCGGACAAAATAGGTCTAACCGGATTAATCGGACAAAAACGCTTAAAATTTGGTCAACAAAATCGCTTAAAAATCAGACAAAATAACTTAAAAATCGGTCAACAAACCGATTAATTGGACAAAATCGGTCAAAGGTCACTTAAAAATGGTCAAAAAATCGAGTAATATTTATGTTTGACTTAGAACTTTGAAGAATTATGTATTATGTCTATATTTGAACAGTTGAAATATTTGAACTTTGATGCAATACGCTTATCCCATACATATAAAATAAAATAATATCTAAAATTACATTTTTGTGCATAAAAATTCCAATCCTATTAATCCCCGATTAATCCCCGTCTAACCGATTAATCGCTAGGCCCTATCCAACCGCCTCACTAGCGCCTAGCGATTTTTACAACCTTGGGCATAGTACATAGTTACCATAAGCTTGAGAATAGATCAAACCTCCACCGCTTTGGCGTAAACACCTAAGAATAACTATCTAAGAGGTCTTTACAAAGGGTTGTAACGTTAGGCTTAGGGTAGGGAAGTAAAGGGTTTTGTTGGATATGGGATATTTAGTGGTGGCAAGTCAAAAATCTTATGTTACAAGCATGTAAAGCGTGGTGTTGCTAAGCCAAGACTCGACTCACTAACACTAGATAACTTGAAACAAAATACAAACATAAACTTAAAAACATAAACATAAATGATAGATGTAGGATGGTAGCCTGTATGTTTTTCTCATTTTTTTTCACACCTTTTTACTCTACCATCCTCTACAATAACATCAAAATATAAGGGATTTATAGGAGCATCCCTACAATTGAGTTTTTATTTAACTAAACTAATTGACCCAATTTGAACAGATCAAAACACTTGAAGTATTTAATTACGTAGAAAAAGGGAATTTGAATTTATCGTTCTTTCCCGTTACTCTATAAAAATATTACTTTTACCCATGAGTCCCAATCGTCCTAAAACTGTATACAAAAGATATGACTCGACTTAGAAACCATGCAAGTTACTAGATAACTGAACTAAGGGTTTAGTAGTGATAAATATAATGCACTAAAGATGAGTGCATACAAGGTAGGCTAAGGCGATTTGGGTGTACATTTGGGGGTGGATTGTAAACAATACTCTTCATTGATATTCCGAAAAACCAAAACATCACGAGAACCGCGAAAATGATAGGCTTTGAGGGGTTAACTAAGGGTATCATGTACTAAAGATAAGTACATCGCAATGGTGAGGGGTAATTACTCAACAAATGTGAAAGATGTAATTATAATACAGGTTTCAAACAAGGGTTATCTTGATAGCTCTTATCATTTAGTTACTCCTAACTACACAAGTGTAGTCTCACTAGCGATCTCGAAATGCATCACAAAACAAGTTCTAGAATCTATTATACTACCGGTACACTCACTAAGCATTAAAGGTGAATGCTTTTATTCCTAAAGATCTAGGGGCGAACCTCACATTTTTTGTGTGGAATTTGAGTGGTATACATTTTTGTTGTAACATATTGGATTTCATATACACACTAAACCATAATCACAAAAGGCGTACAAGAAGGTTTTTAGAGAGAGAAAGTTAGAGGTTTAGGGAACTTAGTGATAGAAAGAAAAATCTTATTATGAGCTCCAACTCTCTACCTTGGGAGGTAGAGAGTATTTATAGTCTTAAAATAAAACGCCACACAACGGGCTGTGGATCAGGCATACAGTGGGTAAAGACCCGTCCGTCCTCCACGGTGTTACTTAACTAAATACTACTTAACATAAAATAACTACGACTACAAGCTTTCTAACGAATATATATACTTGAGGTGACCGACTCTTTAATACCTGGAATTTCTAATTCCTAACATTTGTGCTAGTCATATAATTTCTATCCATGAGACGCTTTATTAAGACTAAAGTTTATCTCGTAAATGTTATAAAAAATTTAAATTTGGTGCTAAAATTGCCCTAAAAAATATTTCTTATGGTTTATTACACAATTTACCAAGGACAAGACAAAAATCAAATGAGTGAATAGTTTCTAAGATCCCGTTTTATTCTCCCTCCCTACACTTAAACTGAACATTGTCCCCAATTTTCCCCGAAAGTATCAAAGTTATGATAAAATAAGGTAAATAAAAGATAAAGAAACTAGTACTCCCCTGATTAGCTCGGTAAGATATGTGTAAAGTTGTGGTTAAATCCTCCTCCAAGAAGAAAGCATAAGTAATAAGCTTCATCCAATGTGTGTTTCTTCTTCTTGTCCAATATAACCTGCGTACTCATAAAAAACAAACGAAACCTTCGCGTTAAATCGGCGGTAAAACTATATATGACACACATCTATACTAGAAAGCAAGTAAGATATAATGCTTGTAGAATGGATGTGTGCAGTTTTTCTGGAAAATTAAGAATTGGGAATTTCCAAAAATTATAAATTACATAGAAAACGAATCTGATATTTTGTTTCTACATTGCCTGACGTCGTCAAGTGTTAATCCTGACGCCGTCAGGTTGTCCTGACAAAAACTGGTCTACTGCGTTTTTCTGGAAAAATTACCACATTAAAACCTGGAAAATTTTCTGCAAAACATCCGTTATGACTCGATACAAGAATTTGACTCTAACAAACACATATATACATCAATTTCAATTGTTGTTAATCTCATGTTCATGTTCTTAAAAACATATGTGATCTTCCCTACAGTGATCTTTTTGTAAAATATCTTTATATGTAATTAAGACGAGGTTAAAGACAAAATAAAGCATGTTCACAAAGTCTAACTTGAGAATAAATAAGAATGAAAAAGATACATAAACACACAAATTGAAAAACAAACACGCAAACAATTGACAAAACAAAAAACATGTCTCCATGCGAGAATTTGATCATGGGGTAAACGAGGGCGATGAGTGAGATGACAATGATCACGAGAGCGACGTAGACCATGATGATGAAGTTCTTCCTTGGATTGGATATCTCGAAATGCGACGATGAAGAGGATGAAGTTGTGATTGTGTGAGAATTTTGAAAGTGGAAGATTTGAAAAATTATATTTGTTGGAGAGATGGTTTGACGTTCGAAATTTTTATGGGGAAGGAGGAGTTTTTGAGATTTGTGTTTTGTTTTATTTGTGTTTAAAAAGATTAGATTTTTAGAGATTAGGTTTAGACAACACATATTGACACACCTAGGTTTAGACGGACGAGGACATGTAAGAAAGAAGTTCTCTAAGGACACCACGTATATCATATAAATATATTTAGATATTTATATGAGAACAAAATATAAACACATAATTTTCAATTAGTGACATGTATAAATTAAGCACACACATGATTACTAATATCACTTAGAGATAAATCTTATGAAAATCATACCTCTATTGCAATTTGGGTGTCCTTTTGAAGAGAATAATCAATGGACAAATCCAGATTCTTCGAGATCTACTAGGTAATGGGTTTGGACAATTTTTTGGGGAAAGTTATCTTATTACCGAAGAGTCTTGATGGCCTGCTTATTTTGGGATCTATTTAAACAAAATGACAAGTAATATTCATGCATTATGTAATATAGAAACAAAATAAAATGTAAGATAAAATAGATGATTACATCTAACAACATCCAACGATATAAAAAATTCTTGAAAACATAGTTTTTGTTTTAAGAAATTTTCTTCTTTGTAGTTTTCAAACATACGCGGATCGTATCAAGTTTTTAAAGGACAATATACTCTAAGAAACTTGATGGCGAAGCTCTGATGCCAATTGTGGAAAACTAGAAGGGGGTTGAATAGTTTTGTTGATTAAAACTTCGTTTTAAAGTATTTAGATCGACTTATGTCAACCCATTTAGATCGTGTGTTGGATATTGATAGATAGACATGTACATAAATAATGCAAAGATATAAAGAGTAAAGGAACACAAAACCATGACACAAGTATTTATAGTGGTTCGGCTACAAGGACACCTTCCTTTCCCTACTTCACTCCCCGAGTACCCAACTCGAGAGTTTCTAAGCACTACATAACACAAGCTCCTTAATGTGACGGAGAAGCCTTCACAACATCGCCTACACTTTATCCGATACAAGGCTAGACACTGAGTTCTTCTACGAGGTAGAACCAAACCTATCACAACGTCGACTACACTTTATCCGGTACAAGGCTAGATACCGAGTTCCATTACAAAGGAGGAACTACTACAACCCAAAGGAGACAAACTCTTTTTTACAAAACTTTAAAGGATATTAATATCCTTTAACCCAAACTACATAAATATACATCGACGCCCCATATCGAATGTACACCTTCGACACTATACACCAATGCCTTAAACTCGACACACTAATAGAGGGAGAGAAGAACTATCAACAAGGTGCACTTCAGTGGTCTTGATGATGACGAAGCTTAGAACCTCATGACTTTGAGCTTGCACGTCTTCAAGAGGTTGTGATATCGCCTTTAAGAAGAATGATGAGTGCTTATTCACTCATCGTTTTTACCCACCTAAGACCTCAAAAATGACAAAAAAACACCCAAATATGATCAAAATATGTTAAAAATGTCCTCGGAGTGTGTTTTGTGTCTTGCAGGTACAAAAGGATTGAAAACAGAGCGAAAACGAGAGAAATCGAGCAAAAATAAGAAAAGTGCTGAAAAGACGGAGCCGGGAGTGGATTTTCTACATTTTCAGAGCCCGGGACGCGTTTTGAGAGTGAGGAGGGGGAAAACAACTAAAAACCTAACCCGAATCCAAAATACCCATTTTACCCGTCCCGACACCCAAAATTACCATTTTGGCCTTTTAACACAAAAAAAATCCAAAAAAATTCCTAATTTACCCTAAATCCATTTCCTTTTGTAAAAATTCAGTTTTTGTTAAAACCAGTTATAGTTTTCAAAAAAAAATACAAAAAAAAATACAAAACTTTAAAAATACCAAAAACCTTTTAAATAAATCTAAACCTTAACCTTTTTTAAACCTTTCACTACCCAAATGAACCACCCATACCATTTACCTGTTCTTCCCCAAAACCATAAAAAAACCCAGAAAACAAAACCATGGCGCCAAACCAAATTCCCACTTCTCCCTCCTATCTCTCCCCATCTCTTTCACTTCCAGGAAACCAAGAAAGACTAACATGTCTCCAAAGTCACAAGACTCCATGCCACCTTGGCAATCCCAAACTCACATAAGTTCCATAGACGGCTAAGATGGATGATAAACGAGTACCTACCAATTCGATGGTGGGGATTCATCTAAAGAAACACAAGGTGTTTTTGGTTAGTTTACACTCACAGAACAAACACACAAGACAGCAAGAAGAGAGAAGAAGACCTTTTTCAGTTTTAGTATATAAAGGATATTAGGAATTTGTAAAAGTCAGTCTAGAATTCTTCTTGTTCTAGCTCAGTTTAGTGTTATTGTCAATTTAATTTACATGAACTTTTAATTTTCAGTAATGTAATTTCAGTTGTTTTAAAGCCCATTTTTAGTGTATACAGTCTTTAATTTATCCATAATCTTCAATTCTGTCTCAGCATAGCTTTTTCCAATAAATTCTCTGGCTTATTTAGTGATTCAAATTTCTGTTAAAATGATTTTTCATAATCTCTAGTTGCTTTACTTCAACTGTTTTCAGCTTATAAAGATTGGTGTTATCTTTTGCGTGCTTATTTTCTTGTGTAAAATATCTTGTTTGGCTCCTTTTTCTTATGTCTGCTGTGTCATTATCAGTCTAAGTAGCCATATTCATAGCTTTTTATCTGCTTATTTAGTAGTCATCTAGATCAGATTTTTGGTTCACAAATAGTTCCTAGTATAATCTTGTTAGGTCTTAGCTTATTGAGTCCTTTAGTGTTTATTCTGTCCCTTGAATATTTTTCTGCATCACTACACAAAAAAGGGGCCAAACCAATCTGAAAACAGCTTAATCTTAAGCTGTGTCAGGTTTTTTCTCGGCTTCCACTTTGTGTTTCTCGGATGTCCTCTATGCTAACTTTTAACTTGTAGCTTCTCCATGCCCTTGAAGTGACTTTTTCAGCGTAAAAATGAGTTCCAAGACAGGTCCCTCAGGCTGCTTTGGAACTGCAGCAGTAGCAGAGGTTAGAATCATCTCTTTAGTGCTTATTTGTGTTGTACTCTAGCTTATTTCAGACTCCTTTAGGTTTCTTATGTGCTTGTTAGATAGGATAGCTTAGGAATTAGTAAATTATCTTGGTTGAAGTCGTCCCGCATCAGCAGTTTTTGTTTTACTCTATTTTCAAGCTTTTTAATGTTCATTGCTAATTATTTAGATCCCTTGTGTAGCTCGTTAGGTTAGCTAGATTAAGTTTTAGGATTTGTTAACTTTATGTAGTTTGTTTAGAACTTATTATAGCTTTTTCTTCCCTTTGGACTGGTACTAAACCAAACAGCCCCTTAGTGGGATTTGCTGATTTAGTAAGCTGTTAGAGCTTGTTTTTAGTCTCTTTCAAGTTAAAATTTTGTTTGAAATATTTAATTTACTGCTTAGATTAGTTTGCAAAAGAAAAAATCAAATAAAATAAATAAGTGAGAAAAAAAGGTGGGGGGCAGGATTCGAACTCTGGACCTTCTGGTCTCTCTAACCACGAAACAGCACAACATCCCTTCCCATCTGCACTAGAAGGTGTTTCATGTCAAGCTTCCTTACTTTAATTATTTAATACCTTGTTGCAGTTTTAGCTTAATAAGCTTGTTCCCTTTTTTTTAACAGCTTATTCCAATAAGCTGTGACCATCTTTTATTTTTGTTAGGACCTGCACTATTTAAAGTACTTTTTGTGATTTTTCCATAATTTTCTTAAAATGTTTAGTATTTTTAATTAATTAATTAGTTAAAATTAGTTTTTAATTCGTAGAAAATAATTTAAAACTCGAAAAAATTCCCAGCTTTTTCCTAAAATTATTTTTAGTCATGTAGAATGTAGGAAAATTAGATTTGCACTCGTATGACTTAAATATCATCTTTTTCACTTTCGGGGCTCGGTGCGTTCCCCATTTTTCGCGTTTTTTGCATTTTAGCACCTTAGGATGTAGTTTAGCATCGTTTTATTGTTTCTTAGGCTTAGTAGTAGTTTATTTAGTGTTTAGATTGTTTTACATGCTTCATTTTCATTCTTGTTCTTTATTTTGTAGAATAACGTAATCAAAAATCCCAAATTCGTTTAACCAACTCAAGTCCTAATCACGAAACTCAACGAATCCTTCCATTCACACCTCGTTGGGACACGACCCGGGGAAATCACTTTCCCGGTATCACTTTTATCACATTCGTGAGATTTGGCACGTTACCCTTTTTCCTAAAAGGTTGATTTGTCGAATTTCACTGTTAATTTGATATATTTGATATTTGTGTTTATTTTAACGAATCAAATTTTGGCGCCGCTGCCGGGGAGGTGTGTTGCGACAATATCGTGAAGTTTTTGCGATTAGTGACTTGAAGAACCTTCCTCGTGAAGTTACCGTTTTGTTTTTGTACACATTTCTTTTATAAAAACCCAAAAAAAAGATTTTCCCTTTCAATTTTTTTTTTCCTTTTATGTTTTCTATTTATAAAAACCCAAAAATAATCGTCTTTATCCTCTGACCCGATGATTCTTTTCTTTTACCCTCTATCCGTTTAATTCTTCGTTATGTCTTTGTCTTACCAATATGGTTGTAAATGGTGTGGGGGACCTCCAAATTGCCTCGGTTGTAGGTTTGTCTATGAACAAAATCCCACTCCGTACAATGAACCATCAAATTTCTTTAACCAACCCCCACACCATGAGATGGAGAAATATTCTTGTGAGTATTGTGGAGGTCCTCACCCGAGTTTTGAGTGTCAAGCAGGGAGCATGCTTGTCTATGAGCAAGGTCCATGTAACAATCAAAATTTTGGTTTTGACCAATATCTATATGATTCACCGAATCACTCACATCAATCATACGGTTGTGAGTACTGTGGAGGTCCGCACTATAACGTTGATTGTCAAACGAGGAATCCGCTTATCTATGAGCATGATCCTTGTAACAATTATGAGTATTCTTATCATGACCAACCTCCACAGTACCAAACGATTCAAACACAACCTCCACAAATTCCTCAAGAAATTCTCCAAAATTGTCTAGATGTACTCAAAATTTTAAAAGAATTGGCTAATAAAAGTGCCCAAGAAGAGTCTCATCAGAAAACATATGGAGAAATTCTTGCCGAAGAACAAGCAGCTCGCAATGAAAGATTACTATTCGAAGAGCGAGAAGCTAAAAGGCGTTTTCTATTTAACGAGGCTTGCCGTCTCGATGACGAGGATGAGGAAGATTGGGAGATGACAAAGGACAAGGTGCATATTTCAAGCCCACAAAGTACCGCACATGTCCACTCTCCGCCCTCATATTGCCTATCCACCATAGAACCTTCGGATAACCTTTTAATGGGGGACGAGCATCTTAGCACTATTTCGGAAACGAAACCGTCTTGTGTTGAGAACCTCATCCCAACCCCAAGTGAATCCAAGGTTATCTCCGGTGATATGTGTGATGAGCCTCTCGATGATGATTCTTCTCCCACCCCGAAAGAACCTATTGAGGTGATCTCCGAGTCTGAAAATGATTATACGTCGTTTGATGATTCTTTATCGTGTGGAGACATCGAGTATGTTGAGGAGATTCCTTCTGAGCTCGTCAACTTAGAAGAAGTGAGAGATGTTGATCTCGATGATCTTGATATGGATACTGATTTTGAAACGGATGATGAAGATATTCTTGTGGTGTCCGAGGAACCTGTCACTACGGCATTCACTAATCCTTTGTTTGACTTTGATTCTGAATTCACTCTAATTTTAGATAACCCCGCCTTTGATATTCAGAATGAGGAGAGTGACGTTTTTACATCTCCTTCTTTACCCAAAGATAAGAATAGTGGCAATCCCACTTCGACGTTAGACCTTCTCGAGGAGTTCGCCGATGAACTCGCTCTCGTTGATCATTCTCCACCGGGAGATGATGATGCTCACTTCGACTTTGAAGCCGACCTTACCGAATTGGAAAATCTTCTTTACAATTGGTCTTCTGATAATTCGTCGAGTGACACTCTTATGGAAGAGGTCGACTCATTTCTTTCTCCGGATGACTCGATACCTTCGGGTTTTCAGAGTGACGATTATGGCTTAGGTCCATCATCCACTCGTCCGCCTGCTAAACCGCCGGATGATGGAAGCTCTTCTAAGCCCGACACGGATGTTTTCATTGCTACAGTGGTGGATAAGATTTCTAAACATTCGATCAATGTTCCTCAATCTTATATTTTGCCCACCCAACCCACCCGTTGTCATGAGATTGACACTTTGCCTTCTCCTCCCTATTCTTCTCCATGTCTTAACTTCTACGGGAGTGAAGATACCATCTTTGACCCCGGCATTTCTCATTCTTCTGAGCCGGATGTATCTCATCGGAGTGGAACTTTCAGCACATTCAATGTTTATCCAAACTATTTGAATGAAAGTCCGATGGTGATTTTCTCTTCCACTTACTTCCCCATGGACCAATGAATTCGGGGTCGAGTCAAGCTAGCGACTCGGTTAACAAAAACAGTAGCATTCCATGGGTTTTCACCCATGTTTCTGACTTCTTTCTACTTTCTAACAACTAAGTGTGGGGGGAAACCTCCACAGTGTTTGCTTCTTGTGTGTTTGCTCATGTTTTCAGGAATCCCTTTGATCGTGATGATTGATGCGCCTGTTTTCAATCCAGCCGCCCAATATCCGATCAATTTTGCTAACGTTTATCTGGGGATATGTTTTCCAAAATCCTTTATGTGTTAAATAACAGATTTCGTCCACACACTTTGTTAGTGGTATTTCCTTTTTCCGTTCGATAGTATCGGCTTCGGCCGGGACTTTGAATATTGAGGGCAATATTCAATTCTAAGTGTGGGGGGGAATTCTGTCGAATTTTGTCACATTTGTACCTTTTAGTCCTTAGTACCCCCGTTTTGGCCAAAAATTAAAAAAGTTTTTCATAAAAAAGAAGTGCTTTGCACAAAAATAAAGTGTTAATGCTTCGGTGTTAATGGTAGTTTAGTCTTGATTAGGTTAGAACAAAGGGAATACCGACTCTGCTAGAGTGTTGATCTAGCTGCTCTCTTAACATTTAGGCTAAGTTTTTACGAGTTGTGCAAATGAAAATGCTAAGCGTGGAGTAGTTGGTTCTCTTTAGAGCTTATATAAGTAATCTATGGCTTTTTCTCCCAGTAGCTCTTAATTGAACCTAATATAGTGTCGTTTTCAAACCTTCGAACATAAAAATCATTTTGTTATGCAATAAAATTTTTAAGCGATTTTGATAAAGAGTTAGAGTTCAACTTTTTGTTTAAATTTTTGGGAAACCATACTTTCTTAAAATCGGAATAATATTGAAAAATGAAAGTATCGTAAAAGTGCTTGAATGATGCAAAAGTAAAATTGCAAATCAAAAAGTCAAAAAAAAAAAAAAAAAAAAAGTGAAAAAAGTGAAAAAGTGAAAAAATGAAAGTTGTTGGTGAAATAAAAAGTTATGAATAAATGTGCGAAACTTGCTTTTTCTCAAATTTAAATCGGGAGTTGAACTCGGATTCGTCAATTTTATCTTAAAAAGCAACGGGAATTTAGAGATTATTAATTTCAAAGGTCTAGAAAGCTTCGGTAGTATTCTCTGTGGGGTGTCAAAAGCCTGGTCACTTAAAACTTATGTTTTGGGATGTGCCGAGAAGAAAGCCGTTACATGGAGTGATTTGGCCTTTGAGTTTTCAATCTCTAAATAATCGGTGGTTGTTGTCCATTCAAGTCTTAATATTAACTTAGCGGAAGTTTCTAAACCTTTGGAATCGAAATCCAGCTGATTCCGGTACTATTCTCTGTGGGGTGTCAAAAGCCTGGTCACCTAAAGCCGACTGGTTTGGGATGTGCCGAGAAGAAAGCCGCTACATGGAAAAGGCCCTTTTCGAACCTTAAGTTTTTAGATTTCCGGTGAATTAATATCAAACTTAAATAGATAACAACCGTGATGAGTGTCGGTTTTTATGATCAAAGTTTTGAAAACAACACACACACTTAAAATTGTATAAATTGCGGGAGTAAAAAGTTAAGTCTTGACTTACATAGATTATTTGTATAAGTAGTGTTAGCATTTTACAAAAACATTTACACAATAAGTTTAGACTTAGTTTGAGAGTATAAAAAAGAGGATGACGATTACAATTCCCTGGAGACACCCATTTTGTGTGAATCCCGTTCCATGATACCACTTATTTTTTGTTAATCAAGCATGTTGTTTACTTTCAGTCTAGTTTAAATTTCTCGCATCGAATAAAAAAGGTCAAAATGGGGTATACTCGTGAGTTTCATTCATTACTTTACATGATTGATTGCTAGGGACTAGCAATTGCCTAGTGTGGGGGAATTTGATGAGTGCTTATTCACTCATCGTTTTTACCCACCTAAGACCTCAAAAATGACAAAAAAACACCCAAATATGATCAAAATATGTTAAAAATGTCCTCGGAGTGTGTTTTGTGTCTTGCAGGTACACAAGGATTGAAAACAGAGCGAAAACGAGAGAAATCGAGCAAAAATCAGAAAAGTGCTGAAAAGACGGAGCCGGGAGTGGATTTTCTACATTTTCAGAGCCCGGGACGCGTTTTGAGAGTGAGGAGGGGGAAAACAACTAAAAACCTAACCCAAACCCAAAATACCTATTTTACCCGTCCCCGACACCCAAAATTACCATTTTGGCCTTTTAACACAAAAAAAATCCAAAAAAATTCCTAATTTACCCTAAATCCATTTCCTTTTGTAAAAATTCAGTTTTTGTTAAAACCAGTTATAGTTTTCAAAAAAAAAATACAAAAAAAATACAAAACTTTAAAAATACCAAAAACCTTTTAAATAAATCTAAACCTTAACCTTTTTTAAACCTTTCACTACCCAAATGAACCACCTATACCATTTACCTGTTCTTCCCCAAAACCATAAAAAAACCCAGAAAACAAAACCATGGCGCCAAACCAAATTCCCACTTATCCCTCCTCTCTCTCCCCATCTCTTTCACTTCCAGGAAACCAAGAAAGACTCACATGTCTCCAAAGTCACAAGACTCCATGCCACCTTGGCAATCCCAAACTCACATAAGTTCCATAGACGGCTAAGATGGATGATAAACGAGTACATACCAATTCGATGGTGGGGATTCGTCTAAAGAAGCACAAGGTGTTTTTGGTTAGTTTACACTCACAGAACAAACACACAAGACAGCAAGAAGAGAGAAGAAGACCTTTTTCAGTTTTAGTATATAAAGGATATTAGGAATTTGTAAAAGTCAGTCTAGAATTCTTCTTGTTCTAGCTCAGTTTAGTGTTATTGTCAATTTAATTTACATGAACTTTTAATTTTCAGTAATGTAATTTCAGTTGTTTTAAAGCCCATTTTTAGTGTATACAGTCTTTAATTTATCCATAATCTTCAATTCTGTCTCAGCATAGCTTTTTCCAATAAATTCTCTGGCTTATTTAGTGATTCAAATTTCTGTTAAAATGATTTTTCATAATCTCTAGTTGCTTTACTTCAACTGTTTTCAGCTTATAAAGATTGGTGTTATCTTTTGCGTGCTTATTTTCTTGTGTAAAATATCTTGTTTGGCTCCTTTTTCTTATGTCTGCTGTGTCATTATCAGTCTAAGTAGCCATATTCATAGCTTTTTATCTGCTTATTTAGTAGTCATCTAGATCAGATTTTTGGTTCACAAATAGTTCCTAGTATAATCTTGTTAGGTCTTAGCTTATTGAGTCCTTTAGTGTTTATTCTGTCCCTTGAATATTTTTCTGCATCACTACACAAAAAAGGGGCCAAACCAAGCTCTATGCTAACTTTTAACTTGTAGCTTCTCCATGCCCTTGAAGTGACTTTTTCAGCGTAAAAATGAGCTCCAAGACAGTCCCTCAGTCGCTTTGGAACTGCAGCAGTAGCAGAGGTTAGAATCATCTCTTTAGTGCTTATTTGTGTTGTACTCTAGCTTATTTCAGACTCCTTTAGGTTTCTTATGTGCTTGTTAGATAGGATAGCTTAGGAATTAGTAAATTATCTTGGTTGAAGTCGTCCCGCATCAGCAGTTTTTGTTTTACTCTATTTTCAAGCTTTTTAATGTTCATTGCTAATTATTTAGATCCCTTGTGTAGCTCGTTAGGTTAGCTAGATTAAGTTTTAGGATTTGTTAACTTTATGTAGTTTGTTTAGAACTTATTATAGCTTTTTCTTCCCTTTGGACTGGTACTAAACCAAACAGCCCTTAGTGGGATTTGCTGATTTAGTAAGCTGTTAGAGCTTGTTTTTAGTCTCTTTCAAGTTGAAATTTTGTTTGAAATATTTAATTTACTGCTTAGATTAGTTTGCAAAAGAAAAAATCAATTAAAATAAATAAGTGAGAAAAAAGGTGGGGGCAGGATTCAACTCTGGACCTTCTCGGTCTCTAACCACGAAACAGCACAACATCCCTTCCCATCTGCACTAGAAGGTGTTTCATGTCAAGCTTCCTTACTTTAATTATTTAATACCTTGTTGCAGTTTTAGCTTAATAAGCTTGTTCCCTTTTTTTTAACAGCTTATTCCAATAAGCTGTGACCATCTTTTATTTTTCTTAGGACCTGCACTATTTAAAGTACTTTTTGTGATTTTTCCATAATTTTCTTAAAATGTTTAGTATTTTTAATTAATTAATTAGTTAAAATTAGTTTTTAATTCGTAGAAAATAATTTAAAACTCGAAAAATTCCCACTTTTTCCTAAAATTATTTTTAGTCATGTAGAATGTAGGAAAATTAGATTTGCACTCGTATGACTTAAATTGCATCTTTTTCACTTTCGGGGGCTCGGTGTATTCCCGGTTTTTAGCGCTTTTGCATTTTAGCACCCTAGGATGTAGTTTAGCATCGTTTTATTGTTTCTTAGGCTTAGTAGTAGTTTATTTAGTGTTTAGATTGTTTTACATGCTTCATTTTCATTCTTGTTCTTTATTTTGTAGAATAACGTAATCAAAAATCCCAAATTCGTTTAACCAACTCAAGTCCTAATCACGAAACTCAACGAATCCTTCCATTCACACCTCGTTGGGACACGACCCGGGGAAATCACTTTCCCGGTATCACTTTTATCACATTCGTGAGATTTGGCACGTTACCCTTTTTCCTAAAAGGTTGATTTGTCGAATTTCACGGTTAATTTGATATATTTGATATTTGTGTTTATTTTAACGAATCAAATTTTGGCGCCGCTGCCGGGGAGGTGTGTTGCGACAATATCGTGAAGTTTTTGCGATTAGTGACTTGAAGAACCTTCCTCGTGAAGTTACCGTTTTGTTTTTGTACACATTTCTTTTATAAAAACCCAAAAAAAAGATTTTCCCTTTCAATTTTTTTTTTCCTTTTATGTTTTCTATTTATAAAAACCCAAAAATAATCGTCTTTATCCTCTGACCCGATGATTCTTTTCTTTTACCCTCTATCCGTTTAATTCTTCGTTATGTCTTTGTCTTACCAATATGGTTGTAAATGGTGTGGGGGACCTCCAAATTGCCTCGGTTGTAGGTTTTTCTATGAACAAAATCCCACCGCATACAATGAACCATCAAATTTCTTTAACCAACCCCCACACCATGAGATGGAGAAATATTCTTGTGAGTATTGTGGAGGTCCTCACCCGAGTTTTGAGTGTCAAGCAGGGAGCATGCTTGTCTATGAGCAAGGTCCATGTAACAATCAAAATTTTGGTTTTGACCAATATCTATATGATTCACCGAATCACTCACATCAATCATACGGTTGTGAGTACTGTGGAGGTCCGCACTATAACGCTGATTGTCAAACGAGGAATCCGCTTATCTATGAGCATGATCCTTGTAACAATTATGAGTATTCTTATCATGACCAACCTCCACAGTACCAAACGATTCAAACACAACCTCCACAAATTCCTCAAAAACTTCTCCAAAATTGTCTAGATGTACTCAAAATTTTAAAAGAATTGGCTAATAAAAGTGCCCAAGAAGAGTCTCATCAGAAAAGATATGGAGAAATTCTTGCCGAAGAACAAGCAGCTCGCAATGAAAGATTACTATTCGAAGAGCGAGAAGCTAAAAGGCGTTTTCTATTTAACGAGGCTTGCCGTCTCGATGACGAGGATGAGGAAGATTGGGAGATGACAAAGGACAAGGTGCATATTTCAAGCCCACAAAGTACCGCACATGTCCACTCTCCGCCCTCATATTGCCTATCCACCATAGAACCTTCGGATAACCTTTTAATGGGGGACGAGCATCTTAGCACTATTTCGGAAACGAAACCGTCTTGTGTTGAGAACCTCATCCCAACCCCAAGTGAATCCAAGGTTATCTCCGGTGATATGTGTGATGAGCCTCTCGATGATGATTCTTCTCCCACCCCGAAAGAACCTATTGAGGTGATCTCCGAGTCTGAAAATGATTATACGTCGTTTGATGATTCTTTATCGTGTGGAGACATCGAGTATGTTGAGGAGATTCCTTCTGAGCTCGTCAGCTTAGAAGAAGTGAGAGATGTTGATCCCGATGATCTTGATATGGATACTGATTTTGAAACGGATGATGAAGATATTCTTGTGGTGTCCGAGAAACCTGTCACTACGGCATTCACTAATCCTTTGTTTGACTTTGATTCTGAATTCACTCTAATTTTAGATAACCCCACCTTTGATATTCAGAATGAGGATAGTGACGTTTTTACATCTCCTTCTTTACCCGAAGATAAGAATAGTGAGAATCCCACTTCGACGTTAGACCTTCTCGAGGAGTTCGCCGATGAACTCGCTCTCGTTGATCATTCTCCACCGGGAGATGATGATGCTCACTTCGACTTTGAAGCCGACCTTACCGAATTGGAAAATCTTCTTTACAATTGGTCTTCTGATAATTCGTCGAGTGACACTCTTATGGAAGAGGTCGACTCATTTCTTTCTCCGGATGACTCGATACCTTCGGGTTTTCAGAGTGACGATTATGGCTTAGGTCCATCATCCACTCGTCCGCCTGCTAAACCGTCGGATGATGGAAGCTCTTCTAAGCCCGACACGGATGTTTTCATTGCTACAGTGGTGGATAAGATTTCTAAACATTCGATCAATGTTCCTCAATCTTATATTTTGCCCACCCAACCCACCCGTTGTCATGAGATTGACACTTTGCCTTCTCCTCCATATTCTTATCCATGTCTTAACTTCTACGGGAGTGAAGATACCATCTTTGACCCCGGCATTTCTCATTCTTCTGAGCCGGATGTATCTCATCGGAGTGGAACTTTCAGCACATTCAATGTTTATCCAAACTATTTGAATGAAAGTCCGATGGCGATTTTCTCTTCCACTTACTTCCCCATGGACCAATGAATTCGGGGTCGAGTCAAGCTAGCGACTCGGTTAACAAAAACAGTAGCATTCCATGGGTTTTCACCCATGTTTCTGACTTCTTTCTACTTTCTAACAACTAAGTGTGGGGGGAAACCTCCACAGTGTTTGCTTCTTGTGTGTTTGCTCATGTTTTCAGGTATCCCTTTGATCGTGATGATTGATGCGCCTGTTTTCAATCCAACCGCCCAATATCCGATCAATTTTGCTAACGTTTATCTGGGGATATGTTTTCCAAAATCCTTTATGTGTTAAATAACAGATTTCGTCCACACACTTTGTTAGTGGTATTTCCTTTTTCCGTTCGATAGTATCGGCTTCGGCCGGGACTTTGAATATTGAGGGCAATATTCTATTCTAAGTGTGGGGAATTCGTCGAATTTTGTCACATTTGTACCTTTTAGTCCTTAGTACCCCCGTTTTGGCCAAAAATTAAAAAAGTTTTTCATAAAAAAGAAGTGCTTTGCACAAAAATAAAGTGTTAATGCTTCGGTGTTAACGGTAGTTTAGTCTTGATTAGGTTAGAACAAAGGGAATACCGACTCTGCTAGAGTGTTGATCTAGCTGCTCTCTTAACATTTAGGCTAAGTTTTTACGAGTTGTGCAAATGAAAATGCTAAGCGTGGAGTAGTTGGTTCTCTTTAGAGCTTATATAAGTAATCTATGGCTTTTTCTCCCAGTAGCTCTTAATTGAACCCAATATAGTGTCGTTTTCAAACCTTCGAACATAAAAATCGTTTTGTTATGCAATAAAATTTTTAAGCGATTTTGATAAAGAGTTAGAGTTCAACTTTTTGTTTAATTTTTTGGGAAAACATACTTTCTTAAAATCGGAATAATATTGCAAAATGAAAGTATCGTAAAAGTGCTTGAATGATGCAAAAGTAAAATTGCAAATCAAAAAAAAAAAAAAAAAAAAAGTGAAAAAAGTGAAAAAGTGAAAAAATGAAAGTTGTTGGTGAAATAAAAAGTTATGAATAAATGTGCGAAACTTGCTTTTTATCAAATTTAAATCGGGTGTTGAACTCGGATTCGTCAATTTTATCTTAAAAGCAACGGAATTTAGAGATTATTAATTTCAAAGGTCTAGAAAGCTTCGGTAGTATTCTCTGTGGGGTGTCAAAAGCCTGGTCACTTAAAACTTATGTTTTGGGATGTGCCGAGAAGAAAGCCGTTACATGGAGTGATTTGGCCTTTGAGTTTTCAATCTCTAAATAATCGGTGGTTGTTGTCCATTCAAGTCTTAATATTAACTTAGCGGAAGTTTCTAAACCTTTGGAATCGAAATCCACCGATTCCGGTACTATTCTCGTGGGTGTCAAAAGCCTGGTCACCTAAAGCCGACTGGTTTGGGATGTGCCGAGAAGAAAGCCGCTACATGGAAAAGGCCCTTTTCGAACCTTAAGTTTTTAGATTTCCGGTGAATTAATATCAAACTTAAATAGATAACAACCGTGATGAGTGTCGATTTTTATGATCAAAGTTTTGAAAACAACACACACACTTAAAATTGTATAAATTGCGGGAGTAAAAAGTTAAGTCTTGACTTACATAGATTATTTGTATAAGTAGTGTTAGCATTTTACCAAAACATTTGCACAATAAGTTTAGACTTAGTTTGAGAGTATAAAAAAGAGGATGACGATTACAATTCCCTGGAGACACCCATTTTGTGTGAATCCCGTTCCATGATACCACTTTTTGTTAATCAAGCATGTTGTTTACTTTCAGTCTAGTTTAAATTTCTCGCATCGAATAAAAAAGGTCAAAATGGGGTATGCTCGTGAGTTTCATTCATTACTTTACATGATTGATTGCTAGGGACTAGCAATTGCCTAGTGTGGGGGAATTTGATGAGTGCTTATTCACTCATCGTTTTTACCCACCTAAGACCTCAAAAATGACAAAAAAACACCCAAATATGATCAAAATATGTTAAAAATGTCCTCGGAGTGTGTTTTGTGTCTTGCAGGTACACAAGGATTGAAAACAGAGCGAAAACGAGAGAAATCGAGCAAAAATAAGAAAAGTGCTGAAAAGACGGAGCCGGGAGTGGATTTTCTACATTTTCAGAGCCCGGACGCTTTTGAGAGTGAGGAGGGGGAAAACAACTAAAAACCTAACCCGAATCCAAAATACCCATTTTACCCGTCCCGACACCCAAAATTACCATTTTGGCCTTTTAACACAAAAAAAATCCAAAAAAATTCCTAATTTACCCTAAATCCATTTCCTTTTGTAAAAATTCAATTTTTGTTAAAACCAGTTATAGTTTTAAAAAAAAATACAAAACTTTAAAAATACCAAAAACCTTTTAAATAAATCTAAACCTTAACCTTTTTTAAACCTTTCACTACCCAAATGAACCACCTATACCATTTACCTGTTCTTCCCCAAAACCATAAAAAAACCCAGAAAACAAAACCATGGCGCCAAACCAAATTCCCACTTCTCCCTCCTCTCTCTCCCCATCTCTTTCACTTCCAGGAAACCAAGAAAGACTCACATGTCTCCAAAGTCACAAGACTCCATGCCACCTTGGCAATCCCAAACTCACATAAGTTCCATAGACGGCTAAGATGGATGATAAACGAGTACATACCAATTCGATGGTGGGGATTCGTCTAAAGAAGCACAAGGTGTTTTTGGTTAGTTTACACTCACAGAACAAACACACAAGACAGCAAGAAGAGAGAAGAAGACCTTTTTCAGTTTTAGTATATAAAGGATATTAGGAATTTGTAAAAGTCAGTCTAGAATTCTTCTTGTTCTAGCTCAGTTTAGTGTTATTGTCAATTTAATTTACATGAACTTTTAATTTTCAGTAATGTAATTTCAGTTGTTTTAAAGCCCATTTTTAGTGTATACAGTCTTTAATTTATCCATAATCTTCAATTCGTCTCAAGATAGCTTTTTCCAATAAATTCTCTGGCTTATTTAGTGATTCAAATTTCTGTTAAAATGATTTTTCATAATCTCTAGTTGCTTTACTTCAACTGTTTTCAGCTTATAAAGATTGGTGTTATCTTTTGCGTGCTTATTTTCTTGTGTAAAATATCTTGTTTGGCTCCTTTTTCTTATGTCTGCTGTGTCATTATCAGTCTAAGTAGCCATATTCATAGCTTTTATCGCTTATTTAGTAGTCATCTAGATCAGATTTTTGGTTCACAAATAGTTCCTAGTATAATCTTGTTAGGTCTTAGCTTATTGAGTCCTTTAGTGTTTATTCTGTCCCTTGAATATTTTTCTGCATCACTACACAAAAAAGGGGCCAAACCAAGCTCTATGCTAACTTTTAACTTGTAGCTTCTCCATGCCCTTGAAGTGACTTTTTCAGCGTAAAAATGAGCTCCAAGACAGGTCCCTCGGGCTGCTTTGGAACTGCAGCAGTAGCAGAGGTTAGAATCATCTCTTTAGTGCTTATTTGTGTTGTACTCTAGCTTATTTCAGACTCCTTTAGGTTTCTTATGTGCTTGTTAGATAGGATAGCTTAGGAATTAGTAAATTATCTTGGTTGAAGTCGTCCCGCATCAGCAGTTTTTGTTTTACTCTATTTTCAAGCTTTTTAATGTTCATTGCTAATTATTTAGATCCCTTGTGTAGCTCGTTAGGTTAGCTAGATTAAGTTTTAGGATTTGTTAACTTTATGTAGTTTGTTTAGAACTTATTATAGCTTTTTCTTCCCTTTGGACTGGTACTAAACCAAACAGCCCCTTAGTGGGATTTGCTGATTTAGTAAGTCGTTAGAGCTTGTTTTAGTCTCTTTCAAGTTAAAATTTTGTTTGAAATATTTAATTTACTGCTTAGATTAGTTTGCAAAAGAAAAAATCAAATAAAATAAATAAGTGAGAAAAAAGGTGGGGGCAGGATTCAACTCTGGACCTTCGGTCTCTACCACGAAACAAAGACAACATCCCTTCCCATCTGCACTAGAAGGTGTTTCATGTCAAGCTTCCTTACTTTAATTATTTAATACCTTGTTGCAGTTTTAGCTTAATAAGCTTGTTCCCTTTTTTTTAACAGCTTATTCCAATAAGCTGTGACCATCTTTTATTTTTGTTAGGACCTGCACTATTTAAAGTACTTTTTGTGATTTTTCCATAATTTTCTTAAAATGTTTAGTATTTTTAATTAATTAATTAGTTAAAATTAGTTTTTAATTCGTAGAAAATAATTTAAAACTCGAAAAATTCCCACTTTTTCCTAAAATTATTTTTAGTCATGTAGAATGTAGGAAAATTAGATTTGCACTCGTATGACTTAAATATCATCTTTTTCACTTTCGGGCTCCCCATTTTTCGCGTTTTTTGCATTTTAGCACCTTAGGATGTAGTTTAGCATCGTTTTATTGTTTCTTAGGCTTAGTAGTAGTTTATTTAGTGTTTAGATTGTTTTACATGCTTCATTTTCATTCTTGTTCTTTATTTTGTAGAATAACGTAATCAAAAATCCCAAATTCGTTTAACCAACTCAAGTCCTAATCACGAAACTCAACGAATCCTTCCATTCACACCTCGTTGGGACACGACCCGGGAAATCACTTTTCCGGTATCACTTTTATCACATTCGTGAGATTTGGCACGTTACCCTTTTTCCTAAAAGGTTGATTTGTCGAATTTCACGGTTAATTTGATATATTTTTCCTAAAAGGTTAATTTGATATATTTGATATTTGTGTTTATTTTAACGAATCAAAGAACCTAGAGAATCACACAAAGAGAAAACTACTTAGAATAATCCTTTGGATCTGAGGTTAGAGAGGTTAGAACATAGAGAGAAGATATGTCTAAAAGGGGTGGTGAGCAAGAGAGAAATGACTCACTATTAATAGGCAAACTACCAACAGTACTTACGGTTCCGGCGGATCCCTTGTGTGCAAACTAAGGGATCCGGCTGTTGGGTCAGACTAGTCCGGATTTGGGTTGCAAACCGGGTTATGGGTTATGAGTTTAGGACCATGAGTCATGGACTTTGGATCAGGGATACCCAACAAGATACATTGTACCTAGTCAATGGGTCATGGATCTTGGGTCATGGTTATGGACTTTGGGTCATGGATCATGGATAATATCCAACATGATTTCATGCATGATGTCATGCAATGGGTCATGGGTCATGCTCCATGGGTATGGATCATGGACTTTGGTTTTTACCCAACCAGATACATTGTACATAGTCAATGGATCATGGGTCTTGGGTTATGGGTTATCGACTTTTGTTTTTACCCATTATTTACCCATTACAAGTTATACTAAGTAAATATACATTTTTATAATAAGTAAACAAAATTACTTTATAAGTGTTTTATAAAAACGGTTTTTGTTTTAAATAACTTATTCAACTAAACATGTTTTGATGATTTTATATGTTTAGTAAAAGTGTGTTAGTAAACTATTGGCTCAAAGCTTTTACGTATTTTATTTATTTCGTTAAAATGATTTTACGTTTGTTATCGACAAAACATTAGAAAATCGTAAAATATAAATAAATGTTTTTATGGTTTATTTGTATTAACAATTTTTTTGGAAACTAAATATTAAAAGGTGAAATTTACGTTTTACTACATATTGAGTCGTAAAACCTCACTACAAGTATATAAGATTGATAGAATTTTGTAAAACTCATACGCATATAATACATATTGCATATTCCCTAGAATGACTTATATTTCTAGGTCGCGTTTAGGATTTTCGTGCAATATTTTCTCGATTACTTGATTACTTGAGGCAAGTTTCATAGCCCCTACTTTACATATTTTAATACTTATTTTGAACTACTTTGGGGTGTGAATACATGCTCAATTACTTTCAGTTACTTTCTTTCGAACACAAATACATTAAACATTTACATATTGCCTAAGTTACCACATTAGCAGTTAGGTCCCCATTTAATCATAGACCACTAATTACGTAGTAAGCGTGAATGTTGTAAAAAAATATTTATTGGGTTGACACCCCCATCCGGGTTGGTCGCGCCAACTGGTCAAACGGATGCATATCATTTGAGAACATTGGGTGTTTGGCTAGAAACCTACAGGGGCAATCATATATTTGTGCAAATCGCATACAGAACACATGAAGCTTCGGGGTCATGAGCTTAGTGCAACAGTAATACTTTTTTTTGACATTGTATTTGTTACAATGGTCACCAAATACTTTTCATGATACTGTATGTGTACAATAGTCACAGAACTCTTGTGGTCTACATTACTGATTACATAAATCTATGGCCTCACCAACTTTATGTTGACTCGTTTTAGCATGTATTTTTCAGATCCGTAACTGCATGGTACTTGGATAGCATTTTGGAGTATCATACTAGAGTCACAATTTGCAATATCATCACGTTGAAGACTTATTGCATACGTATACGTTCGATTGTGAATCAAAATCTTCTTGATATTTTGTAAACTCTTAGGGTTATATCTTTGTAAAACTTTATTTCTTTAGTCGAACATGTATTTTCCAAAAGACTCATGTAGAAGTCGTTCGATGTAACTGTAACTTTGTTCGCATGAAATTCACACCCCGGTACCATTCTGTTGCGATATTTTGGCGGTGTGACATTAAAGCAATAAAAGTTTTGTTGATGAGACGTTTGACAACAAAGACAAATCTTCATCTACGGCATCAAAATCAATATAAAGTGGTAGCAAAGCAAAAGCAGTAAAGAAAATAATTAATTTTGATGACAACATCTGATAGCAAGGGGAAATTAATCTTCATTATGTCGCAGCAGTGACAAAAGCAAATAAACAAAAATAAAAGCAAAGCATAGACTTTTTTTCAGCACTCGGCTTTCCTCGACATGTGGTGACGCGTTTGAAGGCCAATGGAGGTGATTTAAGTTGGGTGTTGTGCATAATTGAAAAACGAATAGAATGACACTAATCGCATTAGTTAACTCCAAACGGTTAACAAGTTATGACCAAAAAAGTAGGTAGGGTTTTGGCTGAAAATTGGAAAGAAAAAAAAATTAGGATGGATAAATGGTGGCTGCTAGGGTTTGAAGGGGGTGGCATATGGGAGGCGGCTCAAACGTAGCCACCTTAAGACGATCAGACCTGCTCTAATATCATGTTAGATTGATAAAACTCCGTGAGAAGTATTCTATTATTGATATGCCTTTATATTGCATAAATTACAAGATGCTAGAAACCCTAATAGAACTGACCCACATTCGGGGTTGGGCCCAGTGACGGAACTAGGAAAATAGTTTGTCGGGTTTTGTTTTTTTTTTTTTGTTTTTTTTTGATAATAGCAACAAAATGCAAAATGATCAAAATAATAAATTGAGTATTGTTAATTACAAATGAAGGATTTATAATTTTTTAAAGTGTTGATGTTGGTTTTAGTATGTGGGTAGGGGCAATTTGAGTTTTGTGGGGGCACTTTAAATAAAAAGGTCAAAATTAATGTACATTAAAATCTTAACTTTTTTGATGAGTCATGGGAGACACCGGCCCCATAGTAATACCATGGATCCGTCCCTAGTTGAGCCTTTATATCGTCTAATAATATGGCATATGCTGCTTGAGTCATATGTGACATAAGCTTCATTACCTTCCACTAGAATTATCAAAAACTAATTAGGTAGACTATTAAATTGAATACTTGGTTGGCATATATTCTTGAACTTACATTACTATATAAGATCACACGCTGTAGTAACTCAAGAGGTGAGTTATGCCTTAAACTTGCATTGCGTTAAGGCCAAGTTACCACACCGTGGTGAGTTAAGGGGATGCGTTAAGGCCAAAGTTACCATCATAACGATGAGTTAAGCAACAACGAATAAAAAAATTACATTTCCGCCCCTTATAACGGCTATGTGAGCGTTTGAAATTAAAAAAAAATTACACTTTGCCTATCTAACATTTATAAACGGGCAATTTAAAAAAAAAATCAAAACCTTTTTTTCACCACAATAAACAATCAATTAACACACAACTTTTTTTCACACTTCCACAACTCGAACTCAAATTTATATACTTCCTCTCTAAAAAAAATTAAAATAATAAAAAATAAATAAATAACTTGTTCATTCACAATAGATCCGAATCAAAGTGGCGAAGAACCTAAGAACTGGTCAGATGTAGATGACGAAACTGACTTATACTATATGATGACGGCGTACGAATATCAGCAACAGTTGGAACAAGAAGCAGCTCAACCTCTCTTGACCCGTAGATCTATCGTGAACGTGATGTTGCCGAAGAACGTTTGATGAACGATTATTTCAATCCAGGTTGTAAGTATCCGCACCGGAATTTTCGAAGAGCCGAAAACTATTTTTAGAAATAGTAAAAGGTATTGAATCTTATACTTCCGATCCTCTTCCAAGTCACTTTCATTATTTAGCCAAGGACCCGATTGTACGGGTCGAATGAGTATAAGTGTTATTATGAAGTGTATATGCCATACACCAATTGGCATACGGCACCGACCGGATGCGTTTGATAAATATTTTGCAAATGGGGGAGCATACTTCACGTGATTGTCTTGATAATTTTAACAAGTGCGTTCTTGAATTGTTTATGCCGGAGTATTTAAGAAAACCAACATATACCAACATCCAATGTATTTATGAAAGACATGAGTCTTATCACGGTTTTCCGGGAATGCTTGGTAGCATTGACTGCACGCATTGGGAGTGCAAAAATTGTTCGGGGGTTAGCAAGGGAAATATGGTAGGGGTGTAAAAAAAATACCCAACAATAATGCTTAAAGTTGTTGCTTCACAAGATTTATGGATTTGACGTGCATTTTTTGAGGTGGCGAGGGCGAATAACGATATTAATGTTTTAGATAACTCTCTATTATTTGACGAAATTCTTGATGACGTCGCCCCTGTAGCACCATATATGGTAAATGGAACCATGTATGAAAATGGATATTACTTAGCTGACGGAATTTACCCACAGTAGGAAACTTTCGTCAAATCATTCACGGTTGCAAGTAACGATAAACATGGTTATTTTAAAAGGAAACAAGAAGCACGAAAGGATGTCCAACGTACTTTTGGTGTTCTCCAAGGACGTTGGGGTATAATACAACAACCGGCACGTCAAATGGAAGTTACCAGGATACGTAGAATCATGTATTCTTGCATTATTTTGCATAACATTATTTTAAAAGCTCAAAAGTTTGCACTACATGAGTATTGCGAAATGTGGGTGGATCCGGTACCACGTATGAGGCAAGAAAGGTGGGTCCACAGATGTGATGTCCAACGTCGAAAGGCAAAAGAAATACGCGACAGAGAAACACATACTAGTCTCCAACTAGACATTATGGAGCATCTTTGGCAAAAACATTTTCAACGACAACAATAACAAGATTCCGAAGAAGATGAATATGTATTTGTAATTCGTATGTTTTTATTTTCGTATGTTCCGTTTTTTTTTCGTTGTCATTTTTTGTTTTTTTTTAAATTCGTATCGTAATGTTTAAGTTTTAATGTTATGTTATTTATTAAATGAAGTATTAGTTTTAGTTTAGGGGTTGAATTTGTAAATGGTTGAATTATGATAAGAGGTGTGTGTTTTTTTTTTTTTTTTTTTTAGTGAAGGTTGAAATGTTAAAGCTGATGTGACGCAAAATTAACTCAAAGTTACTACTCCTGCGCTCTAAGGAAGATAGATTGGACTTCGTAATTTGTTTCTCATAGAATATGTTTGAGCGTCTTCCCAACCTGCTACGTATTAAGCGACAAGCTAAAATTTGTTTCACATAATGCATTATCTTTATCGCATCTAGTTTTTCTTAAAGCATAATATGTGCTACATCTGTTGAAATAAGTGTTTACTTTGATAATGATACACAGTTTCAGAAAATATAAAAAGAGTAAATTACATAAATGGTCACTATGGTTTGTCATTTTTTCATATTTAGTCACTGAATTTTTTTTTGACAAGGTCAGTCATTTAGTTTTCAAATCGTTACATATCCAGTCATTAAGGTTTCAATTTCGTTACATAAATGGTCACTGTGGTTTGAAACTTCATGACCATTTATGTTACGAAATGGACTAAATCTGTCACGATTTGAAACTTCAGTGACCATGTATGTCAACACTCATCTACCAAATGGACTAAATCTGTAACGATTTGAAACTTCATGACCAATCTCAAATCACCACTCATCTACCAACATCTCAGATCCAACCTCAAATCACCGCTCATGTTATTCAGCTAATACATATCAACCAAATCTTTCTCTCAACTGAACCATACCCACTCCTCGACGGCGTTCTCATCTTCTTTGCCGATGGCACCACCGCACCATCAACGGCGGCGACGGTGTCACCAACGACATTTTATCAAGCTCGTCACCGAGCGTTGACCGACAAAGGTGCGGTGGTTTGACCACCGTGACCAGACATTGGTGATTTCTTTTGGGGGAGAGAGAGAAAGGGAGTTTATGTTTTCAAGTGTAAATAGTGTATGCAAAGGGTGAGAGTGGTGAGTGGGTTTCTACAGCAAGATGTTATGGGTTGACTTGGGTCAACGTAAATGAAAAGTGCAGGTCCAATGGTCTTTTGGTTTCAGCTTTTTTGGATGATTGAGTGGTCGAGAGGTTTGCAGTTTACATAGAAATAAAAAATGAAACAAAGTGCTATGAAGGAGACGAAGGTGCTGACTGAGAGAACATGATTAGCCAATAAAAGGTTTTTACTTTATTAATAAAGTAGTTTTTTACTTGTAAGGTTTTACTTTATTATTTAATAATAAAGGTTTTTAGTTATATTACTTTGATTGTTAATACGAATTGGATGTAGGTTGTAGGTTAAGATTGATGATTGTTTTGTTAGAAACTGAGTGAATCATTTGTACTCGATTTAAATTATTGCAGTTGTTCATTAATTTTAACGTTCATCAGCTTATTTTTGATATTGTTCATCAGCTTATTTTGATAACGTTCATCAGCTTATTTTTATAATGTTCAGCAGTTTTTGAAAAATAACGCTCATCAGCTTATTTTGATATTGTTCATCGCCTATTTTTGATAACGCTCATAAGTTATTTCATCAATAAAACGAGTTGTTCATCGGTTCTATTTAACTTTGTTCATCAGCTTTATTTCATCAATAAATGAGTTGTTCATCGCTTTTATTGTTCATCAATAAAACGAGTTGTTCATCAGCTTTTATTGTTCATCAGCTTCTATTTAACTTTGTTCATCAGTTTTATTTCATCAATAAAATGAGTTGTTCGTCAGTTTTATTTCATCAATAAAACAAGTTGTTCATCAGTTTTATTGTTCATCAGTTCTATTTAACTTTGTTCATCAGTTTTATTTGATATTGTTCATCGCTATTTTTATAACGCTCATCAGCTTGTTTTTATATTGTTCAACAGTTTTCGAAAAAATAATGTTCATCAGTTCTTTTTGATATTGTTCATCAGTTGTCTAAAAAAATCGCAATGTTCATCTGTTAGTTGTTCATCAGTTCATCGATTAGTCTTATTCATCAGTTACTATTGTTCACCAATAAAAAAAGATATTCATCAATTCTTTTAAATTTGGTTCATCAGTTTATCGGTATTCAAAAAAAGTCATAATGTTCATCAATTGTCGAAAAAATCATAATGTTCATCAGTTATGGTCACAATGTTCATCAGTTTATCATTTGGTTGTTCATCAGTTAAAAATAAACCAAAAATAACAAAAATAACAAAAAATGTATTTTTGGTATACCAATTAGTGCATTTGAATGTACTTTTATAAGAGAATCTCTTTTAGGCATTTTATCAAACACTTTGTATGCACTAAATATGACTAAGATGCCATCATTAACGTGCAATATCTCACTCATATCATATCGGATTTGAGTGATTCAAATTTCTGAGTAAAGAATGGTCAAAAGCCTACAATTTTCATGTTTTAAGTTTTGTAAAATTCGGCTTTTAAACTAGTCAAAATTAGAGCCGAAAATACCAAAAATTTTAAGAAAATCAACACCCACTTAAAAAGTTGAAAAAAAAAGTTATGATTTATATATCAAAATGCATACCAAATTAAAGAGAATCAAATTTAAAAAATTACGGTGAAATCGGTTTTTTATAAAAGTTTGTCGTTTGAAAGTTATTTACGTTTGAAGTTTTGTGGTGAAATAAAAAAACATGTTAAAAGGACCAAAATGCCCCATAACCAAATTTAATAAGAAAAAAGAGAGGGATTAGATGGAGGACACATGACAATCAATGATAGGCTTTCTAGCCTTTTTATTTTTTTTCACTTTGCAAGGGATCTCAACTCAAATTTTTAAGCAACTTGTGCGAAAATGATTATGTTCCAACTTTGTAGCAAGAACATTAAGGCTAGCTATAATGGGCTCGGTCTTCATCGGTTGAGGGCGTCGGTTGAGGCCGGTTGCCCCATTGTGGGGTGGCCGGTCGAGCAAGGTTGAGAGGAGAGAAAGGGTGAACTAGGTTGCCTCCTCAACCGAGTATACAAAGCCACATACTTCCAATTTCGAACCGTTTGTAAAAAAAAAAAAAAAAAAAAATCTCAGGTCACCCACCGTGGCAACTAGATCGTCGTCAGGTCGTCGGAGAGAGAAAGCTGATGTGACACAGATGAACTAGGTTGCCATTGTGTTTAGCCTAACAGATAACCGACACTCCAGTATCATGCTACACTGATTTCTTACAAACTTGTAAATCACATGACATCAATATAATTAGAGGGACCTATTTCTTGATAATTAAATTATTAATAAAAGTGTATGTAGATGATTCGGTTATTTTTATATTTGTTTTAGAAATATATTTTGTTGGATGATAGGTATATGGACCAACCATTATATTGCCACAAGCACACTTGTAACTTGTAAGTTATCTTATGATTGGTCCATTACATAACCATTTATAGTAGTATTATGATGGCCATTTTTGGGAATTTTTTCAGTTAGCTTTGAGTGTAGTATTCATTTTCATATAATTATTGTAGATCTTTTGAGTGAAGAATAAGTTTAATTAACAAACTTTCAAAATAATATAACTCAAACAAATGAAGAACTCAGTTTTAAACAATTATATTACATAATTTTTTTATTATCATAATATCGATTAATATATTTATTATATTCTAAAACTTCTATTAATAAGTATTTCTTTAAATGTATTTATTTTCATATAGTAGTAAGTAGTACCCATGCTTTGATTTTGATATTTATTTTTGCATTAATAATAATTTTAGCCGTATTAGTTTTTAACACCGTGTATACTTTTCTATAAATTTATGTAAAACATTTAATACTTATACAATTATTATACCCGTGTACACACGAGCTTTTACATAAATGTTTCGTCTTACGTATTAATATCAATCAATATTAGTATTTAATATTTATTTTCTCATTAATAATAATTATAGTCTTATTTAATTTTAAACACGTGTACACACATGTTAAACTTATAAAGAGGAATAACATGACCCGTTAGTTAAAAAAAATCGGTTATTTTACTTAAACTCAAAAAATGGAATAACATGAGTCATTCATATATGTATAATTTCTTGCATTTATTTACATATCAGAGTAATTTGTGTTGTTATTTGATATATTTAATCCCGTACAAATACATATTAAGTTAATTTATAATGATATTAATAATTATAAAACAACAATAAATATAAGTTGTTTATTTAAACAAAAATAATTCTAGTGGCTATAAAGTATAAGAGGGTATTTGCTAAATTTAAAAAGTTATTAAAAAGCTTGAAAAGTGACAAGAGTTATAGTTTATTTAAATTTTACTACTAAAATTTTATTTATTACCCATTTTTTTTTTCTTTTTTTTTTACAAAATCATCATATATATTTTTATATGTTGTTTTTGTCATACAATTTTTTTTTATGTTTGACAAAGCAAAATTTAATTTTAACTTTAAGTTATTGAGATGGCTCAATTTTGTCGCATGCCAAAAATAATGCACTCTCATTGATATAATATTAATTGCTTAACATACTTTTTCTAATTTTTAAAAATCTCTTATATTAAGCACTTATTATATTATATATTTCAAAATGTGAAGATCGGTGGGATCACCCTGGTCCCAAGTATCCTATCGATGTCAACCGGACCCTCCCCCAAGGCAATGGGCACCTGCACCTGTCCCAGTGACTGTACTTATCAGGAGGTGGGCTTTGAACCCTGGCCATTTTTTCCAATAGACCCCTCGCTGACCAGTCAATCTGAGCATTTGCGGTGGCGGATGGTACCAAATGATTTTTAGTGCCATGAAAGAGGTTTGAACCCGGGTCTATTGACTAAAAGCTATTACCAATGGACTAAAGCATCATTGGTTTATTATATTATATACTAAGATATATACTACGTAGTAAAGTTATAGGATGTTTTTAAATGGTGGATTAGAAAGGAATGCAACAGCTTGCCAAGAATTAAACAAAAAACAACAATGTACTACTAGTACTATTTAAGGTTATTATTTTCATTTATTTATTTATTTATTATTATTATTTTTAATTATTCAGAAAAGACCATAATAGCCTTATCGTTTTTGTTTCTCGAAAAGAATACCCCTCGCAGAAAACGGCCGAATGGATGAGGTTTCTCCGAGCGGGAGAACGAGTCTTTTAACTCAGATGCAACCTAACTGAAGTATCTTTGTGAGCGTTTCCGACCCTTACTCTGACTATCTTCAAATATGTAGCTAGTGAAGATTGAACACTAAATCTCTTTTTAAGGATGTTAGATGTGCTTGCCATTATTATTTATTTATTTATTTATTTATTACTTTTTTTAACTAAAGTCTTTGCCACTAGTACGTGGATTAAAAAAATAATAATAATAAAAAAAAAAAATAAAAAAAAAAAAAATTATGGTTTACAAAATGAGGTGTGAGGGAGTGATTAGTGTATTTTGCTATAGTTATTCTCTCTTCTTTTTGATTAACCCAATCACTTCCTAACACCTCAAATTGTGGATTTTTTTTTTTTTTTTTTTTGAGTGTGACATTCTTTTAAAAAAAATACCCGTTGGAGAGCGGTAAAAATGAATAAGTTATTGTTTCAGCTTCTGACATACAGTACCTTACAAAATTTATTGCATTAAACTTCACATTTAAACATATTATACTTCTGTATGCATATTTTATGTAGCATATGCCTGATAAAACATTTAGATAAAAAGAATTTGTAACCCTTGGGCAGGTTACATACAAGTAATAAATAAAACAGCCAAACTATTATTGAATAATGCAAAGGAAGTCATATTCGACTTTGTTCAACAATCTGGTGGGTTAGCTAACCACATTTTACTTGTACACCTTTTTTTTAATATTATTGAATAATTTTGAGACAATCTTTGACGTTCACTAAAATGTTAAGAACATGGACTATGTTTCTTATTTGTATAAAGAATAAGTTATGTTGTTGGTACAATGTCAATAGATGAGTTGAAACTATCAAAACTGATGGAATGATTGATATGAAAAGACATAACATAGAAATGAAGGATGAGTATATGAACAGTGACAGACAAATTCTCGGGACTTCGTGAACATCTGATGTCATGCCTGAACACATTAGTTATAACATCCGAGACCTGCCAAAATAGATTGTGCAAGGGCAGCCACATCAGTTGAATATGTTAAAGATCAAGACAGTGAGCACAAGTAAAAAATAACCGGAAAGTGTGATTCTTTGTCAAAATTTTACAATACAAATATAAAGTAGTACAACTACTATGTTTGTAATTTGGATATCTGTTCATCTCAGAACTATAACTATATAGCAAACCTCTTTGTATGTTTTCGGCTTGCTTGACATAATTTTGATATAAAACTTTAACATGGGTATCTTATTAAAAGGGATGTGTTGCATAAGGAATTTACATTGGAATGATAGGATTTTTATTATCATAATTGGCCATTGCCACACTTTGTATATAGTAATATTTGAACCAAGTCACTGCAAGTGAAGTTGGCATGAAGGGCGGGTTAGAGGATGTAAGCTACTGAGTCAAAATGGGTACAGGTTGAAACTGGCAGGCCGCGTTGGCCCATAAACAATTTTTTGTCCCTTTTACATTTGTTTGCTAAACATTTAGTCTGTTGATTATGATATTAAAACAGTATCATAATCTATAGGGGAAGTAACATCACTTGAGGAGGTGTATACACCCTGGACAACTTTAAATCTATTTGACTGGTTCGAACCCAAATTGACCCATTTATAAGTGAAAGAGTCGAACTTGCCACTTTTACTTATGATTTTGAGTCTCTTACTTATAAGTTGATACAGCCTTCTACAGTAGCAGTAGGAGGTCATAAAGCTTTATGGGAGTACCTTTTTAAGCAAAATTAAACCTTATACTCATCGACATGAATCCATTTTGTTGAGGACCATTTGTTCCCCCTAATAACAGGGCAGCCACCTACAAAACGATAAGATGGTGATCAGATGAAAAATTGGTCATAAACCAGATCGTTTGGAACAGTTATTTTACTAATACACTATGCAAAATACCACTAGTAGGAAAACCAATAATGGAGTACAGGTGTTACTTATTCATGGGTCGATTTGGGTCGTATTTAAACCCAAACAGGTCTAACAAAAAAAATTTAGCAAAAAATGAAACAGCTCAAATGGGTTGGAAGCGTCGAAATCGCCCAATGCGTATTTTTTTACTTTATACAAAATCCTAGTGGCTTTATTTGAAATATTGAGATTATTATGTTCGTAATAAAAAATTGGTAGTCGTGTTTGACGAATTAATAATCTAAAATAAAATAAAAAATTAATAAGTGGAACAAAAAGTGTTTGGACCAACCCGGCACGTTTTGACCTGATCTAAGAAATTATATGCTTCAACCCAAAGATTTTTAAATTAATTATATAACGTTCCAGATCGGCCGATTTTTTCAATCTTTTATATCAAGCATAGATGAAAAATAACTCACCATGCAAACTTGAAGAGTCTAGAGATGCATCAGGTCTCATGCTCCAGAAAAGCAATGCATCACCCATTTTTGGCTTAACAGATAGCCCCTCTTTTCCACATTCAGATAACTCGTTCCACCATGGCACAGCACTAATGTTTCCCTTTGCGGAAGGAAACACCGTCTCACCCCCTTCTTCAACATCTGAACTGTAAACAAGAGCACAAATATATACGAGATCCTGAGAACACCGTTAGCATGTTTGATTTATTAACAAATAAACATTACTTACAGATACATCAGAACAGTAGCCATTCGTTGACCCCCATTCTTGGTGTTAAACTGATCAAGGAAGTAGTCATAGTGAGGTTCGTATTTCTGTCCGACTTCATAATGTAGAACTTGCAGTCCTTCTCCATTTTCTGGACAGAAAGTGCATCAGCTTGTGTGAGTTTCAGTGACGAAGTGCATTAGACAATAAGAAGTAGACAGGTAGGTAAAAGTGCAAACACTTTTATGCATTAAGAATGGACTTAGGATTTTCAACAATCAACCCATTTGACATATTCCTCCTTTGCCTTATTTTTGATTTGACCCATTGGCTTCTTCCCCTTTAGTTTCTGATTCGACCCATTTGGCGTGTATCTGTTAGAAAAATTTTGATTTCGGCCCATTACCCTTTTAGCTTAATTTTCAATTTAACCCGTTTAAGATCCAACAAAATCTAAGGCTCTAAGCTGCTCTATTCACTAGTTGATGAGTGGAAGTTGCCACCTCTGGTAAAAAGGCATACCTACAGGCAAGAAGGTGAAATCTGCGATCCTCTTTTCAATGGCGGCGACTGTTTCATCAACCCCTCGGGCTAGAAATGTTCCAGAACTCGTACGCACCCTGAATCATATACAGCACAAAAGTAGTAATAAAAATAGTCAAAAGGAGCTAAGTGAAGTATATATATATCATGAAAGGTAACAGAAAGAACATGCATACCTACTATCTTTGCTCTTGCCAGTGTCGTTATCAACAACGGTAGACTTCTCCATATGTGGTTTAGCAAGATTCATTAGGTGCTCGCACTCGTCTTGGGACTGCCATTACAAGCCAACAAAATATATATATATATTGGTAAAAATTTGCTCAACCGATTCTTCATCCAAGCCAAAACAAAAGAACTGATATGCTTTTTTATGTTTGCTTAACTAGGGGCAATAGATGTGACAACATTAAAGACGTGAATACCCAATAGAAACGAGGGATAGAATTTCTCAGCTCCGATCACTCAGGTTGGCATGTCCATATATTCTTCTTCGTTTCATTTTGGGCGTATTCCTAAAGATTTTAAACCATTCAAAGATCTCCTATTGGCCAGTTTTAGACTGATAACCAGGCGTGTTTATCTATTAAGCACGGTAGAGAATGCTATATCTGCATTGTTGGACAAAAATCAAATGCCCCAACTAGAAATGACTAAACACAAGCGTAACGTTTATGATTCTAGATAGACAAATTACAACTGCTCTTCGTGTTCCAAAATCTGTTTTGCTAACGTGCGGGATCACTTACTTGACCCTGTGGAACCGAGGGGCAGTGAACGTGGCACCTATGCAGGCAATACGACCTATCATGCCCATATGTGGAGTTCTGGAACCTTTTAACTAATTTTGTGCCCTGGGCCTTCAAGATAAAAGTTTTATGCTTCACACTAGGCGTTTGAGGAAGTGCATCCAGAATATCTGATTGTTCCTCTTAAACGAATAAAAAAGATGATTTGCAGTTTTAAGCATATTCTCAAGAGTAAGAACGTGAACATCATTGGTCAATATTTGTTGTGTATCTGTATAACTCCTGTTTAGATGATAAATTAGGGAATAATCCTTTTTTTTTCACAAGGCGTGACTGAAGATGGTTAGCTTCATAAAACCAAAAAAGAAACTCCCAAGAATTTCCATAGGTATAAAGTCAAACTTGTGACTAAAGTCATACTCGAGATAGGACTTCATGATACTGATTGCAGCAGCTCCCTACATCTTAAAGCTGTATCAAGCGGATGTGACATCAACTTACATAACCTAAGGGTTTCAATATGATCAGCTTGTTTTGCAAGTTAAGAACAAATGAATGCGTTAATCGTAGAGGTGGCAAAACGGGCGGGCCAGACGGGCACGGGCTACGGGCTAAACGGGCTATGGTCTGAACGGGCACGGGCCAAACGGGCGCATGTTATACGAATCGCTTTAGAAAAGGCCCAAAATGACGAAATAAATTCCTCAAACGTAACACCCCATTTATATTTTAAAAAATAGATATATTATATCTATAAGTTTTTCTTTAAAAACAATTGTAATGTTCTCCAAATGATAGAAAATATGTACCCGTTTGTGCCCATTTAACTTTTAAATAGGCATATGCCCATTTCAAAAAAAGGATGGGGCTAAATGTGCCAAAATCTTTTAAAATTTTTCCAAAATTAGCCTTTTTTTTTTTTTTTTTTTTTAATTTTTGGCACAAATTGCCACCTCTACGTTAATGCATCCTTCATTCCTTCTAGTCGACTTGATGAAGAAAAACCCTTTTAATCCAGTCATATGTAACTCGACTAAGTGTGTTTGTAGGTATTCTTGGAATATTTCAAATGCAAGCAGGGAACATTGGAAGTTGATAGCAGGGTACCCGCGCGTTGCAGCGACGGGTACCATGCAATTAAAATATTCAACATTTTTTTTTTGGTTCTATATTTTATGATACAATAGATGTACCGATGACAATTTTAGTTTTGAAAATTGTTATGCAATAACAATATTTTTCATATAAAAAGTTATAGATTATCCACGTGATGTTGTGATAATATTGAGTTGGTAGCTGTTATATTTTAAAGGTATGAGTTAAAGTAGTTTACAATGGCCCGTAGTCGCAAGTAATCATTAAATAATAACACCATAGCGAATTTTAAAAATCACTTAAATTATACTAAGAAAATTTAGTTCTCTAAAAATAATGTTTGTTATATTTGTCCCACATAGATGGATGATAAAATTAAAAGAGTACTTATAAAGATAAAGAAAAACTAAATATTCAAGAAGTCATGTGGGTTACATTAAAGAGTTTAACTATTATTATACAAATATATATAATAAATTTTAAATATATGTTGGTTCTCGAGGCACTCGTGCGATTTAAAAATATTTTTTGAACATGGAAATTTATTATGCATTTTGAAACTCTATTGATTTAGTAATTTCGTTTACTGACGACTTTTATGGGCTAGCCGAATCGGTGGTGATTCCGGTTCCCGATTGAACCCATTGGTCCGGTCCATTTTTTAAAACCATATGTACCATCAACTTGTTGAAATATAAATTGTATGAAGTTTTGTGTGTTTTATTAGTTTGTACAATATGTATAAAAACAAGTATTTTTCATATTAGGGGTGTTTTAAAAATAACATTTATTAGGTAATTATTGTTTTAGACGTTTTTTCTTTCTTATATTAAATTACTTTGTATTTTTTTATTGTTTTTTAAAACATTTCTGCAAAAACCAATGTTATTATAGATGAACTTATTAAAATTTGCCGTTATAAGCAAGTGTTGAATCTTAATTTTTTAAGCCTTCCATTTTAGGAATGTCCCAAATGCTTCATAATATAGAATAGATATAGATATAGACTAAGGCAATGGTATAGTATTAACAAGGAAACACAAGCCATAATCTAATGTACATATGAACCATTTGATGCGATTGCACAAAAAGATTTAGTTATATCGGTTATACAGACCCCATTAAGTTAAAATCAGGATCTTGCCAACACATAAATCTCACAGGCAGAACTCCTAGGTTTCAGTTAAAACTCGTTCACATGCAGATCAGGATTCACTTGCTGGATAGTTAGCAACTAAGGGTTTGTTATATCATTTTGTTACTATCGTCCTTTTAACTCTTTAACAATGACAAGTATAACAACAAACTAGTGTCAAATATCACTATATCAATGAACCATGGAATTTCATTCATCATGATCATATACAGCCAATTTAACAATCACAACTGCTACGAGCCTACAACTAAAGGCTACTCATTGAGGCCATGTTGACTGAATGGGGCGTGCTAACTCAATTCAGTTCTATTTCATGAGCATGTAGGGATTGACACCATTTCTGTCATTGTATTTCAGTAAATGCATGACATTTATAAATAGCACACACAAAGCACTTGCCATAATTCAAATTAACCGAGGTGCAATCCCAATATGCCGATCGCTCCCCAAGGTTAATACAACCAGTCACCTAACACATGCACTCGTGGTAGATTACTTGGAACTTGCGAGAAGCGATTTCCCAAATATGTATAGTAAAACTTCCGTGAAGTAACACAACAGAATGTGGTTAAATGAAGTTAGCTTTTCGAATCATGGTTCTTATCCTTTCTGTGTCTATGAATCAATTACAACTCTACAAGTGGGCTTTTATAGATGAAAGTGATGCTAGGCCAAATTGTATATACTCATATTTAAGTGCATTATAATATATGTTAGAGTTAGAGTTAGAGTGTTAGACACAAGACATGAAACTTCCATGTGGTTGAAATAAAACGTTTGATTTAAAAGTATATTCTAATGAAACACCGATAATGAATATTAGTCAATCGAAAAGGTAGCATGTCATTACTAAATAGTATTAAAGTATTAATTTTGAATATTATTCTAACACAGCTCACATTCACTGCACACCAGGAAGATCTCTTATCGTGTGTAAGACTCTTTCACATGTGTTACATGGAGACCTAGTCTAAAACCACTACCTACAATTGAACCAACCATGTGTTTAAAGTCACATTTAACATCTATCAACATTTAAACTTTTTGATTCAAGAAACGGTCACCAGAACCAGAGACACTTATATTCTAGTAAATTTCAATCCAAACAGAGTGTTTGGGATTTGGGATATCATATTCTAGAAACGGTTACTCAGCTTCAAACACTTGAAAGTGCTTATCTCCTTAAGATTCCAAATTTTGACAATGTAGTGTGCACAAATTTTTTTAACTTATCCATTAGAGTTATACATCAACAATTATTACTATATTTTTTTAATGTTGATTTTTCTGACAACAATATTGAACTTCAACTTCTGCTATTGATAAATGAAAATTTCTTTCTGCCAAATTGAAATCTTTAGTTATGACAAGTTTAGTTAACAAACATATAACACATGCTTATGTACAATCATGTTGACCATTTGCCATTTCGAGTAGATTGTGTAAAGACTAGACTACGTCGGTCAAACTAACCACATCAAGTTTCATCCAAACACTTAAAAACTGATAAGCAAATACAAGCAATCCCAAAACACCCTCTAAAGCAATAATATGTAATTCATAGCTGCTACTAACATTCATACCTAGAATTTTACAAGAAACACCGGCAGACAGGCTACAGTTTGCCGGGGTTCGGAGGGGTCAAAAGCAAATTCACCACAATTCTTAGTTACTGAATAGCATATTCATTCATATTAGCTATGTTAACAAACTGAAGAGAAATGATTAAGAGGCCTAAAAATGTAGTAACTAATTTCATGCCTAAACATACGTGATATTGTTTTACTCCATTAATTTTTGAAAATGTGGGTCCCTTAACTGAGCGCAAGTTTAGGCATGAAGTTAGGCTAAGTCTCCGATCATTTCTCTAAACTGAAATAACTCAATAAGCATTAACAGAATATAAGAACAGATACAGTACTAACCAAGAAATTATGATAAATAACAGCTCTAGGCTCCCATGAAATTACTTCAACCCATTGATCACCTCTATCATCACTACTACATTCCAAAAAAAATAATAATAAATAAAATCACATCACAACAACATAATTAAACAAAAGTCAACTCAAATTTACTAACATACCTTTCAATAACTGAAGTATGATGCACAATTGAGTTAATCTCATGTACATTTGGTGCATCAGAAGAGCCTTTCGGAATTGAAATAATAACAAAAGCCAAAAGACTCAACACCAAGAATGAACATATAACAAGCATTGACAATATAATCTTTGATGATGACTTTGATGGTCTTCTTGAAGAGTATAATCTACTTTTGGAACCCATTTTTAAGAAACACAAACCAAGATTCAGAGTTTAAAGGAAATGTGTTTGTCCGTGTTTTTTATATCTGTTACTTTAGTTTAGTTTTTGTCAACGGTAGTGGGTTGTTCCGCATGTCTCATGTCAGTTTCCTTTTTTGTTTAGTTTTGTTATGGTCCTTCATCTTTGTTAGTTTTCATATATACTGTATCAAACAAAACGTGTAGTGTCTCTCAAGTACTCTACTTGTTATACTTGCCCAAATTATTATTTCTTCACTTTTAAAAGGGATAATTGCATATATATACTCACTAAAACTCAAGTATTTACATAGTTGCATATTTTTTTTTTAAATAGAAGTTTTTAATACATGATGTAGAATGCAAGTTAAGCATATTTTAGGTATATATGCAAATATACAAGTTTTAGTGGATGTATATGCAATTGCCCTCTCCTAAAATTATACTCCCTTCATCCCAAAATATAAGTTCAATTTGACTTTTTGACTCGAACTTTGACCTTAAATATTTTTTTTATATATTACATAACACTTGATGAAAATTATGTCAAATGAAAATATATTTAAATCACAATACATTTATATATTTTGTATCAATTATTATATAATACAAACAAAAATATTTAAAGTCAAAGTTTGATTCAAAAAGTAAAATTGGACTTATATTTTGAGACGGAGGTAGTAGTCTTTATTATCAATTTGTGATTCCTCAAAATAACAATCTTCTTGTATGTTTTTGGTTCGAGTATAATAATTACAAGACAAAAACAGTACTACTTTTTAGTGATATAACTTGAAGGGAAAGAAAATAAATAAAACTAGATTGATACTAACATTGGTGGAAGTAAGATGTGTTAGTCGATATATGTTAGTCGATATATTGTATGGGCTCAAGCCTAAGGTCTAAAATAGTCTGTATAAACTATTTATGTAACCCGATATGTGATAATGAGACATACGGACATTCACACATTGACATGGTATCAGTCTTGTCTATCCACCCAAAACCCTAAAGATACTGATCTTCCAAATTATCCATGCTTCAGTCGACCGTTGGTTCCTTGATTACCGATCGACATATTAGTTTTGTTTACAACGATCGTTGGTTAAGTGTTGAAAAACCACTCGTTCTTATTTGTTTAGTTGGCCGTTGGTTTCTGTCTAATAATCAGCCAACCGCGTTTCTTTTTTTTTATCGTTGGTTTCTCTATAACCAGCCTACACGTTTCACGTTCTTCAACGACCATTGGTTTTTGGTGGTAACCATTTGTTGCTTTGTGATTGCCAGTTGATTTTAGTGATTACTGGTGTTTCGATGATATTATGTGATTCTGCCTCTCGTATGCAAAACACAACCGAAACCCTAACATAAAACTTACCGAGTCGAACCTTATCATAATGACGGGGAACTTCCAACCTGAATTCTCTTAATATGACACACGAACAAATGATGGCTTTAATCCACACTCAACAAGAAATTTTAAGACAACTCGGGTATAATGGGAATAATACCTTGGGACACACTATACCTACTATTGCCACTCCATCTAATGTTGCCGCTGTGGCGTTTCATTGGTGTTAATGGACCATCTCAGCCCCTAGCTACTGTTAAGACACCACCAGGTTTCCCCCTTCGCAGTCTTTACTTCACATTGGGCCTCAGTTGACACAACCAACCCAACATGGGTCTGCCAATCATTTCATGGGTAACGCAACAGGGCCTGTTAACACAACCCAAGGTCAACCATCCCCAATTGGGTATGTGTTGGGACAGCCGCGTTCGAATCCTCTCCTGGGTATTAAGACTATGTTGTCGAATGTCTTTAGTATGATGACACTCCAGGATCCTACCACGAGTGTTTGAAATATGGATACAGGTGCAAGCTCTCACCTTAATGATTATGTTCATAGTGTTAGTGATGTTTTTAATATCTGCATATTTTCATCTGTCTCGGTTGGTGACAATTATACTATACCTGTTACCAATTCTGGACATAGTATTTTGCCAACACCTTACACCTCATATACCCCTTCACCTTAATAATGTTCTTATCACCCCTAATATTGTTAAGAATCTTATTAATGATTGTGATAATAGTTGTAATGTTGAATTTGACATGTTTGGTTTTTCTATTAAGGATTTCTTGACTTGTCGGGTTCTACTCCGCTCTGATAGTACTGGTGTTGGAATCACTCCCAAACTATATTTCAAGTGTTAGTAATCAATATGTTATAGGTTGCTTAATTAGGATTTTATGTTTGTATTAATGGCAAGGCTTATGTAGAAAGCCCATAAGCCTTGACCCATGTCCAATAAGGAAGGAAGGGAACTTGTTGTGTTGCCCTAGTCCCTTCCCCTATAAATACCTTTGTAAACCTTCATTTGAAGGTTGGTTGTTCACTTTGCAATATCACCTACGCATAACTTTTATCAATATCCATACGTGTGTGTTTGTTTAGAGTTCAACTGATCACTTCTTCCCTATTTCTTACATATTGATGCTTGTGTTACATTATGGTGACCTAACAGTGGTATCAATCGCCATCTAGTTGGGTGAAACACTTTGTTTTTGAAGTTTCATTGTTATACGCGTGGGTTTTAAGACTATAAATTTTCATACGCATAAAGCTTTAGTTTTTACACTTGTAAACTCAAAATTCTTGTGGTTTAAGGTTTATTTAGTGTTAAAGTTCAAGTTTTGTGCATCAAGTTTCATAATTTACATGTGTAGAGTTGTTTTTAAGCTTGGTTTTTGTTGGAATCGCTCCTAACTCGTAAATGGAATGACATTGACGGGATTACATTTCTATCTTTGTTACCTCAAACACAAGGGCTTGTTATGTCAATTACCCATAGATGTATGTGTTTGGGTATATAAACCCCTCCATACTTCCATGAAGGGGTGAGCCTCATTAGTGTAACTTTCCCTTTCATTAATAAAACACACACTAGTTCTCTCCCTTCTCTCGTGTTTCTCTCTCTAACTTGAAGATGGGTTTCTTCCATCTTCCAAGACCTCCCGATTCACCATATCAACCAAACATACGATCCTAACATTGGTATCAAGAGCAAGGTCCGATTTTTATCATTGGTTGATTTTTGGTGATGTTATCTTGTCAAATTCTTGTATAAAAATATGTTTTTTCACCAAAGTTGTTAACTTTTAACAATATTTTAGTGTTAAACAGTTTTTTTATTCAAGTTTATGTATTTTTTGGTCAAAAAATTTGTATGGGTTAACAGAAATGTAAAAGTCAAAAAAACTGTTTTCCACAACAGTTGTATTATCTTTGTTACACCCGTATACGTTTTGTCTCATATCTCGTGAAAATTTTGATGGTTTCTGGTCAAGTCTCATGGTCAAACGGGTAAAAATATGCTATTTCTGCAGTCAGTTTCTGTGTTTATCATGAATGAACGGAATATTGGTCGGAAAAACATCGCCAGAAAAAAAGTCAAAGGGTCAAAACCCTAAACTTACGCATAAGGATCAATCTACAGAGCAAGTTACGCGTAGCTGTGAAGTTACGCGTAAGAAATGGTTTACGCGTATAACTTACGCTTAAGACAATGTTTACGCTTAAGAAACATGTCTTACGCATAAGATATTACGCTTACGCATAAGGAATATGGAAAAATGTTACGAGTAACTATGGTTACGCGTAGGACATACGCGTAAGACAGTTTTTCTTTGAACAAAAAGGGTTACGCGTAAACTTGGTAAAAACTCGACCTGACCACGACCATTTACCAATTCCAAATACCTTCGACTCAATTAAAGACCTCAGTTCATACATCACTGGTCCATGGATCTCAAATCTATAAACGAGTTGCAAAACCATATTCTACTACAACCCAAATCTTTCCTAACCATCAATTATCATCTCTCATTAATTTTTTTAGATCTCAGTTCTATCCTTTTTTGTGTGACCTAAGACACGTCCAAGGACATGAGCCACACAAGATATTTCATCACCGATCTATTTTGATGTGTTGCTTCAGTGAAATATACGAATGTAAAGGCTCGACTCATAACAATTATGTTATGTTCTACCTTAAATTCGTTTGAGATACAAAAGAGCATAAATTAGTACCTACCTTCGATTTTGAAGACCTTGAAGCCTTCAAAGAAGCACACAAACTTCGAAAGTACCTTATGTTATTTTGTGTTAACCTCGTTTGAAGCAGATGAGTCTAAAGTATTGGTGAGAGAAAAGTTTGGATGGTGAGAGGAGATGGTGAAAGATGGGGGCGCAGTTTGTGTTGAGTGGGATTTGGGATTAGGGCAAACTATTAATACCGGTTATATTTTTTGTGTGGGAGAGATTGGATCAGGCTTTTACTGGGCTCAACTCTATCCGTATGCTTAAGTAAGAGTGGATCAGGTCTTATTGTTTGATGTGGGCCTAATGATCTGAATCTTGGTTGGACTTGTTATCCGCATAAAAGGATATTGAGCTAAAATGAATACATTTTCCAATGTATTTTTAATGCATTGGGTTAATACCTTTTATAAATATGGCATAATGAGTGGTATTTTGGTTCACGAATTTTCACGGGGATACATTTTTGACAAGATCGGGATAAACCATTATCAAAGTTCATTTTAAACCGTTAACGAAGGCTAGTTTTGGGCATTTAACCGCAAGATGTGATTACGGCGAGAATTCATTATTATTTATTTGAGGTTGAAGTGGGATATCACGGATGCGTGTACTTAGTATCTGAAGATATCGGGGTTGGTTGGATGCATGATTCTTTGAGATCCTTGTTCGAGCTTTAGCCGTTTCGAATGACAAAGACTTGAGTTATCTAGTTGAACCTGATGTAAGGAGTTACGTTGTTGTGCTCACAGCTTATAACTATCACTTTTAAGGAGTTACGTTGTTGTGCTCAAGTGTCACACTTAGGTGTGGATAATTTGAGAAACTATAAGTTTACCTTTTTTTTTTTTCGATCAGGATTCTAAAAAGGGTTCTTCGTCTGACAATAGTGCAAGTTTAAGTCACAAGTCCGGGTTATTTTACTTCAGTCTCAAGTTCGTCATATTGGGTTTTCTCCATCAGTAGTCACTACAAAAAGCCGTCAGAATGATAATGGGGTCAGTAAAGAGTTAGCTGAGAAGAGTATACACGAGTAGAGAAGTTTTTATCAGCAGCTGATTCTCACAAGATATTTATGGTACTTCACACTTGTTCGATTAATTGAACATACATGGTTTCGATGTCTCCAATTTCATCATCAACATACGTGGTGTATGATTCTGATTCGTTGAAAACATCGGGGGGAAGAGAGTATAGGTGCTCCTTGCTTCTTTGATGTTTTTGGATTTTTTTTCGAAAACCCGTTTCCTTTCATGAATTTCTTCAATCAGGGGGAAGAAATGAGACGATTTGTGGTTCAAACGTCTCACTTTGGTGTTATCGTCTCACTTTCACAGAGTTATCGTGTGTGAAGATTACCTAAATAGGATGTTATGATGCCTTACACACGGTCATCTTATCGAGTAATTGCAGATTAACCGGTAACTACTATTCCGATAGACCGCAACATTCAGGGGGAAGTCGTTTCATTTCGTCTTTCGTGGTCTGTTTGGTGTGAAGCATCTACATACGTGATAAGATCTTGTTGATTTCTTGCATGTTACCCCCGAACGGATTTTCCGCAACAAGTCAGATTTACCTTGTGTGGTTTACTGCTCATCTATAAATTCCGCTGCGCATCGAAAACTTCAAAAGTTAGAGGAAATGTTCACTACATCAAAGTTTCGAATCTGCTGAAGATGGTTGTCAGTTTGGGGGAAGGCTGATTCGAAACTTCGCCAAAAAGGAGTGTACGGAGAAGCGCTAAAGACATGCGGCATGAATTGGGGAAGTTAATCCAATTCTTGCATATTACATCATTCTTATGAAGCCTATTTGTTTTCAAGTGAAGAAGACATTGTTTCTCAAGTCGAGATTACATTTCTATCTTTGTACAAGTCAATTACCCAAGAAGACAAAGAGCGTAAACTGATTCACCATATCATCATCCTCTGCACTTGAAGAGCTTATGAAGACCTTTCTTTATTTGTTTTCTATATTTGTAGTAAATGTTGTAAGTAATCCCTTATGTCGTCCCATTGGGGGAAGATTGTTGGAATCGCTCCTAACTCGTAAATGGAACGACATTGACGGGATTACATTTCTATCTTTGTTACCTCAAACACAAGGGCTTGTTATGTCAATTACCCATAGATGTATGTGTTTGGGTATATAAACCCCTCCATACTTCCATGGAGGGGTGAGCCTCATTAGTGTAACTTTCCCTTTCATTAATAAAACACACACTAGTTCTCTCCCTTCTCTTGTGTTTCTCTCTCTAACTTGAAGATGGGTTTCTTCCATCTTCCAAGACCTCCCGATTCACCATATCAACCAAACATACGATCCTAACAGTTTTATTCGTGTACATTTTTCTACGCGTAAGGATAAAAGTAGTTTTTTGATCATCAAGTTTCAAACTTTCGTGTTATTTTGGTGATATTGAAGCTCTTTCATCATTAAAATCAGGTTACAAAACTCTTTTGGGCATAAAAATCAGTTTTGGTGAAAGTTGGTATTTTCTACTCGTAACAAAACCCTAGTTTTACTCGTAAGCACAAAGTCTACGCATAAGCTGCCTGTTACGCTTAAGGATTTCATCATTTGATCTTCACAGCTGTTGCTTTACATAGTGTTTTCTTGCTTGGATAAGCCTGAAAACATTTCGACTTTGGATTTCTTTTACACTGGTATAAGTGTAAAGGATTTTTGGGTAAAACCCTAGTTTTACGCCTAAGCTTAATTCTTACGCGTAGAATATTCTTTGCCTAAGCATTTCCTACGCCTAAGCTTGTCTTACGCCTAAGGAAGTATTAAGCATAAGGATTCTACTACTAAGTCTCTAGTTTACGCCTAAGCTAAGCTTTTCTCAAGTCTACGCGTAAACTCCTATCTACACGTAAGTTGGGTATTACGCGTAAGGTTATTTCTACGCCTAAGCTGGTTTCTACGCATAAGGTTACTTCATCAACAAACTCTAAGTTTCATTCGACTACAAAGATCCATCATCAACACAAGTTTCAAGATGTTTCAACCACCATACTCTAGCTACTTTCCTCATGTGTATCCTCAACAACAACAACAATTCTATCAACAATATCCTCCACCATCTCCACAACAATTGCAACAATTTCAACAACAATTTCAACACTTTCCTCAAGGAGCAAACCCTCTTCCACCACAAATGGTTTCACCAAACCCTCGTCAGCAAGTATAACATTATACCTACTTTTAAAATCAGTATCCCTCCAAGTATGCTATGAATGTTACAACACCAAAGGAACCCTCTTGGTTTGCAAAGATGTGTGAAGCTTTAAGTAGCCAACAATCCATTCATGAAGCTGGATCCCTTGACAGACCTCCAATGCTCACTCCCAGAAACTACGATCAATGGGTGATAAGGTTCTTTAGGTTTTGTGATCTAAAGAAGCCACATGGTAAGTTTTTGAAGAAGGTCATCCTTGAAGGTCCTTTTCAGATGCCTACTCTCACTGTACCCGGAGATCCGAATGCTAATCCACCAAGAGATGATGTTACCAACGTTGTCGGTCTCGATCAACTTACTTCTGACCAACTTCTTCACTTAGAAGCCGATGAAATTGCAATGCAATATATCCTTTTGGGATTACCCAATCTGATACTTCGTAGTGTTGATGCTCAGAAGACTGCTAAAGCAATGTGGGAGTACATTCATCTTCTAATGGAAGGCACTGAACTCAATCAAGAAGATTTGGAATCCAAAATCTACTTAGCATATGAACACTTCATGATTGAACCAGGGGAGACATTAGAGTCATATCATCATCGGTTCTCAGACATCATCAATGACTTGGATAAACATAATATCATTATGCCAAGGATTGCAATCAACACAAAGTTCTCAGCTGTCTTGGTCCTGATTGGGAGAAGTATGTTATATTCATCTGTCAAGCGAAGAATCTTCATCAAGCTACATACGGATTGTTGTATGACTATTTGAAGCACCACCAAAAAGAAGTTGACAAAGAAAGAATCATCCGTGGGGTCCCCTGCTTTACCTTCACTCCCGGATAATCAAACTCTTGCTTTATGGGCTCAAGCATGTTATCTTCAATTCCCGACCTTGCAAACTGTCTTCACAAATCCTCCACAACCAACTGCTCAGATTACACCATATGATCCATCACAGCAACAATCCCAAGAAACTCAATTGGTTCCATACAACAACAACAATGATCAAGCACTCTATAGTGAATCAAATGAGGATGCAAAAGCCTTCGATGCATTGAATCAAGGATTTGTTATGATTGCAAGAGCCTTCGGACGATTTGCTAACAAATCCAACAACCGCATTCGCACCTCATCAAATACAAGGAATCAAGCTGTTGTTAACAATGGAAGGTTTGAGGTTCAGAATCGTGGAAATGGTCGTCAAATGAATAGTGGTCAAGGATTTCATGTTAATGGAAGAAATAACATGGGTGCTCAACAACAACGGGTTCAAGTGGTTGATCAGGGAAATGCTCACACTGGGGTTAATGGTCTCTGATGCTATAACTGTAATAAGAAGGGTCATCTGGCTAATGCATGCCCAAAGCCGAGGACAAGAGGCAGCACTTATCACAAAGAGGCTTTACTCTTGGCTCTCAAGGATGAAGCTGGTGGAACTCTTACCAACAAGGAACAAAGCTTCATGGCTAATGCAGATTCTGATGATGACATGGAGGACTTGCAGGCTAATGCAGCTGTGATGTTAATGGCAAACATGCAAGAGCTCCACATGAGTGACACAGGCCCAGTGTATGACACTGACAGCTTGTCTCAGGTACCGGATCAAAACATACTCATTAATGATCTGATATCTCCGCCAACATCTGCATCCGACGAGGCTCAGAGTGTTCAACATGAATCTTCTACATCTCATTCTGATGATAATCAAATGGATCCCGTAGTTATATTTGACGATCAAGATGACCTTATGGTTAATATTGATAATCAAGTTGACTCCGTGGTTATATTTGAGGATCTAAATAATGATCATGTTGAGATTCAAGGTGAACAAGATGAACCTTTGTCTAATCCAGATCTTGAGCTCATGACCAACTTAATTAAGACCACCCAATCTCAACTGGAAAAGTGCAATGACATTGATTCTGTGCTAAACCGTCAAGCTACCTCACACAAGCTAGCCACTTGTGAATGGCTAACCGTAAGAAGCTTAAAACTGCTTAAAACACAAATACAATGAAGTCCTGGAGAATAGAATGAATTCCCGGGTCGTTAAGTCCCACGGAGACTCAATGGTGTGTAAACACTTGATCAGATGATAGAATGATCACTAAGGATAGTGATCAATAAAGGTTTTGGATTGAATTATTACACTACTGATTGATTGGAATGTATTTGGACACAGAATTGGAAAGCACAACAATCAGACAAAACAAATGCAAACACGTAAGTTTAAAAACTACGTATACGTACTAAATAAAAAGTGAGATCTAAGAAATAAAAGACCTAAAAATATGAAAATAACATTTTTGAAATCCTAAAAATAAAAGAAAATTATTAGAAAAAGAAAATTATTTTTACAACTATTTATTTAATTATTATTAATTAAAAACTATTTAAAACTATTTAAAAATAACCTAAAATAAAAGAAAATATGAAATAAGGCTAGAAAAATAAGATTATGATTCAGAAAAATCTAAAATATTATAAAACTAATTTTAAAATTAAAAAAATATTTTTCACACTTTTTATCTAATTATTACTAATTAATTATTATTTAAAATACACTTAAATGCTAGAAAATATAAAATTAACCTGGAAAAATAAAATTTTAACTTGGAAAAATCTAAAATATGATAAAACTAATTTTAAAACTGAAAAGATATTTTTTTATGCTTTTTAATTATTTATTACTAATTATTTAATACTTTTAACTATTTAAAATTATAATAAATACTAAAAAGATAGAGAAAAATATGAAACTTTTTATAAAAATAACTTAAGGTTAATATAAAAACAAGATTTGCTTAATATAAGCTAAAAGAAAAATCAAAAGGCTAAAAATATTTATCACTATATTTAAATTGATGTTTTTCTAGATTTTCTTTTGGAACACTACTTAAACACTAATTATATGAAACTTTAATAAACACAAAAATTTTTTAACAGTTTTACAAGCTTTGAGCCAAAGGCTTATTAGCTTATTTTGTGGAATTAAGCTCAAAAAGCTTGGAAACAAGAGTGGAATAAGATTCAAACAAGCTAGTGCTACTAATATGAAGCTAAAAAGATACAAATCAAACAAGCTAGCTACTAATATGAGCTAGCAAAGATAATAAACTTGGCTTAAATAAGCACACCAAAATGAAACTTTTTAGCAAACAAGCTAAACCAAGCTTGAGACTTCAAGATGGCTTGGTTGGCTTACCAAAGAACTAAGAATCACAAGATTTGACTAACAAATAAGTTGGTGACAGCTTGATCAAAAACTGAGATGGGACAAATAAAAGCTACTAGCAACCCTATTAAATAAGCCAAAAACTGAATAAGCACTGGAATGAAAAGACAGCTAGGTGACCTTTCCAAAAGCCAAGATTCAAAATCTGTTCACTAACAAGCTCTGTGTGAAAAGTGGACTTAAAACTGTGCAAGGGCACAATTTTCAAAACAGGTCCCAAAGGAAACTAGAAAATAAGCACTTAATAAGTTGATTCAAAGAAAACTAGCATTTTTCTAATTTAGATTAGCAACTAAACTTTGATATTCCAAAAGCTTATATCCTAAATCTTAATAATAAAAACACAGTGAAATCCTAGAGTTTATTCAAAAACGACCCAATGAAAATTTTGACTTTTTATCAAAACCAACAGAGTTGACTAATATGAACTTTGATTCACTACTACTCACTGATTTTGTTGTTTTAAGGTGTAATAAGACTATTTTGATCAATGATAACAACTTGTAAACACAAAATGATGACCATGAATCATTAAAACCCAATCATTGGACACACAGTTTTGATCAAAAGAGATTTTGACTTTTGCTTATGAGCGATTTTATCTTGCTTGCCGACTAGTATGGCCAAGTTGAACACAAAACAACCAAAAGTGATAACACAAACACTCAATAACACAATTTAACTAGCAAAACCAAACAAGCCTTGATATAATCTTTGATTATTTTCAAAGCTAATGTCACACCCCCAATTATGAATGGAATTCCCGGGGATTGACGGTCATAGCATCAACAATAGTTATATTGAAGACCTAAAGTGTCGTTTGGAAAATACATCGCTTGATTTAATAAAAACATTCAGAGTTTACAAAGATAGGTCCCAATTGAAAATCATCTTTTGCGGAAATAAGTTGTTACAATTCAAACGATGTTTTAAAGTATGTAAAACCCAAGTGAGACGCGGCGTCACCACGACTCCATGAGGTGTCCAAATGCATGCCATGAAGTGTATGCCTTAGATACCCGAGATAAAACATGCTAAAAGTGTCAACACAAAGGTTGAGTGAGTTCATAGAGTTTGTGTTGAAATGTAAAGCCTTTCAAAATCGGTTATGTAGCAAAGGCATTGTAAATCCACTCAGTTTCAAGTCCCGCCCATACAAAACTTGCAACCTGTGTGTTCACAACCCAGAATATGCATAGTTTATGTTGAAATCGTCAAATGAATTCACAAAATAGTGCATGACTCAATGTATCGAAATCTTATGCAAGAAAGGCATTGTAAATCCAAAGTCCCTACCATACAAAACTTGCAACCTGTGTGTTCACAACCCATTGCCGAAATGTATATATAGTTTATATTTAACCACACATCGTCAAATGAAAAACCATAGGTTTAATTAATTCGCGAACACAATCATCTGGAGTTAAATGGTTCACACTCATCGTTGAAAACAAAATCGTATTTATTTCACTAAGTTCATGACACCAATGCGTAACATCGCACCAATAAAAATTGGTAATCATCATCGCTTCTAATAGGTAAACTTGCCAATTTACCTTAATGATTCAATATAGTGCGCTCGATTTCCTAACTGGGTCAATAGGAGCGGGAGTGTTAATTCCAATAGGCCTATTCACAATATTCGGCTCACTGCAGTGACTAATGGTTCATGATGTAGGGACTTCGAACATGGCAAATACTTAGTGACAATAAAACATTCGGATATAGCATGCAGTTCAAAGCATTTGTGTTCGGTTAAAAATGTAGCATGTATCTCCCCCAAGAGTTTGTAAAACGGTTAAAAGAGTAAAAGTGGGGCTATGAACTCACGGTAATTCATATAAAGTTAAAACACAGTTTGAGCATGTATCTCCCAAAAGTAGTATAAAAACAATTAAAGTGGGCTATGAAAACTTAATGATTACGATGACGAAAGTAGGTACAATATAAATCTCAAAAAATGACCTATTATGGATGATATGATATGTAATGAGTTGCAATGTAATGTTATGCATGCATTTCGTATGTTATTTATACCATTTGCTAGTTTTGAAAATATTACTTATCGTCGAAAAATACTCGTTTGACGTCTTGACCAATCAAAAATCACTTTTAAAATTTTACGCCAATATGTCATCCTACAATGGTTTAATAATGATTTTGGTGAAATTTCCATAAAACAATGTCGCCGAATTTTCATGAAATTAACAAAAATGGCTTTGGAAAACTTAAAACGGTGTACGCCGATCGTTAGAGAACGAACTCGACGGTTTTGGAAAGTTTGTATCGAAATCTAGAAGTTTCAGTTCAGGAGTTTTCGCCATAAAGGTCTCGAACATAAAGATAATAGAGGTTAAATATGGTGATTTTAGTTACCGTAACACGATCTCGTAAAATAATATAGTTTTTCTAAAAATAATAGTTACGGCAAGTTTATGAAAACGTGTATTTCTTAGTCGTTTCAAATCCGTTTTCTACGTATTATACGTCCTTAGCTTCGTATCAAAGTATACTAATATATTTTTGATAAGTCGAAATAATTTGTAAAGCATAAGGCTCGTTTTTGATCGACAAACCAAAACACTTTGCTGAAATTTAAAAATATATATGTCAACTTGAAAAATTCATAACTTCTTCGTTATAACTCCGCTTTATTCCGACGGATTCGTTTTGTATATTTTCTAAATATCAAGGCCAAAATTCGTGCCTACTGTCGGATTTTGAAAATCAAAATAAGGACAGACCACTTTTATATTTATGAAAATAGTTTTTCTCGACAAAACCTATTCTAATCCCTTCAAATCAACTCCAAAGCTAATCTAATCCTACCATACACCTTCTTAGGGTGTCATGGGTTCCTAGACATCATCAAGACCAATATATACCAAGGGAATAATTATAGGATGACTTTATATGTATAAAACACTAAAAATCAAAGTAAAAAAGGTATAAACAACACAAGTCTTGCATGTTTTTGCTCAAAAATGATAAGATGAGTATGAAATGAATATGTAAGATGAAAATAAACATGAGATGCTTACTAGTGATATGATGAGGTGCAAGTAACAAGGTTAAACCTAAACACTCTTGGTTTTTATTTCAAAACCTAATAAAGAGTGATATCTAGATTGTATAAACACTTGAGCTAGCAAAATTTTTGATCCCTTCTTGAAAGCACCTATATGGCCGGTTATGGAGTAGAACCAAAGAGAGAAAGAAGCTTTTTCTAACACTTGAATTATTGGTGAATGAGGTGAATGAAATGTGTTGAAAAAAATTACATGAAGTGTAGATCTATATGACAATTTTACTACAGCCGATTGGCAAAATATCTCTCTTTTTTTTTTTATTATATGTATTTACTTGTATAATTGTAAGAAAAATGTATAAGTAAAATAAATTCAAGTTAAGGTAATTGGTAGTTTTTAGATACAAGTAAATTTTTAATAGATCAAATTAAAGTATAATGAGGTCATAAAAATTGTAAAAATACATTCCTTGTGAAATTTGAGTGATAAAATAATTATCGTATAGTTTTTAAGAAAAACGTCGTAATTAATATAACTTTAACGATTTGTATACAAAATAAATTTAAAACACTAGGTAAACTCCAAATATAGTTTTTATAAACTAAATGTAAGTATAAAAATATATCGGGATCATTTTTGAAAGTATCGGATTAAATGTTCAAAATAATAACTCACGCTGATAACGCTTTATTTAATATAAACTTTACGCGATTAATGTGAAATGAAATGTCATGAATGAACTAATATGATGCAAATGATGCTAATGAAATGTAGACTAAACTTAGTCCATATGAAATGTTCGTGATGATATGATCATGAATTCGCTGCTAAACCATTAAGGTTATGGAACACGCAAACCTAGTTTACGATAAATGATGAAATTGTGAGGCATGAATTGTTTTGAGAAATGACCAAAAATTGAGAATTGTGACAGCTAAACACAAATTTAAACCATGAGATTGATTACAGACCATATATTATCATATGCAGAGACTAAATAAACATGAAACAATAGTACTAACAACATCAAACACAAGACTGATGATTATAATAATTTTACTGTCAAAATGAGATTTGGCTAGCTACAAATTTAAAAGAACAAACCACTGATTTTATTGGTTAATTATCCTTAACTAAGACTAATTAACACTAAAACACAAAGATTAAAGCTACTAAACTTTAAAACAGTGAAATAACAAAATTGAACAAAAAGGCTTACAAAGGCTATCCAACTGAAAACCAAGAACTAGGAACCAAGAACACTCCTATAGGCTTACCACTAAGCCACTAACCCAAGGCCATCCAAAATTCACCCTGCTCCAGCTGTGAACACCATTTCCATATGATTTTTGATTTTTCAACTATTTAATTTGTATTTTTGGTGATTTTTGATTTTTGCTTCTAAACTGGATTTTAAGATATCTAATAGCTTTTATAAGCTATCTAGGAGCCTATATGTGCTTATTCAGTCCATGATAACACCTAACAATAACATTCGAATCATAAGAGATTTTGAGCACTTGAAAATTGCATAAACTGAATTTGATACTGAAAACTTGAAATTGATTATTAAAAAGGATTCAAATACACTTGAGAAACTTAAACAAAGTACTTGGAAGTGAAAACATACACTGGAAAGCTTAGATAAAAAAAACGACTAAAGAAAATATAAATTACTCTAGATATATTGATACATTGCATCCCATCCTCTTTATAATGACTTTTTGGACTCTATGTTGATCTCTGATTGCTTCCCACCAAATTCCAGCCCTTGGATCTCTCTAAATCATCTTAACCATCCAAGTGTAGATTTTGGCGCCAAATTCTTCTTTAGCAGGTTTTTATATTAATTGGGTTGGTTTGAATCAATTAAAGGTTTTTGGGTGTTAGTGGAGGTGGAGGGGACAAGGTATGGTGAGGAATGTTGAAAAAGATGAAATACCATCACTGGTTTTGTGATTCAGAGGTTGAGAGGGGGATGAACAGTGATGGGCGGTTTTTTTAGCCGTTTGACTTTCGTTGACCGTTGGGTATTAATAGAAAACGGGGGTCCAAAATGGTTATGACATGGGTCAAAAGGAATATGTGGACTGGATCAAGTGGGGGGCCAAGGTTCAAGGGTCAAGCTTGGGTTTGGGCTAAGGATTGGATTGGGCTTGTGTTTGTGTTGGGCTTGATATTTTAAAAGGGTGTCCGGTTTGGTTTAATAGATATACAAGGACTAGATTTGCAACTTTTCCAAACTTGAAGGACTGAACTTGACATTTTTCCAAACTTATCACAAGGACCAAACTTGACAAACTTTGATAGTACAAGGACCCTTTTTGCATAAAACTCCATTTTTATAAGTCCAAGGACTAATTTTGACATTTTCAAACTTTAGGGACCTTTTCCGCCATTTGACCAAAGAATCATTCAAGGACCAATTTTAACAACTTAGAATATTTCAGGGACCTTGAATGATAAAACTCCACATTTTTGAATTCCAGGGACTAGATTTGACAACTTTTAAAACTTGGGGGACTAAAACTGCCAATTTTGCAAACTTGATACATTTTTCATCTGATTTTGATCTTTTTGCATTTAAAACACATAAAACACTGATTTGTGATATTTTCATCATTTTGATGCATTTTTGAGTGTTTTTAGATGATTTTGCAGTTTAGATTGTACAAAAATGATGAGTATTTAGACACTCATCAGACATCAATAAGAAATTGCAAGATAAAATTGCACTGTTGACTAAGGATAATGAATGCTATAAGTTTCAATTCAACATTTTTCAAACTAAAGAGAAACGTGAAAAAGGTTTTGAAGTCGCATTTGCTAAATCTTACCAAAATGAAAAATCTTTGGAAAAACATATCTATGATCTCGTTGCATCCAAGAATGCTTTGTTGTCTCAAATATAATAATTGAAATATGATCATAAACAACAGCTTAACGCTCTCACTTCGGAAACTCAAAAAGCCAAGTATGAGTTGTTAACTTGTCAAAAACAGTTTTGTGAGTACAAAAAGCATTCGAGGAAACAAATAGATGACTATCTTGAGGAAATTGTCGACTTACAAAACAAAATCAAAGAGTTTCGAAATGTTGTTTACAAACATGGTGAGTCAATCACAACAATCCAAAAGTTTTCCGTTAAACCAAATCCTTATGGATATGGACCAATTCTTGCTGATTACAGACCACGTTTTTCACATAGAGCATTCAAACCAAATCCTCAAGTTTACAGTGCAGAACATAGAATTGATGAATCCATTATGAGTGTTGTTGAATATAATCGTATGGAGGAATTAGATGCTGAAGACGAGAGTCGGTCAAAAATGGAAAATGTTGTTTATTGCAAACCATTTAACTATTCAAAAGCCATAACTTTTGTCACACAACAGGATAATTCTAACACACCTTGGGTTATCACGCCTACTCCTGAGTCCTCTTCTAATGATGGTCCCCGACCCAATGTTTCACAAATTAATGGTCCTTTACCTTGTTTTAGTGAAATAAAGCCATTAGCTGAACGATGTCAGGTTCTAAAATACTTTGAGACTTTCATGTCTGACATCAAACTTTTGGAACATGCAATTGAAGTTAACTCTGAAATAAAAGCTGAACATTTTCAATCGCCATTTGCGCGACAACAAAGGGATATTTTTCAGAAAGGGCTTTTACCACATGTTCGAAATTTAAAAATGTGTGCAATCTATTGGGAACGGGAACTTCAGAAGGAAATTGGGCTTATGAAAATAGTTTTCGAGAAAAAAGAAACATCGATTTCAAATACTAAACGTAAAAAGAACATGTTAAAAAATCATGTTGACCGACTCTTGGAAGATGTTATCTGTGCTGATACCTTAAATGTTGTGTTACTACATTCCGCTGCATATGCATTTGATTATATCGCTGTCGATTCTGTTGATTCTGTTGAAAATGTTGTGTTGTTCCCCGTTCACTATGGTTTAAAACAGTTTAAGAATCTAAAACAAGTTAATAGTGAACTATGACTGAAATTAACATAAGTAAAACACACAAAGTAATTTTCAACATCATATTCTTATTAGAAATAAATCAACAAAGAATACGTTACCCAAGTACTTGCGGAATAGTACTTGGGATTGAAATGACAAAGTTGGGTGACTCCTCTCTAAGCTCAGGCTAAGTCTGAGCACAACTCTTAGAGCTCACTGAGCTATCTCAGGAACTAAGTTGTATTTGGAGGAGTAAAAAGATGGCTTGCGTGTATGTGTATTTTTACAATTCACAAGCTTTATCTTTTCACTCCATCTCTTATGCTATTTATACATGTATGAGTTTTAACTCTTTCCTAAGTGACAAAACTGACATCATATAGAAGACAAAATACTGATGTATTTTGTCTCTGTTTACAAAGACTATTCTAAGTAAAAGACAAGGATGCTTTCCATAACTCGTGATGACACCGAGCTTGTAAGTTAGCCATTCAGGGAAAGTTGACTTATGTTGATAAGGACTTCTTCTTATCTGATTCAAACTTATCCCGCCTTGTCCCGCTCTTTCTTCAATCTATTTATCCTTCAGTCTTCTACTTCAGTTTGTCTTCAGTGTAAGCAGGGAAAGGAGTCTTGGGGATTCAGTGAGTTATTGTCATCACTCACTAAATCCATCATCTTCTTCTTGACTTAGTCTTCACCCTTTAAGTACCGCCTTACTGAGTGGAGAGACTTCTTCTACGCCTCTTACTGAGTATCCTGAAGATGACTCACTGAGAGGCTATGCACTCAGTGACCTGATTAGTGTTTAACGGACTAAACACTTGGGCTATTTTTTATTCAAATCCTAGATTAAGGGGTTTGGGTATTTACTGAACCCAACAGTCTCCCCCTATTTGGATATACAAATAGCCTAAGTGGTTGATCAGTGTAAGTGAGCAAATGGCTTCTTCTTACACTGAATGTACTAATGAATACAATAAGGAACACTGAGTAATTTAACAAAACATACATCTTTTATTGATCCGATTGCATAGTTCCTATCACTAGTACAAAAGATAAAACAAAATGATGTCAATCCAGATGGATTCCCAATGCTTCAAGCTTGACTTTCTTAGTGATGAGTGTTTCCCTGTCAGGATGGTCTCTTATCTTGGCATTCGGTCTTAACAAACCCGATGTTTGCTTGGGGTTTGGATTTGAGAGGCCACTGGTATGTAGCTCAGCATTGCAGCTACACCAGCCTGATCAATATCACTCCATCTTTGAAAAGCAGGGTTTCCATAGACATCAATGTGGAATAGCCCTCTTTCGGGCTTCTCAATCACTAGACAGTTCACAAATTTCACTCCTTCAGGCAGCTCCCTATTACACTCTAGTCCAGGCACTTTAATCTCAGGTTGGAACTCAACTATCTTCCTTTTGCTAGTGGATGATTGTGGTTGAGATCCTTGAGGTGCGTTAAGGCGGCTGAATTCCCAGTTGGGTTGGACAATCCCTCAGTCTTTCATATCTTTTACTGAGCATTTTCATCAGGTCTTTAGCTACCGCATTCTTCTTCTTTTCAATAATTGGACCAAGCTCATCGAGTTCAGTGATCCCAAAGTCAGTGAATTTGAGGGGGTCATGAACCTCGAAGTGTCTTTTATCATCCCCTTTGTAAACGTTCATGGCCAGTGGTTTGGTATTGGGGATGATTCTGACATCCGTGATCCTTTCAGGAAGCCTTCGGCTTGTCATTGTCCAGTTGTAATGCTCAATTCTGCTTTGCCCGATGGCTTCAGCTTTTCTTCTTCTTTTCTTCCAACTGTTTTCTCATTTCACCATCCGAGCCTGAGCTTCCTTGAACTTTTGTCCTGCCTGACCTTTTTGGAGTTTCTTAGGATCAATTCCCATGTTTTCAGCTTCTTCACGACAACCTTTGCTGCTTCTCTATTCTTCTTATCTTCTTCACTTGTTTCAATCTCGTTCTTCTTTAGCAAGATATTTACTAAGCCTGTTGAGGTGTGAGAAGGTATTCATGTCGCCGATTTTGTAGGGAATCTTCTCGTGCTCGGATGTGTCATTTTGCCTTTTCTTTGTCCGCCCTGAGGAAGATGAAGTTGCTACCAGGGGTGGTGGTGTTGTTGTTATTGGTGTGATTACTGTCAGTATTGTTGTTGTTGATGTTGTTGGTGGGATTGATGAGATAGGTGTTGTTGAGACTGGTGGTGATGATGAGATTTGAGCCACTGATGTTGATGGTGTTGGCTCCCCTCGGTGTGAGAAGGAGGTTCTTCACAATATTCTCCCCTCAACTATTGCCTGAGCTTCAGTGAGGGCAAGAGTTGGAGTTGGTGCTGAGGGGGACTGAGCAGCTTGACCCTTGAAGGCCTGATAAATTTATGAGATCATAGCCTTGATGTCTGAAGTATCAGATTGAATACCAGTGACTTTAGCTTCCAAATTAGCCTGAGAACCTTCCAGAGCAGTCATTCTGGGCCCAAGATGAGGATGCCTGAGTCAAAGTAGCTACCTGCGTATTCAAAGAGTCCAATGTAGCTTGAAGTGACTGGACTGAGGATGGAAGACCCTGAACATTGGCAGACTTGAGCATATCGAGCAGTTCAGTGAGGCTTGAGGATTGTTTCAAGTATGCCTCAGTTGCCTCAAGCACTTTAGAGTTGAGTGCTGGGTCTTATTTGACAAATTCCTTGATTTCATCAATCTTTGTACCTACACCTTGAAGATGCCTGAGGAATTTAGCCATGTTGTCATCCAGTTTGTAAAGGTTGTCATACATCGATCCCTGCTCGTGAACATTTTCATCAAAGCCATGTACCTCAGCCTTTAGATCAGCATAACTTGCAGCAGCCTTAGTGTGTTGATCCCACGAGTTTTAGTGACCCCAGAGTATAACCTTCGAGACGCTTTGGTGATCCGGCTGAACAAGCCGTCTTTCAGTGAGTGGGAGAACATTATCAAATCTTTCAAATTCATCAGTGGAGGAAGAGGAGTCATCATTGTCAGGCTTGACTGGTGATTCAAGATGCTCCTGTGGATCAGCCGAGGTCCTTGTTCGCCTTGAACCTCGGGCCCACGTCTTCCCCAGTTGATAAAACATCATCATCAATTTCAGCAAGCTCATCTTCAGAAAATAATATGCCAGTAACATCAGCAACAGTTAACAAGGGGTTGGTGATGGGTTCCATATCAGCGGGTGGTGTGTTTCCCTCGAGTCTTTGTCCCGTTGACCCTCGGACACCGGTGGGCGTTTCCCAGTGCCTTCGCTGGAGTCAGGATTGGTTGTGGGTTTTGTATCGGCGGGTTGTTCCTTTCCTCCGAAGTCTTTGTCCCCAGTGACCCCCCGAGACACGGTGGGCGTTTCCCAGTGCCTTTAGCGAGTCGTGATAGTTATATCCCTATCGCAGGTTGTTTGATTCCCTCGAGTCTTTGGGATCGATCGTGTGCCCTCACAAAGGCTTGGATTTGCTAATGTCATCACTGGGCGTTGTGGAAGGCGCTCCCCTACCAGTGGGTTGTATGTGTCCCTTTGGATCTTGGGGAGTAGTGGTTGTGACCAAGGGCACCGACTGTGATGTATCGTCCTTCGTTGTCACCGGGTGGATGTTGCCGTGTCATCAGTGGGTGTCTTTTAGTCTCGGCCTTTTGTGCCTTTTAGGCTGTGTTCCGAAGCCTCGGGCCCCGGACTTGGGTTTAGTCTTAGTCCCAGCCCGAGACTTCCCTTTCTCTTTAGGAGCAGGGTTTGGAGACACGATCCCTCCGGTTGTTTACAAAGCAACCATATGGGTCGCCAATTCAATAGGAGTGACAAGGGATGGGTCTTTTGAAAATTTGATTGGCTCAGAAGCCGGTAAAGCACCAAATTTTTATTCCTGAGGGTAGTTTGAACCTAGTAACACTTGTAAAGCGCAAGAGACAAACCTAGGATACGAAACGTATTTCGTCCTAGTTTTGCTCTGTAGCTTAGTTACGAGATCACTGTAAATGATCTCCCCTATGTCGACAGTGACCCCATTCATTAAGCAGTATGCCATCATCAACTGAATAGAGTTAACTTGTTCAGCGGATGAGTGGTTCCCGCCGAGGACCTGAATCACAAAAGTGAATAGGATCCTCCAAGCCACGGGAGGGTTCAGGATGGGCGACATAAACTCCTTTGTTGTAATCCAACCCTGTTGAAGTGCAAAACGTTTTGTAATCCAGGGTGAATTGTTGTTGCCCCCCGTGTAGACTGAATCGATGAGATATTCCCGAGAGGTCCGAGGTTGTTCTCATCAGTAGAGGGTGTCGGGTCAAAGGCCTTGGCTGTTGCCCAAAATTCCCTGAGGAGATTTTGGTAAACAATGGAGGGACACTGAATAAAGGCCGTTTTCAAGTGGGCAATTAAACAAAAATTTCATAATGTCTTTGTAGGTGGGACAGTTTGGTATTCAAAGTTGACTATGACATTATTAGTTTTAAATTCAACGTTTGTAAGATCCCCTACCCACTGAGAAGCAAACTGGAGAGATTGAGTTCTAGCCATTTCCATTTAAAAGATTTTAGGGTTTTGAAAATATTTTGACTAGAATAAACAAAGTTTTTTTTTATCTCTCAAGTTTGTGATGAAAAACTTTTGTAAATATTTACAAGAAGGTTTTTCAAAAGAGGTTTTAAGAGTTTTTGAGCACACACAAATATTTTTGAGTTTTAGAAATGATTTTGACAGAGTTTTATTGCAGAAAATAATTTGTGTGTTTGTTTGTGTTGGAAGAGGGTATTTATAGAGTGGTAAGAGGGGTGATTTGTGCACAAATGGGAATATTAAGAGTCGGTTTTTGAAAAACGTTTGAATTTCCACATTTAATGCTACCACTCCATTACCCGCAGTAAAATCCCGTTTTTCAAGGGAACAATTGCAGTGCACAGTAAAAGTTCACTTTTGCAGAGATAAAATATCAATTTGATATTCTTGTGAGAGGAGGCATTAAATGCCAAGTGGGATGACAGTAAGACAAAGAGACATATATTCCTATATTAAATTGGCATAGTTACCAACCTAGGACATTTAAGTAACTGATACTTGGATCATTTAGTTACTCATTCAATGCTCTTTGTCAAATGTCAGGGACCCTGAATGAGTCTTACTCATTCAGTGAGAGGTTTATTTTAGGTGTTCAGGGAGGATGGACCATTTCAGAGAACTTACTGAGATTGGTTTTCAGATACTTGACTTTCAATGTCAAGCATTCCCAATTCAGCTTTCAGTCTCTTGAAGGTAGGTTCATCCAAGGATTTTGTGAAGATATCAGCCATTGATATTCAAGTAGGGATGAAATGAAGTTCTATGTCTCCTTTCATTATGTGATCCCTGATGAAGTGATATCCGATATCAATGTGTTTGGTTCTTTGGTGGAGGACAGGGTTGTTGGAGATTGCAATAACACTGGTGTTATCACGAAGATGGGCACCATTTTGTAATGGATGTTATAGTCACTGAGTTGACTTTTCATCCATAATACATTGGCGCAACATCCTCTGACCACATATTCACTTTAGTTGAGGACATAGCCACGATTGTTGCTTTTAGCACTCCAACAAACCAGTTTTCCTCCAAGAAATTGACAGGACCCCGAGGTACTTTTTTTGTCCATGTTGCAGCCAGTAATCGAATCAGAGTAACCCTTGAGATCAAACCCTGAGCATTTTGGATAATAGAGTCCAAGATTTGTGGTTCCCTTAAGGTACCTGAGTATTCTTTTGGCTGCAATGAGATGGGATTCTTTAGGATTGGACTGATATCGTGCTATTAGACGATGAGAATTGGATGTCTGGTCTAGAAGCGGTTAGATACATCAGTGATCCAACAATCCCTCTGAAATGGGTTTGATTGACTGATTTGCCAGTGAGATCAGGTCCAAGGTTGTTAGGTGGGGCCATTGGAGTCTTCAGCGAGGCACCAGATATCTCATATTTCTTCAAGAGATTTCTGGTGTATTTCTCTTGACTGATGGATATTCCTTTATCAGTTTGCCTGATTTGTAGTCCAAGAAAGTATGTGAGTTCCCCCATCATGCTCATTTCAAACTTCTTTGTCATCAGTTTTTCAAATTGTTTGCAAAGTTTGTAGTTTGTTGAGCCAAAAATGCTGTCATCAACATATACTTGGACTAGTATCACATCCTGTTGAGTTCTGTAGACAAACAGTGTGTTGTCTATCTTTCCTCTGACAAACTTGTTTTGTATCAGGAAGGCTGAGAGAGTTTCATACCATGCCTTTGGAGCTTGTTTAAGTCCATAAAGGGCTTTGTCAAGCTTGCAGACATAGTCAGGGAATTCACTACTCTCAAAGCCTGGGGTTGCTGAACATACACATCTTCCTTGAGATCACCATTTAAGAATGCACTTTTAACATCCATTTGGTAGACCCCGAAGTTCATGTATGTTGCATAAGCAAGGAAGATCCTGATGGCTTCCATTCTTGCAACATGAGCAAATGTCTCATCATAGTCAATACCTTCTTGTTGACTGTAACCTTTGGCTACAAGTCTGGCTTTGTTTTAATGACAATGCCGTTTTCATCAGTTTTGTTTCTGAAAACCCACTTCATTCCTATGACTACTACATCTTGAGGACATTTGATCAAGGTCATGACCTTGTTTTTGTCAAACTGTTGCAGTTCTTCTTGCATAGCCGAACCCGGCTTGGGTGTTTAAGAGCCTCAGTGACACTTTTGGGTTCTATATCCGATAGGTAATCAAGCATATAGACATTCATTGGCTGAAGCTGCAGTTAGATTAGCAGCCATGCTTCTAGTGAGCATGCCCTCAGTGGGTTCACCAATGATGTTTACAACCTCAATGTCCTGAGATCTTGTCCACTTACTTTGTGGTCCGGATATGAGCTTGAAGATGTCACTGGGAGTTTAGATGTGAGTTCAGGTGCAAGAGCCACATAATCATTTAGAACATCTGTAGAGATGTCTTGTTCAGGGTGAGGTTCATGAGTTACAGGTTCATGATCATTTGGATCAGTGTTTCCTATCCCAGCATGGACTGACTGATTATCAATGAACTCACTGATAGTTGGTTGGGGAAGGTTGTGAGGTAAGACATAATATGAGATGTCAGCATCAGCTTGATATGAGGAATTGAATTCAGTGTTTTACTCATCAGGAGGATATCTTGATGAGTTATCAATTCCTATTTCCTCTACTGAGGTGTTGGTGAACCTGATGCTTTCAGCACTTTCATCAAAGGTGACATGTAAGGTTTCCTCAACTTGTTGTCTCCTTGTGTTAAAAACCCTGAAGGCTTTGGAGATCAGTGAGTAGCCTAAGAAGTATCCATCATCAGCTTTTGCATCAAACTTGCCTAGATGATCCTTATGGTTATGAATGAACACATGACATCCAAACACATGAAAATAGCTGATGTCAGGAAGTCTACCTTTGAAGATCTCATATGGGGTTTTATTATGTCTTTTGACAATGATTGACCTGTTTTGAGTGTAACAGGCAGATTTGACTGTTTCAGTCCAGAAATGCTTTGAGAGGGCTGATCCATTTAACATAGTTCTAGCAGCCTCAATGAGAGTTCTGTTTTTCCTTTCAGCAACCCCATTTTGTTCAGGGATATATGGAGATGAGAAATTTTGAGAAATTCCTTTTTCATCACAAAAACTCTCAAGCTCTTGATTTCTGAACTCAGTACCATTGTCAGTTCTGATTTGTTTAACTGTAATGTCATTCTGGTTTTCAATTTTCCTGATGAATGACATTATTGTATCACCGACTCTTTTGGAAAGAAAGTATACCCAAGTGTATCTTGAGAACTCATCAACAATGACAAGTGTATACTTCTCATGCTGGATTGATCTGGGACTGACAGGTCCAAAGAGATCCATGTGCAGGAGGTGAAGGCAGCTTTTGATGGAGAAATTTTGTTTGGTTTTGAATGATGCTCTGTGGTGTTTACCCTTTTCACAGGCAAAGCATGGTTTGTCTTTTGCAAAAACCAGTGATGGTAAGCCAAGGACCTTGTTTTGTTTTTCCAAGTTGTTGAGGTTTTTGAAGTTTAAGTGTGAGAGTCTCTTATGCCACAGCCAATTGATAGTTTCAGTGGCTTTAGCAAAGAGACACGTTCCATCTTGGGAGAGTATTGACATGTCTAGCACATAAACATCATCTCTCCTAGGAGCTATCAACACAACTTCCTTGTTGGCATTGAAAATGATACCTTGTTTATCATTGAATTGTACAATGTACTTAGCATCACATAGTTGACTGACACTGATGAGATTGTATTTGAGACCATTGACATAGGCTATTCTAGAGAAAACTATTCCATTGCAGTTTTCTGAACCATAACCTTCAGTGGGACATGATGAGTTATCACCAAATACTACCTTGGGCCCTGGTTCCTTTACATACTTGTGCAGATATTCCTTCACACCAGTCATGCTTCTTGAGCATCCACTGTCTAGATGCCAAATAGGCTCCCCGGCATGTCTCTGCACAAGTAGTAAACTGAATTAGTTTCTCTTAGTGACCCACTTACTAGTGGGCTTGGGTCTCAAGGTCTCTTTGAAATTTGCAATCGACTCATGGTCAGTGGTTGTGTGCATAGTGCTACCATAGGTTTTGCATTTAGAGGCTGAGGATGACTCAGTGACTCTGGGTTGTTTGGAATTTCTCCTTGCATGAATGACACTGTCATGTTGGGATGTCTCATGAGCCGGATTACCGCATATATCATAGCATGTGTTCATGAGACAATCATCCCGATGATGATCATTAAACCCACAGTGAGGGCACAGAGGAAAAGGTTTTGCTCTATTCTTAGGAGCAGCTTTGGAGGATGAAGCATACTGATGACCAACTTTGGTATAGTTTGCTTGACTGACATACTGTAAATGGTCTGCAGTCCTGTGATCATCCTTTTGCGAGATCATGCAAAAAGGATTCTATAGCAGTTGTCAGTGGTATGGCTGGTGTAATGACACAGCTCACACTTTTGTTTGTTTTGGAGGTTGACTTAGACTTTGAGGAACTGGAGGAAGCTGACTTTGTCTCCTTGATTGGTTCAGGGACCTTTTCAATGGATAAGTTCAGTCAGTTGCTGAATTTGGTCAGCTTCAGTGGGGACAGAGGATGTTGAAGTCTCAGTAGGAGTAGACTCTTGTTGATTTTGTTTTGTTGGTCTTTTCAGGATGGTTCTACCAAGTACAAACCTTTCTTTTGGTGAATGAGGATTGAATTGCAGTGGAGTAAGCTCAGAGCTTGGAGCAGCACCCTGAAGAGGTTTCAGTGGTGGAATCGGTACTTGAGATTCTGCTTGACTTCAGAGATGTGTTCAAGACTACTGGGCACATCAGGGAATCCAAGCATGCTCTTTAGAGCTTGACTTTCAGGCTCTAGAATCCTTCCCGAATCGAAATTTGGAAGCTTACTCTCAGGATTAACCCGTTCAATCCAATCACTGGAATTGGGATTAGTCAACATATTTGTAATCATGCCACCAGACACAAATGGCTTAGGAGACTGGTCTTTGTTGAGAGAGTCAGGGAGATGATCTTCACCTATGACTCTCTTCTTGCTATTGGGGGCTCCCACAGCATCAAAGACCCTGGGATTCTTAGCAGTCTAACTATTAAGAATATCATTTGCCTTTTTAAGTTCATCTTGAAGATTCTGATTTCTTTTAACTAGTTCAGTGTTTTGTATTTGCAAAGTGACAACCTCAAGCATAGCTTGTTTTAAATTAAGCAATTCATCCCTACACTTATTCAATTCAAAACTTAACTTGTTGTACTTAGAAAAAAAATTCAGTCTTTGCTCTTCTACAAACTTAAGGTCTACATTTAGATAATTCATATAAGACTGCCAATCGAGTCATCATCCATAGAAAGTAAAATGTTTACCTTCTTCATTGTGATGTTGACCCATTTCCTGTTCCTAGCATGATTCTTCCCAACAGCTAGCTTGTCCTCTTCTGAGAGAGCCATCAGTGCACTGACATGTACCATTTCATCATCAGATGAGACTGGCTCTTCATCCCAGTCAAAGGTTTCAAAGAACGAGGCCTTTGTTCTTGCCCTGCACAGTTTTAACATTTGTTGTTGTCTCTGAGGGATTGGCCTCAAGCAATGCAAGCTTAGCTTTAGCTTTCTTATACTTGGCTTCATAATCAATGGTTTTGTTATTATCAGATTTATTTTGAAAGTTTTGATGAGACTGATACATTTTTGGTTGAAATTTGCTAAAGCACGAGGACTGATTTGAACCTGATGGTTTATAAGAGGGTTCTGAAATTGTTTTAGAAAAACAGTCTTTTGCAAAATGACCCTTTTGTGACACTTAAAGCATTCAGTGTCCTCATTTGCTTTAGCACTAGAAAAACCTTTGTTTCTTTTAATAAACCTGCGAGAGTTAGCAAGGAGTGCCCTTTCCGAAATTCAGTGTTCGGTCATTTAGGTACTCCTCACTTGATCTCTCATCAGCTCATCATCGAATTTTCCGAAAATCTTGAACAACATTGTTAGAGAAGAAAGCAGTTGATATGGGTGTGAAGTGGTGGTCGTGGACTTCTTGACTTCATGAGACTTCTTTAAGTCAGGGTATCGTCTGTTGATGAGGTTTTCCTCATAGAAAAATTTCCCATAAATCTCAGGAAGCTCAAGATTTTGGATATGATTAGTATTCCCGAGTCCCCGAGAGAAATTCAACCACTTCTCCGGGAGACTGTTGACAAAACCAACATTGATTTCATGTTTGGACAACTTAACACCATCATTTGAAAGTTCATTTAAAAGAGTTTTGTACCTGGTGTAATTTTGAGAGAGAGTTTCTGAATCCTTAGCCCTGAAGGTGTTATACTCAAGTTTCAGTCCATTATCCTGTTTTCTTTGGTATCGATGGTCCTTCATGACTATGAACTAGGTCATCCAGTTTGCTTAGCAGTACTACACTTATAATCAGACTCCATAATATCGTCAGGAAGACAAGATATTATGATACTTTTGAGTCTTTGGTCCTCGTTGACCACTCTCCTTTCATCCTGGGTCCACTGAGCTTCAGGTTTGGGCAACCCTTCAGCAATCTTTGGGACAAATGGACCTTCATTTATACACTTGATATAATAAGGTTCCATCCCAATCAAATAGCAAAGCATTCGCTTTTTCCATTTGTTGAATTTGCTAACTTCAAGTCTAGGGGCAACAGCTGAATAAGCTCCACCCTTTTTATCGACTAGTTGGGGTACATCAATTTCAGCCATTTAGGATCCTAATTTAAAAACTTTTAGAGCGGCCTAAAAACGAGTTTTATAATTAGCCTTGCTCTGATACCACTTGTTGTTCCCCGTTCACTATGGTTTAAAACAGTTTAAGAATCTAAAACAAGTTAATAGTGAACTATGACTGAAATTAACATAAGTAAAACACACAAAGTAATTTTCAACATCATATTCTTATTAGAAATAAATCAACAAAGAATACGTTACCCAAGTACTTGCGGAATAGTACTTGGGATTGAAATGACAAAGTTGGGTGACTCCTCTCTAAGCTCAGGCTAAGTCTGAGCACAACTCTTAGAGCTCACCGAGCTATCTCAGGAACTAAGTTGTATTTGGAGGAGTAAAAAGATGGCTTGCGTGTATGTGTGTTTTTACAATTCACAAGCTTTATCTTTTCACTCCATCTCTTATGCTATTTATACATGTATGAGTTTTAACTCTTTCCTAAGTGACAAAACTGACATCATATAGAAGACAAAATACTGATGTATTTTGTCTCTGTTTACAAAGTCTATTCTAAGTAAAGACAAGATGCGCTTTCCATAACTTCGGTGATGAGCTTGTGAAGTTAGCCATTCAGGGAAAGTTGTCAAAACTTATGTTGATAAGGACTTCTAATTCTTATCTGATTCAAACTTAGTTTTACAGTAATGGAAACCTTGCCTAAAAATCAAGATTCTTTACACACTATCATGACCGTTAAACTTCTTTCTCATTGACACTATTTATCCTTTGAAACAAGAATAGCCTCTTCTACTTGATTTGTCTTTAGAAGAACACCTTAGGAATAAAACTCAGTTGGAGAGAGTCTTGGGGTTATATTCAGTGAGTTATTGTCATCACTCACTGAATCCATCATCTTCTTCTTGCTACTACCCATAGAACCACTTCACCCTAGGAAGAGAATTCACCTAGTGCTTCACTAAGACCAAAGCTAAGACCTATTTGAACTTGGCATAGATGGTTGATTTAAATGATTCCCAAGATCATTAACAGAACCCTCTAAGTTCCACCTCTACTTCTATTCCACTTCTACGCCTGATCTTCTGATTGTTGATGAGTATCTGTTATCAAACTTTGAAGATGCACTCACCGAGAACATCGAAATTAGCAGTTTATTATGTCACATCGGTCATTTTGTGATGGAGATTTGGAAGTTGCTTTTGGGAGAAAACTTGTTTCATTCGTGACAAGGAAACGATTGCGAAACCGCACATCAAGTCTTTTACACAATCTTTGCAAACGCTTCATCTCCCATCTGTCTACTTTCTAAGGCAAATCTACATCTTGGCTTGGGCTATTTTCTATTCAAATCCTAGTTATTAAGGGTTAGTTTGGGTCTTTACCCCATACAAGGCGTGTCTTGTAAGAAACTATAAATACCCTCTACCTCCCAAGGTAGAGGGTTGGAGCTTGATAATATCATTTTTCTTTGTCTCACTTAGTTCCCTAAACTCTTCCACTTTCTCTCTCTAAAACCTATATCATACGCCCCATATTTAATATATGTGATGTGTTTATGAAATCCAATATGTTACAAATGGTATCAAGAGCCATGGTTTGATCACTCATCTTTCATGTTCTTGGATTTCTAGTGGTTTTCATAAGGTTTTTGGGTTTGAATGAGTTTAGAGTAGTTTGCATCATTTGGATCATCTCTAGTGTTAAAGTTTGGATTTTGATTGTACTTTTGTGTTTAGAATCATTATAAGTGTTTAGGTTTTGATTTAGAAGGCTTGAATTAGTGTGGTTGGGTTGTTTTTGGATTGAAAAGTGGTGTTTTAGTAAGTTTCTAGTAAGCGATTTGTGTCTCGGATAAGTTTTCTAGTATGCGATTTGTCCCTGGTTTTATGCGATTTGTCTCTCAAAGGATTGCTTATTGAAGCGATTTGTCTATTTCTGGGAAGTGAGTTGTACACTATGCGATTTGTCTATTGAGACAAACGACAAGAAAGGACAAAGTAGTGGTTGTACTTGTGCGATTTGTTTGGTTAAGCGATTTGTCTGTTTAAGCGACTTGTTTATTTAAGCGAGTTGTCTATTTAAGCGATTTGTCCAGTTAAGCGACTTGTATTTTTAAGCGGTTTGTGTGTCTGAGCGATTTGTCTATTCTAGCGATTTGTCAGCTTAAGAGATTTGTCGTTTAAAGCGATTTGGGAACAATGCGACTTGTAAAGTGAGCGATTTGTCTTTTGAGACTTATTGTTTCTTCGTGTTACGTTTTACGGTTTTCTCTTGATTTAGTAAAATCCCGTGAAAGAATCTATTTCCCGGTTTAATCAAAGAGTTGTGAAATCCCGTAAAATCTGTAATCATGTCTACAATCACCTCTTCCGTTGCTGATGATGTACAAGCTGCAGATCGACACTCGTCCTCCCATGCTGGACAGAACCGACTATCACTCTTGGGCTCAAAGAATCAGACTGTATTGCTTAGGAAAAGAAAATGGTGTTAACATACTTAAGTCAATTGATGAAGGACCATACCAAGTTGAGACTACCAGAGACATTCTTTAAACTGCTGTTGATAGTTCAGTAATATTAGGATTGGATAGACCAAAGACGTATGATGAACTGACAAATAAGGAGAAGAAGAGATACGATGCATACATCAGGGCTTCAAACATCATACTTCAGGGTTTACCTAAGGATATTTACAAGTTGATCAATCACAACACTAAAGCTAAGGCAGTAATGGACAATGTTAAGATGCTTCTCTCGGGTTCAGAATTGACTAAAGAAGACAGGGAGTCTCAGCTGTATGATGACTTTGAGAACTTTAAGATGAATCCAGGGGAAACTGTTACTGAATACTATGTGATATTCCACAAGCTTGTGAATGACATGAGGAATATCAAAATGACTATGCCAAATATTCAGCTCAATTCAAAGTTTGTGAACAACATGAATCCCGAATGGCACAAATTTGTCACTGCAGTCAAGTTAAACAAAGGATTGAGAAACACCAATTACAAGCAAGTGTATGCTTACCTGCTTCAAAATGAGAAACATGCTATGTTTGAACGAATGATTTTGGAAAAGTTCAAGACCAATTCTGGAAATGCAAGCTCATCAAATGATTCAACTGCATTCTACACTAATGTAGGAATTACCACCAAAGCATCACAAGTCATACCAACTGGAAATGGTAATCACAAACTCATTCCAGATCCAGGGTATAAACCCCCAGATTCAGACACATTCATGGAACATCTTGTCAATCAACTGGCTCTAATGGTTAAGCAAAACCTGAACTTCACTCCACACACCAACAACCATCTTAGAATGGCTTCCAATCTTCACAATCATGCTACAGTTAAAGAAGGAAAGGTAGTGGTGCAAAATGTGCAAGGAAGACAGAATGAACAAGGAATGGCAGGAGCAGGTTATGGAAATGCTGGAGTAGGTGGAGGATATGCGGGTAATCAGAATAGAGGAAGGAACATGGCTCAAGGTCAAGGGAAGCCAATCAAGTGCTACAATTGTGGTGGAGAAGGACTCATTTCGAGGAACTGCACTTCTCCTAAACGTCCACAAAATGCAGAGTACTTCAAGGACAAAATGCTACTGGTACATGCTCAAGATAATGGAGCAGTGTTGGATGAAGAAGAATTGCTGTTTCTTGCTGAGGGAAATGCCAAAACTTACGATGCAGATGAACAGCCAGTGCAGGGTATGGGACACAACAATCCAAATGCATTTCAAGTGGAAGATTGTGATGCGTTTGAATCTGATGTCGATGATGAACCTACTGCCCAAACCATCTTCATGGCTAGCATCTCACCAATGGTATCTCCAAAGGCTCCTTCACCACAAAAGGCCAGTCCCTCCAAGGAATCAATCATATCAGAGGTATTAAAACTATACGATGATGTTGATGTGCAAAAGATACACGACAAGGTACAATCAACTGAAATTATTGAATCAGATATTGAAAATATGGGTAATATCAATGTTGTCCCATATGATCAATATGTGAAACAAAATGAAAGTGAAATTATACCAAGTGATGCATCTTCTGCAGTCAATGATGACTATATTTTTGATGAATACACTGCATGTGCCCCTGATGATTCTATAACATCTGAACTAAATGCCTATAAGGAACAAGTTGGTATATATGAACAACGTGCTAAGTTTGAATTAACTACCCGTGAGCAGGAGATGGATAACCAGATGCGTACAATTATTAGAAAAAGTAATTTTAGGGAAGAAATGTTAAAACAAGAGTTGGATTCCTTACAAGAAAAGCTTAACAAAACTGTTAAACAGAAACAAGAACTTGAAGAAAATGTAAAAGTGCTTAAACAGGAACTCAATGCTAAGGAATCAAAAATTTTAAATGAATTTAACCTAAAAACTTTAAAGAACAAACTTGAAAATAAGCTGTACGTACAAGGGAACACCATTCAGACTGCTCACATGATCACTAAGCATAGAGTTCTAAGTGATAAGCATAGTGTTGCACTTGTAGATGAACCAAGTCCTAAGGCTTGTATTAAAGCTAAAGCAGCTCAAAAGGTAATCTATGATGGAAATGAGATTCTTAAGCCTAGACAGAAACCCACTTGTGCTGAGTGCACTGAGGAAGATAGAAAATTAGAAGAAGTCACTATAAAAAAATTAGATGATAAACTTAAGAATCCCTTGTGCATAAAAGAAAATATCACCTTTAAAACACCAAATTACTCTAAGGAAAATTGGATTGCCTTTAATAAGTTTAGACCTCAGACCCAGCTGACCCCTGAACAAATGTTCTGGAAAAAGAATCTGGACAAGCAAAAGGCTGATGATTTTATCGAAAAGAATTCCACTTGTAGGAAATTGCCTCCAGCCACTGTGTATCCCCCAAATACACCAATGCATCTAGTGCTTAGAAATCTTCCCACTAATAGCAAGACCTTAATTAGCCTTTATGTAGTTTACCAACTATTTGTTGATTTTGAGAAAAAATGTAAGAAGAGAATCACACCCACTGGGATAACTGCAGGGGAAAGGGGTTTTGAACAAACTAAAGAATGCTATTTAACTGAGGTCATGCCTTTCTTTAAACAACTTAAAGAACAATTTGAGAGTCTTCAAAAGGGAATGGACACAGAGATTAAAGAAATGAAAAAGATGTTTAATGATATGGAATTTGAGGTCAGTATGTATGAACGTGAGCTTAAGAGTAATGAAATTGAGATAAAGAATCTGCACATCATTAATGATTATTTAATCTCTCAATGTGTTGCTTAAGATGTGTTCTACACTGTTACAAATTATTCTATTACTGCTTCTCAATTTCATGAATTAACTTTTGCATTAAAAGTTTCCCATGATCGTGTCATTGAGCTTGAAACCACAAATTCAAAATTGCATGATAAAGTTGAACAGGATGACCATGATAATTTGGTAAAACATTATTCTAAACTGGAAGTTGAACATTTTGATTTGTAACTAAAATATCAACATCTCAAAGAAAGTGTTAAAACCTCAAATATCAAGACATCCTCAGATGTTCTAGAGTTTGATGCAGATTTTGAAATAAGCTAACGTGACGAACAAGTTCGAGCTCACTGTAACACAATCAGAAAGTTGAAAACCCAAATTTCACAATTAAAGGGTGAAAAGAACAATGTGAATGGCTCCCAAATGCCTCCTCCTTTAGATTCTCAGTATTCTCAAAACTTTCATCTTCAAAACATCATTAATGTATTACAACAAGAAAATGAGAGTTTTCTAGAAGAAAATGAAAAGGTCAAACGACACTTCAAAGAGTTATATGATTCAATGAAAGTCACTCGTGACAAGAACAATGAAAAAATAACTTCTTTACAAAAGGAAATTGAGAATCTGAAGAGTCAGGTAAAAGGGAAAATGCCACTTGTCTGTGATGAGAATGTTATATCAAAGGCATCTGCGGATTCTAAGTATGCTGTGACTGTAAAGTATATTCCTCCTCATCTTAGAAATAACGAAATTATGTTTCAAGAATATTTTTCGTACCTTAAGGATAGTCTAGAATGTCTCCGTGAGATTGTCGAAGAGGATAGCATTAATAAACCACTTGATAGTGAAATTAGGTATGCATGCTTATATGCCCTAAATCCTTTTGTAATAAAGATAAAGTCATTATGCCTTGCTCTATGCCTAGTGTTAAGCGTGCAACCCATGATATGCCTTGTTCTGTGCCGAAAGTCAAGCATGTGAACTTTGATGTGCCTGCAAGCACTTCAGATCCCAGCACTTCCAGATCAGGAATGCAAAAAGTAGCAAAACCAACTAATGTTCCCATAATTCCCTCTACAGGAGTAATCAGTGATACAAAAGCAAGCGGGTCAAAGCCTCCAGGCAATACAAAGCAAGATAGGACCTCGCAAGCTAAGAGTGTTCAATCGAAGAAAGTAGAAGACCACCCTAGGAACAATAAGTTTGTGTTGAATAAGACGAATCATGTTAATTCTAGTATTAGCTATAAGCGTACTGTAATTAATTCGAATTCTGCTACTACTTGCAAAACATGTAATGAATGCTTGATTTCTGGTATTAATCATGAATGTGTTGTGAATGATTTGAGTAATGCCGTCGAATCTTCGGTAAAAAATGTTAACACTAGAAAATAGGATAAGAAGGTCAGAAAACCAAGGTGGAAGAGGGCTAGAAAACATTGGAAACCAATAGGAAGAAAATTTAGTAATGTAGGCTATCAATGGATACCTACTGGCCATAAATTCAATCTTAATGAGTTGTGCCCTAAATTATCAACTGGACAGAAACGATGGGGCGATTCATACTTTGAATCAACCTTGGTCCAGGAAATGGATTGATGGATACCTTTGAAAAACCGGTCGATGTGCACAAAAATTCTTTTCTTTAGCACGTCGACTGTGTAAGTATGTTTTCAATATCAAAAGGTATTTGTGATTGAAAATTGATTTCCAATATAAAACCTTCATTGTATTGCAAAAATGCTTTCTGATAAGCAATACACGATTGTTTTCAAATCATTTTCTTCAATCAGCGAACCTCAATTTGCTGGTTCACTCACTCCGTGTTGTCTTCTTTGAGATGCTCCGGTTTGAGAACGGCTAGAGAAGCTGCGAAACCCTGTCAAGGAGATTCTTCGGAATTATACCTGATCACAGGCAGTACTTGTACTGATCAACGGGGAACCATGGGCCGTGTACCTCAATTCAATGAAAGTGATCAAAGACACTTTCGTGCGCTTTATTGGTAACTGTTGTATGCAGGTACACCCAATGTTTGCAGCTGACCAGAATTGAGAAGTCAATCCATAGCCGCATGCTCACACTTCACATTCATGTCTAAAGAACTCATGATAAGTGCATATCTTTATCAACGACTCTGATATTTTCACTCTATGCTTCTGCTACGCTGCTGCAAACATCATGAATCAACAAAAGCTTCCGCAACTCTGATGAGAAGAAATCATGATCTAGAATGTGAGCATGTCGGTCCAAAAGTCACAACGTCACATGATGGCAACGCTACAAAGGATGAATCAGAGATTTATGGTGGCAGATGATCTCAAAGCTGGCTCAACACTCATCATCACGTGGATCATTTAAAGACCTCTACTTGAGCTAACAAAACATGCGGAAAATGAAGAATCAAAGGCTACGGACTACTGAGCAAAGATCGTAATCAAGAATCCAAGAACAATCAAAATGTAATATCTGTTTGTATTCAATGTAAATTGAGGTGACCTCCCTTTGGGGGATATTGTTAGGATTTAGAAAATCCGGTAGTTAAAGATTCGGTCAAATCAAGTATATGTATTCGTTAGAAAGCTCGTAGTCGTAGTCATGTTATGTTAATAAGTAGTTAGTTAAGTAACACTATGGAGGACGGACGGGTCTTTACCCACTGTATGCCTGATCCACAGCCCGTAGGAGGCGTGTCTTGTAAGAAACTATAAATACCCTCTACCTCCCAAGGTAGAGGGTTGGAGCTTGATAATATCATTTTTCTTTGTCTCACTTAGTTCCCTAAACTCTTCCACTTTCTCTCTCTAAAACCTATATCATATGCCCCATATTTAATATATGTGATGTGTTTATGAAATCCAATATGTTACAAATCTTGCACGTTACAAACTTGTTGAAGGCCTCCCAAGATTTCGGTATTCTAAAGATCATCAATGCTCAGCTTGTGAACAAGGGAAAAGCACTCGTGCTCACTTTCCTTCAAAAGTGGAACACAACTCCCAACATGTGCTTCATATACTTCACATGGATTTATGTGACCCGATGCATGTGCCGACGATTAATGGAAAATGCTACATTCTAGTAATTGTTGATGACTACTCAAGATGGACTTGGGTTTATTTTTTTCGAAGTAAAGATCAAGCTCCACAGATGATCATCACCTTTCTCACGAAAATTCAAGTTCAGCTCCGGAACACAGTCAAACAAATCAGAACAGACAAAGGAACTGAATTTGTGAATCAAACTCTTCGTGCATACTATAAGAAAGTGGGAATTGAGCATCAAACATCAATTCCACGAACACCAGAACAAAACGGAGTTTTTGAAAGACGCAACCGTACGTTAGTGGAAGCTGCAAGAATGATGTTGATAAATGCAAAACTTCCAGATTACTTGTGGCCTGAAGCCGTGTCAACTGCATGCTACACTCAGAACCGTTCAATGATTACCAAACGCCACAACAAAACACCTTATGAGCTTATCCACAACCACAAACCGAATTTAAAACACTTTCATGTATTTGGTTCTCTTTGTTACCTAAATAATGATCGTGATGACTTTGGTAAGCTCAAGGCTAAAGCTGACATTGGAGTCTTTATTGGATACTGTGAAAACTCTAAGGGATACCGGATCTGGAATCGTCGTACAAGGGAGATTATGGAAACGATTCATGCCAATTTTGATGAACTTACAGAAATGGCTTATGAGCAAAACAGCTTGGAACCCAGATATAATCGTCTAAACTTCCCCTAAACCCCATCATCAGCTGAACCAAGCCTACAGCTTACTCATCGTCAAATGGAACAGCTATTTGCTCCTCTGTTTAGTGATGATATTGATCAACGTGCTCCAGATGTATCACCTATTTCCGCTGCTCAACCTGATAATAATCCAATACGTGATACACCTGAAACAACAACTGTTGATGAAGCACCTCCACATGATTCTACAACAAATGCCGAACAAACCGCATCCATTGATGCTGAACCAACTGATGATCTTATGAACCAAGAAGTACCTACACCTGCAGATTATGATCCAAATGCGTTCTTCAATCATTTTGCTAATGAAACTGCCACTTCTGATGTTGCGGAATCATCCACAAGCCATTTGAATCCTCCTAATCTACACAATGTATGTCAACATCAACCCTCCACACATCGTTGGACTAAAGACCATCCTCTTGTGAACATCATTGGAAACCTGAATCAACCAGTCGTAACTAGACAACGCTTTCAGACTGACGGTGAACATTGCGTTTATGCACTTACCGTTTGTCAATATGAACCCAAAAACATTAAAGAAGCAATAACTTATGACAACTGGATTGAATCTGTAGGACCTTAATTTTATCAACCTTATCACAAACCCACTTACCAAACACAAGTATCACCATGTTTACCACACAACGAGTAGAAAACGTTCAACCCTAAACACAAACATAAAGCTTACACAAAGAAGGAAAGATTAAGAGAGATGGTGACTTGATGTTTATACAAAACCGTGTATGTGGAGATAAGATAAACACAATAAAGTTGTATATTCCTTGAGAGAGAAAATACACACACACATACACTTTCAAGCACACCCCTCAAATGAGACTTTGAGGGGTTTATATAGTTGGAATACATGATGCCCTAAAAGGCTTTCTTTGGGCCTCGTGGACTTGGACATGGATTGGATTGGGTTATTTGGACTTATATAAGGCAAGCTTATCATAACGCCTAGCTATTTAGCTTAGTCCAATCCACGATCCCGTTGACTATTCTATCACGATATCTAATCACACGTTACAAAGTTCCTAATCGTGAATGACCATCACTTCTAATAAAAACTATTAAGGCTAACAATCTCCCCCTAAGGGGGGTCATTCAAATGATGCTCCACTTGATTAGTTCTTTACTTTTCTCGAGCTTGAACTTTGTGCGTAAATATAGAATAGTCTTAATTCTTTGTTCCTTCATGCTTTGTGATCAATTAATGTGGTTGTCTGCCGTTGTCAACTTCGTTGGTTAGGTGTCTCCACGTCTTTCTCCACCATGCTCACACTTTTATTTGACTTTGAGTTTCCAATGATGAAGTTTTCGAGTCTTTACACTTTGTAGATTCTTTGACATAGACGAAGAATCATCTTTAACTTTGAGTTGCCTTTGATTTTGATGAGAACTTTCATGTGTTGTTGGTATGAGCATGTGGCGAGTCTGCACGATCCATCCGCTTCGGAGCTTCCATAAGAAGAAAACATAAAAACAGGTTAGTAATAAGCGGATTTCGGCACTTACAAGTTTGAATTTCGAGGGTGTTAACAGCATAGTGTGAAAACACATCTCTAATTCTCACAAAGGATGTTCCTGAACTGGAGTCCCACAAGTGAGATAACGCGATGTACCGAAGTACATCTACATAGTTCGATGAGTCGCCGAGGTACACCAAGCATCACCCCACATGTAGACCGTTTGAGACACACTAAGCGTAATCCACGGAGTTACCGAAGTGACCTGCGTCGGCTGCTTGATGTTGACCCTGGCAGGAGTTTCCATTCAATCACTGAAGATCACAGATGTGAAACTTCTCATAAATGTTCTGGCAGATTGCTAAGACCTGCGTAGGAATCTAGAATATATCACTTGTGTCCTTATAAATGAACAACAAGCGATGTCATGTCATGTGTTCCTATGAGATCTTTTGATGAGTCTCATGGCTCTAGACTCAATTAGTGCATATTGGTTTTCCTAAGCGGAGATTAGGGAGAGGGTCTCCTTCTTCAATACCAACGATCTCTAAGAGAAAGTCGATAGATTATGTAGGGTTCCCAGTGAGAATGAAACAAATCCCTTTTGAGAGGAATTGAGTGGCTAGAAGGTTTAGTGCAGTGCGTCACTAGGTCCATGACGTCTTTGTCTTCAATACCAGTGTCATCTTAGTGACAACCAATAGCATATGTATTGAACCCGGTTTACGCCCTAAGGTTGAATATAGAGGGCTATTTCTTTTCACCCTTTCTTCACATTTCTTTTTAATTCTTCAACCCATTCTTTCTCCTTTCTCACATTACTCCTTTTTTCAATCATACCTAAGGACTTCTAATACTAAACTATTGGTGATGTCCTTGGGTAGATCCCTCCGGCTCTGGCGGATCATAGGACAAATTTCCTATCCTTAGTTACCTTATAACTCCATGACTGTCCCATGTTGCCATAAAACCATTTTTCTTGAAAATATCACAGAGTGTTTATGATAGAAAACATGTTTGAGACACTCCGCGAGTTTTACATTTTCAGAAACACTCCCCCTTCGCATGTGCTTATGAGTTTTAACAGAAATCTGCACATAGAGGGTAGTTTACACTTTTTGAATTGATCGGCTCATGATAGACAATTCCCCACGAGACACGGTTACGTTGCCTAGTTAAAGAGTTCCATTGTCAGTTTTTAGGTGACAACTAGCTCTAATAACTAACTTGAAGATGTAAACACTTCTTGAAAAGAAGGTTAGACCCATGTAAGTTCATGTCTATCACAAGTTTCTCGAAATGGTACATTTACTGACTTTGATTCCCGTCAATTCATTGGTTCCGTCTGAGTCGAGCTCATTTTGAGATTCAAACAACGATTTTGATCACATTTTAATCACGTCTCCTCCCCCTCAAAAATAGCATATTTGTGATATTTTTGATATAAACGGATTAAACAACATTTTAGAATCTTTTGGGGAGACAAACGGATATGATTTAAGCATGAATTTGGAGCATTTTAGTTTTATACTCCCCCTTTAATAAAGCATAATCAATTAAAGGGTTTCAGAGGGAGTTATCTTGAGCACAAAATATTTTGAAAGATTTTGAAAAATCTTTTTGAACAATCTTGAAAAGGTGCTCAAGATGATGATGATTTCTCACCATGTATAAATGTAGTGCATCAAGCGTACACTTGTGATTTTTCTTTAAAAGCACGAGTTTTGATTTGTAAAATAATCAAAAGTCATCATTATAGTCCGGTTTCGCATCAAGTATACGAAAGCCATTTTATGAAGAAATTTTGAGAAACGACATGTTTTAGAAAACAATAAAGAACTCTCGCTCAAGCATCTGTACATACCCGTGTCATTGTTGAATGACATTTCTAGAAACGCATGAATATCGATTATACGAGAGACATGTCGGAGAAGAATATTTTTGGATTTTTGATTTTATATTGTTTTTGTATTTTTGAAAAATTTTATATTTTTATATTTTGCTTTTGTTGGTTTTTCAAATTTTGTATTTTGTTTTTCAAAAAAATATTTACAAATAAGCTTTTGGAAAATAATTTTCAAGAAGAATCGAGAAGACGTTCTAACTCCTCGGGGTTAGGCTTCAGCATTCCAATTCGTCGAACTAAATAGTCAAACCTTTCTTTTGGAAGGGCTTTAGTTAATAGATCGGCGAGTTGGTAATCAGTCTTCACGAAGAATAATTCAACAGTACCGTTTTCGACGTACTCTTTGATGAAGTGGTAGCGGACACGGATATGCTTAGTCTTTGAGTGATGAACAAGATTGCATGATATTGCTATGGCACTTTTCGAGTCACAATACATAGGTATTTTATCGAAAGTAAAGCCATAATCTGTGAGTTGTGTTCTCATCCATAGAACTTGAGCACAACACGCAGTTAGAGACACATACTCACGGTTGAAAGTGCAGTGCAATCTTGTTTCTTTGAAGACCAGCTTACTAACTTTTCACCCAAAATTGTGCTCCTCCTGATGTACTTTTTGCTGTAACTTGGTCACCTGCGTGGTCCGTGATCGAAAAGGCAATTAGATCAAATCCGGATTCCTTCGGATACCAAAGTCCCATGTGAATGGATGTCTTCAGTTACCGAAAGATCCGTTTAACCTCTTTGAGGTGCAGTTCGGTAGGCTTTGCACGAAACCGTGCTAATAAGCAAACAAGAAAATGAATATCCGGTCGACTAGCAAGAAGATACATGAGAGAACCAATCATGCTCCGATATTTCTTCGGATCGATAGGTTTCCCAAACAAATCGGCTCCAATTTTGGTGAAGTTACCATTGGTGTTCCGACCGAGTCACAATTATCCATACCATGATTTTTCAAAATCTCGGTTGTGTATTTAGCTTGATTTATAAAAATTCCACGAGGGGATTGATGTATTTGTAAACCAAGAAAGAATTTTAGTTCCCCATCATGGACATTTCAAATTTACTTTTCATGAGATTTTCAAAATGTTTTGAAAGATTCGGATTAGTGGACCCAAAGATGATGTCGCCCACATAAATCTGAACAATCAAAATGTCACTTTTGCATTTTTGTGTAAACAAGGTAGGATCAACTGTTCCTTTGGTGAAAATTTTGTGGATAAGGAAAGAGGACAGTTCGTCATACCACGCTCTCGGAGCTTGTTTCAATCCATAGATTGCCTTTTTGAGTTTGTAGACGTAGTCTGGATGTTCCAAGTCGATGAAGCCTTCCGGCTGACTCACGTACACTTCTTCTTTCAGAGTTCCATTCAAGAACGCGGTCTTAATGTCCATCCGATAAACCGTGATGTTTTTGTGAGCGGCATAGGCTAAGAAAATCCTGACCGCTTCTAGTCTAGCTACCGGCGCGAATGACTCTTCAAAGTCTATCCCTTCCTCTTGTCCGTATCCTTTGGCCACAAGACGAGCTTTGTTGCGAATGACAGTCATTTCTTCATCCCGTTTGTTCTTCCATAAGCATTTAAGATCAATGCGCTGAACGTCAATGGGTCTTGGAACCATTTCCCAAGATTCATGTAGACGGTATTGGAGAAGTTCCTCCTGCATTGCTTCTATCCATGCGGGATCTGCCATTGCCTCCGAATGTTCTTTGGCTCTATATTGCTAATTGAGCAAAGGTAAATGCATAAGTCGCAATCGGTGGCAAGTTGGCGTCTCGTCTGAATTGGCCTTGAAGGTTCACCAATAACTTGTTCAATTGGGTGGTCTTTTGTCCACTTCTGAGTAGAAGGATACCGTTGGTTATACGTATGCGAGTTAGATGGTTCTCGTAAGCTTGAAGAAGATTCAACTGATTCCGTAGCAAACGGGTTTTCAAATAAGTCTTCATCTAACGTTGCATCGTTCTGGTTTTTGTTTTGCTCATCAACCGCGGTAGAATGGGTGCAAGAACTGGAGTAGATGTAGATGATGTTGATGGAGTTGGTGCATTGGTTTCAACCATTGTAGATGCATCTTTCGTTGGTGGTGGAGGATGATTTTGAGCGGGTGCAAATGAATGATGGTTTGATGCATTTGTCGAAGTTCCACTATAGTATTCATCGAACATTAACTCAAAGAAATTCTCCCATTCTTGTTCTTTAGGATTGTCAAACGAAGTTGATTGAGCTCTTTGAGGTACGAGTCCTGAACTGATGTGTCCATAAGTCTGTCGGTTTAGTGCGGGTTCTAGAGCGAGTCTCTCAGAAGCCATATGTAAAAGTTCGTCAAACTTCACATTCATCGTCTCCATGATCCTCCTAGTTCTCCTGTTATACACCCTGAATGCCCTCGAGTTATCTCAATATCCAATGAAGATTCCAATATCACCTTTTGCTTTCAGTTTTCCAAGATCTTCTCCGTCATTCGTAGGATAGCACAAAGCGCCAAATACGTGAAAGTAAGAGATATCCGGTTTTCTGTTATTCATAAGCTCATATGGGGTTTTATTGAATCTTGGATGGATGAGAGATCGGTTCCGAGTGAAACAAGCAGTGGCAACAACATCAGCCCATAGAAATAACGGTGCACTAGAATAGATTAGCATTGTGCGTGCAGCTTCCACAAGAGTTCTATTTCTTCTTTCAACTACCCCATTCTGCTGTGGAGTTCTAACAAGCGATGTCCGATGTGTGATTCCAACATCTTCAAAATAAGCTCTTAACTCTCGATTAGTGAATTCATGCCGTTGTCTGTTCTTACAACCCTTACTGGAGTTTGAAGAACTACTTGAATTCGTTTCAGAAAGGTGATGATGATGCTTGGTGCTTCGTCTTTTGATCTCAAAAACTTAACCCATGTATATCTTGAATAATCATCGACAATGACAAGAATATACTTTTTCCCATTAATGCTTTCAACTCTCATTGGGCCACATAAGTCCATGTGCAACATATGCAACTTTGCTTTCGAACTAGGTACGGTTTTGGGTTTATATGATGCTCTTTTGCTTTTTCCTTGTTCGCATGATGGACATAAGTGATCCTTGGTGTATTTGAACTTTGGAAGTCCGTTGACGATGTTGTCTTTGGCAATTTTGTTGATGGTGTCAAAATTGAGATGGGATAATCGTCTGTGCCACAACCGGACTGTGTTCGTGATGCTCGTGTCATAAGACATATTGGTGATGAAGAGGCCATTTGATTTATGTCGATAGCATACAAGTTTGTATCACGATTCCCAGTTAAGAGATCAGTGCCATCCAAGTTTCTAACGAAGCAAGCATTTTTCTTAAAAGCAACCTCTAAATCTGCCAGCGCCCGAAAACAAATTGTGTCCCAATCCTTCGACATAGTAAACCCGAGTGATCAAATAATTTCCAAAAGGTAGATCTCCATAACCCATGATAGCTTCTAGATGATCATTTCCAAACGTCACGGTTCCCATGAATTTCCGACAAAATTGATCACAGCTTCAGATTCCCGGTCATGTGCTTAGAGCAACCCGAGTCGACGATCCAAAGACAAATTTTGATAACATGCCAGTAACAGAAAAAGAATATTGTGGAAACCGTTTTGATTTTGGTTCCTTTGGGTTAGAGGTAAAATCCTTATCACACGCAGAGAGGTTTTCTACAGGGAATTCTGGTTTATCACTCATTTTACCATTCTGGAGTGTGAAAGTTCTACCTGTGGGTTTCCAAATATCATCCCTAAAGTATACACTTTGGTTCCTGTCAGTAGTGTAAAGCCTAAGTTTTGCAACTAGTCTTCCTACTTGTTTAGCGTAAGATCTTTTTGGGACGTTCTTCTTAACAGGCTTATCATTCACAATCTTAGAAACATAATCATCTTGAACATTAATTAAAGATTTCTTGCAAGTTAAACAAAGAGATTCAACACATTCATTAGACTTAGCAAGTTTCACAGGTTTAGTACATTCAGATGAAATGTCTTTCTTATTCAAAAGCGGTAAATTCCTAGGGTGTTCTTCTACTTTCTTCTCTTTATTCAAGCTACTACTCCTAGAGGCAGTCGAGAATCTATTGTTCCTTGTATTGCTCTTAGGCTTTAATCTGCTGCTCCTAGAGGTGCTTTCTAGTCCTGTAGAAGGTAAGGCACACGCATTAAGATTCACATTTTTATGAAAGGAGGTGGTTTCAGCTTTCCTAGTCTCTTTAGAGTGCTTATCTAAACTTATGTCGTTTGTTCCATATGGTTTAGATGTGGAGGCAGACGCATTAGTGGTACTCATCTTAAAAAGGCCAGGTGCTAAAACTTTTGGTTTCTCGATAACCGCTTTTCCCTTATCAACATTTTGTTTAGGTAAGGCGGGTGGAGTGACTGGTTTTGATGAAACATTTTTCTCATTGACTTTTGGAGGAGGCATAGAAACAGACAATTTTGGTTTGGAAACCGGTTTGGGAACATTTGCTTTCTCCGCAGTCAATGGTTTTTAATCACAGTATCCACTGCCTTTCCTTTTTGACTTTCCAAATGAGCCCTCAAAAGATCATTTTTCGCTTTCATGTCATTGTAGGCACGCTCATACGACAATTTGTCATACTTGCATTCCTCCGTTTTTCGATCAAGTTGTTTAAAATATGAGACATTTTCTTTTTCAAGTTTTTCAAGAGTTTTTTCATATTTTGAAACAATTTCGGAGGTCTCATCCTCGAGTCTTTCATGATCTTCAACAGAATATGTTTGCAAAATGATGGACATAATATCAGTAGTCGAACATCTTCAAGAGTGAATCATTTAGATTTTCCAAAACTTTGATGTGTTCAACACTTTCATTAGCTTGCTTTACCAGGGATTTATGGTCCTTGACAAAGTCAACTGTTTCTTTCAAAAAGGCTTGTTCAAAATGAATTACCCTTGAGTTGATGTTAGTCAGCTGAGGGGCATTTTGAGTTTCAAAAACGTTTTCGTTCAATATCAAAACTATTAAACCAGATGTTTGTTGTAATATTGGTTTTAGTTTTAACGGTCTCATTTTCACATTTTCCAAAATACTTCTGGCATCACTTGTGTTAAAAGGATTTTTTGAAGACATTTGTTCAATGTTCAAAAGAGATTTGGAGACAACAACTGGTTTTGAAACCGATTTTGAAACAGTGTTGACACTTTGTTTGAAACACTTGGTTTGGTGGAAAACGTTGATTGAGAAACAAACGAAATACCATTAATTTTCTTCCATGTGTTATAATCAATTGGTTTGATTTGATGTTTTGTTTCATTTTTATCTACTCTCCTCAGATAGTTCCAACGTTTCAAGTGAATCATGCACAATTATGGGTTCATGCAAAGGTTTTCCATTGTGCAACACATTTCGATATTTGAGCTTTCTTGAGAAACGAAGAAGGGTCGTTACCAAGTGCCATCTTATGTGAAGTATGAAAACGTGGATTTACTTGGTTAGAAAGCATCTTGTTTGATTTAGCTAAATGACCCGTTGTAAGAAGCAAATTGTCCAATGTTTTGATTTTTTTCGTTTTATCAAGAATTTCATCAAGAAGAGAATCTTCTCGTTTTGAAAAATCAAGCAATCAACTGCTTTCTTCTCTTTTCAAGATCGAAAAAGTGCTTTTTGTTTAGAAAGTTGGTCATTTAGATCAGAAATTTCCTTGTTTAAAGATTTTATTTTCAGGTTCAAATTCACATCAAGTGTGTCATACTTGAGTTGCAATTGTTTTTCTCTTAAAACAGAATCTCGATAACCAATTTCTAATTCGGACATTTTGTTAGTATGAAATTCAAAACCTTTGGCATGCTCCTTGTAACTCTCAAGCTTAGTGGTCAATTTAACATTCGCGGCCTTAACTTCGCGATTGACCTTACTCACTTTCTCAATTTCAATGCCATAGTTATTGATTAATGATTCAAAATAAGCACGTGTTTCCTCATCAGTCTCAGTATTTTGTGCCACACAGCCTCCACTAGGATTCACATCCGAGTTTGAGTTAGTATTGCTACAACTCGGATTGTCCGTATGCATCATAAGTAGGTGTGGCGTCACGAATCTGTTCGTCATGAGTAACCACATCAAATATGACATTGTTATAGCATGGATCATTGATTGGTACCTCAGATACTGCGTTGGCGTCATAGACAGGAAGTGCGTCGAGTGTGTCGTACTTAGTCTCTCAAGATTTGCCATGAATATGCAGTTCGCATTGATTTCCTTGAGGTCTTCCAAATCATCCACAATAGCGAAAAAATCATTTTCCTCGGCACTCAACTGCATCCCTGCTTCTTGCTTCGTGCTAACAAGATAGCTTTCGAAGAAACTCAGCATTCTTCTTGTGCGGCTTAGTGGGACAATTTCGTGCCATGTGACCCATTCCTTGACAGTTATAACACTTAACCTGATTCCCCTGATTCACATGTCCATAATTCCCAACATTTGGAGCGCAACATTCCCATTCGATTACCCACGCTCTATTCCCAACATTCGTCCCATGTGATTTCCAACATTCGACCCAACTGATTACCACGATACGGAACCGCTGATTACCCATGCGAAATCCCGTAGCATATCCTGCTGATTCCCAATAACTCCAACCATTTGACCTTGATTACCCATATTCACACCGGCTGTGCAATTTGCCTGTTGCGAGTGTTTGATGAAATCCTTTGGTTGTTGTTAGTTGGTGTGGAATAGCGACTTTTTAGTACGTTACCCAATAAAGAGTATATCTGTTGTAAGGTCGCTTCGGGTCGGCCAGGATCGCTGATTCCTAGTTCGTATTGTTGATCTAGATAGAATTGTTGTTGTGGTTGTGGAATGTATTGCTGCAAGTTGTTGTTGTTGGAAGATGATGAAGCTTGTTGTTGTGTATTCACCGAAGGTTGAGTCTTTGCAATAAGTGCCAATGGATCATGATTCTTTGCCAATCTTTCTTTCCTGACTTCATTGACTTCAACTTGGTTTTGTTTCAGAAAATCATTCAGTTGATCAAAGTTCACCTGATGAAGGTCTTTTGTTTGGTTGACAAAAGTTACATATCGTCCCCATTCCTTTGGAAGATTGTTCAGGAACTTGATGTTTTGAACGATAGTTCCGTGTCGACTTGTTTCGATTAGCTCATTCATCAAAGTGCAAAACCTTCCATAGTAGGATTCAATGGATTCTCCTGGAGTTGAAGTAAACTTTTCCCATTCAGTTAGCAACTTGTTCTCCATGTCTTGTTGACCAATTTCTGTTCCATGACAAAGTCGTCTAACACGTTCCCACATATCGAAAGCATTTTCACAACCGTCTCACCGCGAGCAAAGATGTCTATTGGTAAACCTAGTTGGATAATATGAATTGCCATGTCATCTGCTTCGACTTGTTTCTGATCCTCTGCGGTGTATTCGGATTCGTATTAAAGACGAGAAGATGGTGGGACGGGAGGTGTTGCATCTGCATTTCCAAGTACATGAACTTGTCGAGGCTTGAAGGGTCCATCCTGAATGGATTTAATCATGAGTTTTCCATTAGGTTTGGTCTTGATGTAACGAAGCATTCGACTTGTCCATTGAAGATAACCACCTTTTGCCAACATAGGAGGTCGGTTTTCGCACCGCTGCATGAATGTCTTGTTGAGTTGCCATTGATGAAGGTATGATATGATAAAGTTGATGTAGGATCGATTCAACGATAAATGAGTTGTGTTGGAGAAGATATTGTCGCTTGAGGTTTTCAAAGTCGTACTCGTAACCTTGGTTCTAAAAAATTTCCTACCAAAATTTGAAATTCACTATAAAAATCAATTCTAAGGTCGTATGAAAATTTTGAGTTATGACAATTTTGACGCCAAATTTGACCCGAAAAATTTGAATTTAGGCCCAAAAATTTGAATTTTTGACCAAAATTTTCACAGTTAAACCAAAATTTGAATCTTATGCGTAGGATCTTAGGCGTAGGATCTTATGCGTAATCAGCTTAGGCGTAAGGAATCCTTATGCGTAAACGATTATCTAAGCTGCGTAACCTTAAGCTTATGCAGACAAAAGTTACTTTAAACCTTACGCGTAATTGTGAAGTTATGCGTAGAGTTACTCGTAAGCTTTTAGCTATCGTAAACTATGGTTAAGAACCAAAAACCCTTTACATCGTCATACAAGCGTAAGGGATATCCACAAGTCGAAGTGTTCCACACACTTATCCAAGTGAGGGAAGCTATGAGTAACCCGTTATAGCTCGAAGATTCTGCACCAAAATGTTATGCGTAGAAAACTAGGGTTTTGACTTTTTGACTTCTACGCGTAAGAAATTTCCAACGATTCAAATGATTTCTTTTTGCACAGATAGCCTTAAAAACACTCGAATAACCCAAATATGTTGACCTTTTTCACCCAAAGTGCTTAGAAAAGTTACGAGTAGAAATGACCAACGAACCAAATACGAGTTCAAAAATGAAGAAAAACACATAAAGCTTCGAACTTTTTGCAAAAAACTGAAACTTTAGCACCAAATAAACCTTAAACCACAAGAATCTTGAATTTTTAAGTGCAAAAAATTAAAGCTTTAAGCGTTTCAAATATGTAAAACTAGAGCTTTTACGCGTAACCCTTCAAAACAAACACAAACACTCCTAAACCATTGTTAGGCAATTGATACCAATTGTAGGACCTTACTTATATAAACCTTATCACAAACCCAACACGTATACAAGTATAACCACGTGAAACCAAACACAAGTTATGCGCAAATAAAGAAGGAAAGATTAGAAAGATGGTGACTTGATGTTTATACAAAACCGTGTATGTGGAGATAAGATAAACACAATAAAGTTGTATATTCCTTGAGAGAGAAAATACACACACACACACTTTCAAGCACACCCCTCAAATGAGACTTTGAGGGGTTTATATAGTTGGAATACATGATGCCCTAAAAGGCTTTCTTTGGGCCTCGTGGACTTGGACATGGATTGGATTGGGTTACTTGGAATTATACAAGGCAAGATTATCATAACGCCTAGCTATTTAGCTTTGTCCAATCCACGAGCCCGTTGACTATTCTATCACGATATCTAATCACACGTTACAAAGTTCCTAATCGTGAATGACCATCACTTCTAATAAAAACTATTAAGGCTAACAATCTCCCCCTAAGGGGGGTCATTCAAATGATGCTCCACTTGATTAGTTCTTTACTTTTCTCGAGCTTGAACTTTGTGCGTAAATATAGAATAGTCTTAATTCTTTGTTCCTTCATGCTTTGTGATCAATTAATGTGGTTGTCTGCCGTTGTCAACTTCGTTGGTTAGGTGTCTCCACGTATTTCTCCACCATGCTCACACTTCTATTTGACTTTGAGTTTCCAATGATGAAGTTCTCGAGTCTTTACACTTTGTAGATTCTTTGACATAGACGAAGAATCATCTTTAACTTTGAGTTGCCTTTGATTTTGATGAGAACTTTCATGTGTTGTTGGTATGAGCATGTGGCGAGTCTGCACGATCCATCCGCTTCGGAGCTTCCATAAGAAGAAAACATAAAAACAGGTTAGTAATAAGCGGATTTCGGCACTTACAAGTTTGAATTTCGAGGGTGTTAACAGCATAGTGTGAAAACACATATTTAATTCTCACAAAGGATGTTTCTGAACGGAGTCCCACAAGTGAGATAACGCGATATATCCGAAGTACATCTACAGTTCAGATGAGTCTGAGGTACACGCAAGCATCACCCACGACTGTCAGACCGTTTGAGACACACTAAGCGTAATCCACGGGGAGTTACCGAAGTGATCTGCTGTCAGGGCTGCTTGATGTTGACCCTGGCTGGAGTTTCCATTCAATCACTGAAGATCACAGATGTGAATCTTCTCATAAATGTTTTGGCAGATTGCTAAGACTGGTAGGAATCTAGAATATATCACTTGTGTCCTTATAAATAAACAACAAGCGATGTCATGTCATGTGTTCCTATGAGATCTTTTGATGAGTCTCATGGCTCTAGACTCAATTAGTGCATATTGGTTTTCCTAAGCGGAGATTAGGGAGAGGGTCTCCTTCTTCAATACCAACGATCTCTAAGAGAAAGTCGATAGATTATGTAGGGTTCCCAGTGAGAATGAAACAAATCCCTTTTGAGAGGAATTGAGTGGCTAGAAGGTTTAGTGCAGTGCGTCACTAGGTCCATGACGTCTTTGTCTTCAATACCAGTGTCATCTTAGTGACAACCAGTAGCATATGTATTGAACCCGGTTTCTGCCCTAAGGTTGAATATAGAGGGCTATTTCTTTTCACCCTTTCTTCACATTTCTTTTTAATTCTTCAACCCCTTCTTTCTCCTTTCTCACATTACTCCTTTTTTCAATCATACCTAAGGACTTCTAATACTAAACTATTGGTGATGTCCTTGGGTAGATCCCTCCGGCTCTGGCGGATCATAGGACGAATTTCCTATCCTTAGTTACCTTATAACTCCATGACTGTCCCATGTTGCCATAAAACCATTTTTCTTGAAAATATCACAGAGTGTTTATGATAGAAAACATGTTTGAGACACTCCGCGAGTTTTACATTTTCAGAAACACTCCCCCTTCACATGTGCTTATGAGTTTTAAATCGACATACAGAGGGTAGTTTACACTTTTGAATTGATCGCTCATGATAGACAATTCCCCACGAGACTACTTTACGTTGCCTAGTTAAAGAGTTCCATTGTCAGCTTTTAGGTGACAACTAGCTCTAATAACTAACTTGAAGATGTAAACACTTCTTGAAAAGAAGGTTAGACCCATGTAAGTTCATGTCTATCACAAGTTTCTTGAAATGGTACATTTATCTTGACTTTGATTCCCGCCAATTCATTGGTTTAAAATGAGTCGAGCTCATTTTGAGATTCAAACAACGATTTTGATCACATTTTAATCACGTCTCCTCCCCCTCAAAAATAGCATATTTGTGATATTTTTGATATAAACGGATTAAACAACATTTTTAGAATCTTTTGGGGAGACAAACGGATATGATTTAAGCATGAATTTGGAACATTTTAGTTTTATACTCCCCCCTTTAATAAAGCATAATCAATTAAAGGGTTTTAGAGGGAGTTATCTTGAGCACAAAATATTTTGAAAGATTTTGAAAAATCTTTTGAACAATCTTGAAAAGGTGCTCAAGATGATGATGATTTCTCACCAGTTTAAAATGTAGTGCACTGGCATTACACTTGTGATTTTTCTTTAAAAGCACGAGTTTTGATTTGTAAAATAATTAAAAGTCATCATTATAGTCCGGGTTTCGTACTGAAGTATACGAAAGCCATTATATAGTTGGAATACATGATGCCCTAAAAGGCTTTCTTTGGGCCTCGTGGACTTGGACATGGATTGGATTGGGTTATTTGGACTTATATAAGGCAAGCTTATCATAACGCCTAGCTATTTAGCTTAGTCCAATCCACGAGCCCGTTGACTATTCTATCACGATATCTAATCACACGTTACAAAGTTCCTAATCGTGAATGACCATCACTTCTAATAAAAACTATTAAGGCTAACAGAATCCATGAAAGAAGAACTTAATCAGTTTAAACGTCTTGAAGTATGGGAATTGGTTGAAAAACCAACAGGGGTCTATGTTATTGGTCTTAAATGGATTTGGAAAAACAAGTTGGATGCTGAAGGTATGGTTATCAAAAATAAGTCACGTCTGGTAGCTAAGGTTTATCGACAAGAACAGGGGATTGACTTCGAGGAATCATTTGCACCGGTTGCTAGACTTAAGGCTGTACGAATGTTTCTGGCATTTACGGCTCACATGAACATCACGGTCTATCAGATGGATGTCAAAACCACTTTTCTGAATGGTAAACCGAAGAAACGGTCTATGTTAGTCACCGAAGGATTTGTTGATCCGAGTTCCCTAATCACGTCTACAAACTGAACAAGGCTCTCTACGATCTCAAACAAGCCCCTCGGGCATGGTATGATGAGTTGTCATCCTTTCTAATATCTCATAATTTTGTCAAAGGATCGGTCGAACCGAACTGATTATACAATATCACGGGGAACACATTTTAATCATTCAAATTTATGTGGATGACATCATTTTTGGGTCAACACATTTAAAGTACTCAAACACTTTTTCAAAACTTATGAAAACACATTTTGAAATGTCCATGATGGGTGAACTTACATTCTTTCTAGGACTGCAAGTTCATCAATCACCCCGTGGTATTTTCCTAATCAGTCCAAATATGCTCTTGAAATTTTAAACAAACATGAAATGCAAAGCTGTGATACCTATGCCACACCAATGGCACATACCAAAAACCTGGACGCTGACTTGCATGGGAAATTGGTTGACCCTACCAAATACCGAAGTATTATTAGGTCTCTCATGTATCTAACAGCCAGTAGACCTGATACATCAAGGGAACCATTAATTTGGGGATCTGGTATCCAAAGGATTCTGGTTTTGAACTAATAGCTTTTTCAGACGTTGTGTGGAAAACTAGAAGAGGGGGGGGGGTTGAATAGTTTTACCAATTAAAACTTCCTTTTAATCTATTTAGATAGACTTATGTCAATCTATTTAGATGTGTGTGTTGGATGTTGATAAACAAGCATATATAAAGGTAAGTAATGAAAAGATAAGAGTAAGAAGCACAAAACCACAACGCAAGTATTTATAGTGGTTCGGCTACAAGGTCACCTTCCTTGCCCTACTCTACTCCCCGAGTCACCTACTCAAGAGTTCGTAATCACTACACCAATCTCCTTATGGCGGAGAATCCTTCACAACGTCGCCTACTCTTTTTCCGGTACTAGGCTAACCACCGGGTTCTTTCACTCCAAGGTGAACCACACCTACACAACGTCGCCTACCCTTTATAAGGTACTAGGCTAAGTACCTAGTTCTTTCACTCCAAGGTGAACTACACCTTCACAACGTCGCCTACCCTTTATTAGGTACTAGGCTAAGCACCTAGTTCCATTACAATGGAGGAACTACTACCACACTACACCAACGACTAATCCCAAAGGAGATCTACTCCTTTACAACATCATCAAGGATATCAATATCCTTGGATCTAATACTAGTCTATCTTGTACATCGAAGCACACCATATCGAATGTACATCTAAGGCACCTTTCACTAATGCCTTTAACTAGATCTACAAGACACCTTTCACTAATGTCTTGTGTCTTCACTTCTAAGCACCTTTCACTAATGCTTCTTTGTCTTGACTTCTAAGCACCTTTCACTAATGCTTCTTTGTCTTGACTTCTAAGCACCTACCACAAGTGCTTTATCCTATAGACGATAGATACCCTTCACTAATATCTTCGTCTTGACTCTTGAGACATCTTTCACTAATGTCTTCAACACTACACTTCTTTGAAGAAAGAAAGGAATCATCAACAAGAAGACTTCAGTAGCCTTGATGATGAGGAAGCATGGCAACTCATGGACTTGAGCTTTCTCGACTTCAAAGGTGGTGATCTTGCCTTTAAGAGGAACCTAAAAGATCACACAAAACAAAACTACAAACATAGATCTCTTGGGTCTAAGGTTAGTGAGATTGGGGGGATAACTCAAGGAGGAAAGTGTGTTAGAAATGTATTCTGTCTGGGATTGAAAAGTTCCTTGGTGAGAAATAATGAAGAAATGGCTCACTATTTATAGAGGAAAAATCCTACTGTTCCCTGGATCCCACGGATCCCTAACACAAGGATCCGGCTAGCATAAAATCTAGGGATCCATGGTGCGCTCCCTCTTTGCCCATGGGTATTTTTGGTTATGGGTCATGGGTTATGGGTTGATCCATGGTTTTCTTTCTAGATACAATGTATCTTAAGGATAAAATGAACTTGGTTAAGTGGTATAAATAAAACCATGGGTTATGGGTCAAAACCATTAGCTAGTTTTTACCTATTTAGTATATACTTGTTTTTACCCATTTTAGTAGATACTTGTTTTTACCCATTTTAGTGTATACTTAGTTAAGTATAGGTTATCCCAATATGTAAACACTAGTTGTTGTACATATGTATATCTAAAGCATAAAATCACTTGTACTTGTTTTAGTGTTTTATGTGAAAGCGTAAGTGTGTTAGAAAACTATTAGTTCAAACCATTTACGTATTTTATTTGTTTCTTTAAAATGATTTTACTTTTGTTATCGACAAAACATTAGAAGATCGTAAAATATAAATAAACGTTTTTACGGCTTATTTGTATTAACACGCTGATCACGCAGGTTGCTTAGATTCTCGGAAAAGTACTTCAGGTGCTCTACAATTTCTTGGTGATAACCTGGTGTCATGGCAATCAAAGAAGCAGGATTGTACATCGTTGTCATCAATCAGTTTTAATATGTAGCCATGTATGCGTGTTATGCTCAAGTCATTTGGATGAGAACACAACTCAAAGATTATGGTTATGTATTTGACGAATACATATGTACCGCGACAATAAGTGCTATTGCAATATCATGCAACTCGTTCAATATTCAAGTCCAAGCACACCGATCTTCGATATCATTTCATCAAGGAGCATGTGGAAAAGGGTACCGTTAAATTATATTTTGTGGTATCGACTGAACCAACTGGCGGACCTTCTCACCAAAGCCTTAGCTCCTCGCTAGGTTTACTAAGTTGATCCACGTGATTGGCATGAGGTGTTTGAATCCGTAAGAACTGACAAACTTTCAACACATTCTTAAAACCACCATACACCAAACTTCTTCAGAATAATTTATCAAAAACAAAAATAGAAAAATATAAAATCTCATAAAATACAAAAATATTCCAACAATGCAAGTACGAATCTTCTGTCAACACTTTGCTCTTTCAAACATTTCAGTATTTTTTTCGGACAAGTGTTGAGGGGGAGAATGTAAATATTTTTCAGTTTCATAAAACCTTGTACTTGCATGTTACCCAAAATTAGTTGTATCTTTGATAATGGTGGATACGTTTCTTGTTTTAAAACACTCCTCGGACTCTAATTTCTAAACTTTCACTATTTCTAAAGTCGAGGGGGTGTCTCGTCAAGTTTCTTTCCAAACTATCATGTCTTGATTAACCAAAATAGAAGTTATGGGTTGTGTATGAAAATGGTTGAGGTGGAGGGGCTATACTTGTCAAAAGTTAAAACTTAATTTTTTTACAATAACTCCACCTAACTACCAATTTTCATTTATTACTATCTTTAATACTTTCACCAAACCAAATTAAACGTTTCATTAAATGATTTCAAACATAGGTTTTTAATCTTATTTAAATCCAACGGTTTGATTTTAAACTATGTGTGATTTAAGTTTTACGCATAAGCGTATGAACAAGTAATCACTTTAGGTTGTTTATTATGAAATGGTTAGTGTTAACAAGGTATAAATCAAGTTTTAAAACCTTTGTCATAAAGAATTTTAACCCAGAAATCGTTTTTTAATCATTTTCAAATTCTAGGGTTTATGCGTGGATTTGGGGATTTTCAATTGAGAGTGTTTTAGGACAATTAGATGCTTGAAATATGTTTGATACGTGCTTAATTAACCAATAACACCTCTGAATCTAACCCAGAAACAACAAATTGATGAAATTAGACTTTAGGGTTTATGTATTCGAAATTTTAGGTACTTTTGATTCATGAGACATTTGATGTTAAAACTCATTGAAAACATCTCCTCTTGCATCTAAAACCTCCCAGAAATCATTTGGAAGATTTTCCATGGCTAGATTTTTTACTCGTAGGTTTGAATTTTTAGGGTTTAAACTTACGCATAACCATACCCTATGCGTAACTGGAATCTAATTGTGATACCATGTGATCTTGAAAGGGTTTGAACAAATTGTTAATATGAATGTTATGATTGATTTATTTTAGGCTTCTACGCGTACCAATTCAGAATCAAGGTTAAAAACAGATTCTACGCTTATGGAATACCTTACGCGTAGATGTTACGCATAAGAGAAATCTTACGCCATCTTACGCGCAGAAGGGTCTACAATGGGACTACACGATCCCCGTGAAGGATATGCAAACTTGACTCTTACGCATAAGGCTTACTTCACGAGTAAACCTACGCGAAGCCCCAACCTACGCTTACGCCGAAGCTTCATGCTAAGAGCCCATTTCACGCCGTAAGCTTTCTTACGATAAGAGTGACTCCTACACATAAGCTTAATCCTACGCATGGTTACAATCTTACGCATAAGCTTACTATCCTACTTAAGCCAAAATTGTATCTAAATTTATGAAATGTTACGCTGCATAAAACTTGTATACATTACTCATAACGTCACAAGACCAAAATGTTACTAATAAGCAAAATTTTGTGTGAATAAGTGAAAAATTTGGACTTTAAAATTCAAAATTAAGATACTTACGTAACTTATCACGACAACTTTGGACTATTGGACAGCAAGTGACTTTGGACTCGTAACATTCATTAACATAACAAATTCAATAAATTGGTCAATAAAATCAACTTTTGACTAACATAATGTCTTTCGATATGTTGGTTCTTTTGTCTCAATATCTTTTAGATCACGATATGGACGTCATCATGGAAAATGTCAACGCACCAAATGAGTTCACAATGGAAGATATATTCCCTTCGACATAAAGATGAAGATTGGAAAGAACAACCTCAAGGTCGACTTTGAGAACTTCACCGCCAGAGCCTTCATGATTGCCTGTGGACATACTCAAAACTCATCCCTACAACAATATGCTCACCAACTCAAAGAATTGTGCCACAAATTTACATTCATCAATTCTCGCACACAATGAAAAAGGTTGATGGTCAGATGTCGCCACGTTGACTCTCAATGATAAGGAAGTCACCGTCATGTTGTAGATTCCGAACAATTCTTCTTCGCCGCTATCCAACGCTGAGTATGTACCAATTCCAAGTGAAGAGGCTACATTATAATTCATGGTCGATCTTGGCTATGATGAAGCTGCTGGAATAATTACCAAGAACTCCTCGGTCGATTTAAAGAAAATTTCTCAACCGTGGAGGACCTTGTACATCATGATTGCTAAGTCTGTTTCTGGAAGAGACAGCGGTCATGAGCATCCTAAACTCATGCACTTGCAAACCTTTTGGGGCATGGTCAACAAGCAATACATCGACTTTGCCAGTCTGATATGGGAAGACATGATGTCCTATCTCAAGAAGCCCGGGACAAAGGTTCCTTTTATCAGATACACTAAGCCGTTGATCCGAACATTCTCGGAAAAATCGACATTCCCTTGAGACTTAACGACCCCAATTTTCATTGTGTGTTGTATGAGCCCACGTTAAACATTGTCAGATTCAAGGACTCCTCAACAAAGAAACAAGGTGCAGTGCTCCTGGATTGCCTTCTCACCGATGACATAAAAAGTTTACCATCGTATCGTCGATATCTTGAAGCCGTGAGTAAGGGCAAAGTCGGGTTCATGGATGAAAAGACTTACTGCTCCACCAAGAAGACCGTAAGATCGTGCAAATACCGGAAGTGTAGAAAGTACTGGGAGTGCCCTCAAGTATCCTAAGAGGAATCCTGCTCGCAAAAGAAAAGTCCCATCTAAGGGTGCCATCCCTAACCCTAAACCGACACTCAAACTTGAGGACAAAGACTCTTAGGATGCTGAGTCTGATGAGATATTTCGCTATTCTGAATCCGCTACTGATGAAACGACCTCGTTGAGGTCCGATGACCAACCACTCAGTCCCAAATCAGACAAGGGAAAGACTCCAGTTGCAGAGGCAGAAGAAGAAAGCTCTGATGACAAACCTAAGGATGAAGAAAGAGACTACCACAAGACTCTCAAAGAGCTAAGGTTAAAGCATGCTTCTACTGAATTTCATCGTTAACAAACCAGAGGCCCCGAGATTCCAAGTGGTGACTAACCATACCAGTTCGGATGCGGTTAATCAACCCGATAAATAACCGGTGCCACTGCTAAGGAATCTACAGAGCAGCAGCAGCAAAATTATGAAGTTCCTTTTACCTTTGAAGAAGAAGAGGAACAAGAAAAGGATGAAAAGATCACTGATGAAGATGTTGAGCAAGCAGCCAGGGAAAAGGCTGAAGAAGAGGCTAGGGAAAAGGCTGAAGAAGAAGCTAAAGCTCAAGAAGAAGCTGATAATTATCTTCAAGATAATCCTGAACACAACCCAAGAAACTTCGAGCCACCAAAAGACCCAGAGCCATCTCAGGACTCATCCTCATCTGATTCATCATCTCATTCATCACCACCACCATCCAAAGATACTACCACCAAATCATCATCCCGATCAGTCAAGAAACCCACCGACACTTGGGCATCACGTGCCAAGACCAAGATTGTCAAGGCCGCCGACAAGGAAACGCAACGTGGTCAACAAGAAATTGAATCAGCTTGCCGACAGAGTTAATTTACTTCAAAATGTGATGAACGAGTTCTCGGAGGAAAGAGACCAGATCCAGCAATTTCTCAACCGAGATATACAAGGTGAAATGGACAAGACGATTAGAGACTACACTAGTAAGTTTCTTATCGACACCGTCCCTAGAGTCACAAAAGAAATGTTCGCAAGGCAACTCTACCCTTATCTGATGTCTTTGGTCAAGCACACATTGTCAACTACACCAGCAATGATGCAAATCCGACCAGTTCCACCTCTTTTTGTCACTAAACAAGATTTGATTTCAAAACTAATTATGCAGATGTCTTCCCGATCTGGAACTTTCAACTCTGATGAATCAAAACTTTTGAAGCATTACTTGCATATCAACTGGCAAACTCGCAAGGAAGGAGCGTCAAGAAAAGAGACCAAGAGACGACGATGATGCGGACAAGGATTCTGAACCTAAACGTAAAAAAAAACTGGCGAGTCCTCATCTATGCCTCCACCTCCCCCAAGGACCACCACCATTACAAGCTCTTCACAACGACCTCCCGCTCGTGATAAACCTCAGGACTCTGAGTCTCAACCACCAAAGGAGAAAACTGGTGACTATTTCCAATACACCGGTGGTGATGACGAAAAGATTCCTGAGCCCCAACAACCGCCCTCATCAACACCATCAACCAAGCACCAACAAGCATCATCCTCCAAGACACAAAAGAAAAAGTCTACCATAGTTGTATCTTGGTTGGATGAAGATGACACTGAGGAATACGACTGGTTCTCCAAGCTTGTTGATGCCACCCCTCAATTACCGAAAGGCCAAGAACCGGTAGATGGTCGAACCATGGAGCATGTCAAGATTATTCAAGAAAAGTTTAAAGTGAAGAAGATGACGGCGAGAGTTGCGCCTAATCAAGAACGACGCGTTTCAACTGCTTAAGGACAGCTTAGATAGTGCTATTGAAGTAGAATATCATCTCGACAACATAGCACGAGCTATGTCCAACAATATTGATTGGCTCAACCCTGAATCTAACATCGACTTCACAAGACTGACAAGACTCTACTACACCGATGGACCAAGCCACTACCAACCATCGGCCGACCTGATCAACAACGGATTCCCTACCAATACTTCTTCAACAACGACCTGGAATTTCTTCAACACGGTAGTGATGTAAGCAAGAAATACGCTACCTCACTCACCTTCAACATCCCGACAGCAGTCTTCTCCAACAATGTTGCCATCGAGGAAGAAGCCACAAGAATGTTTGTTGATAATGTGGTAAATTACGATCTCGATGCACAATATGGAACTCATCATTGGCCTGAACGAAGAAGACTATACTACAGAAGCTGCCAGGTACTAAAATCAAACAAAGAGGTGTACAATGACAAACAGATCGTTGCTATAATGAATGTCAGTCTGGCTACAAAATGGGATTACTCATTCCTAGAAGAGATCAAAGTCAAACGCCAAGACGAGCAGGAATATGATTTTACTGAAGCTGATTTTCCAAGATTGTCGCTCAACGACATTGAATACATGTATCTGGCTAAGGTACAAGGTCGAATGCGACATTTCTCCACCAACATCCAGCTGCAGTACATCAAGTCCTTGTTGATATTCATAAGAAGCATCATCATCCAAGAACGTGTTGAAGACCTTCAACTTGCCGTGGAATCATACCAGAAAAGGGTCAATCTCACTAAACCGTTGCTCCACTTTCCCGATATCAACACACTCTCTCAGTACACCATTCTCAAGAAACCAAAGTTTGGCGTCGTTTACCGTAGTAAACTTCACCATAACTGTTTCATGGCGTGCGATGAGCTTCACAAGTTTTGTGATCACACTCTGAAGAAGGTTCATGACGGGAAGGACGGTTAAAAGAGATTCATGAAGGCATTGGGTCGAAGAAGCGGTGGAATTCCAGAGAAAAGAGGGATGTAAAGAAGATTATCAAGCGGATTGATGAAAGGTTGGTTCACCGGGATCAGATGCGGAGGCTAGAGAGCTTTGTGGGTGGAAGAGAGAGCTTCACTCTTACGGGCTATCAACGTCAAGAGAAAACTCCCGGTGTCATTGAAGGATTGCCTGGTACTCCTTAATTCATTTCTTTGATTGATATTTGGATGATATAATTTGTATTATTGACTATGGCTTGTGCACACATAACAAAGGTACAAACCCGCATTGTAATGAAAGGACCTGTGGTACGCCTGCACAATCCTATAAAAGGAGCGAAAGCTTCTTACTTTTGAGTAAAACTTATCAAAACTTTCATTTTTCAAAGTTTTGCTCAAAAGAACAAGTTCTTCCCCTTATGTTTTCAAAACCTCAAACATTAGTATCACTTGTTGAGGGGGAGTACTTTCTAAAATCTTTGTTCACAAATTGTTCTTCGTGAAAATCTTCCCACAAAACTCGAAATGGACATATTCGATATCAAAATTTTATCAAAAATAACATATATGCCATTTTTGAAGGGGAGAAAAATTGTGTGATACAAATATGTTGTTAATGTGATTGAATCTTCGTACTAAATACTTAACCCATGAATTGACGAGATCTGAATTGTCATACATCGAAAAGATTTGTCTTCAAAGACTTATCCGAGTAGATTGTACCTTTTCGAGAAACTCCAAATAGACATGAACTTTGACGGGTTTGACAACCTTTCGAGGTTTGTCCACACCTTCAAGGTAGTTATTAGAGCTAGTTGTCACCTAAAAGCTGACAATGTAACTCTTTAACTATGCAACGTAACCGTGTCTCGCGGAGAATTGTCTATCTTGAGTCGATCAATTCAAAAGTGCGAGCTCTACCCTCACTGTGCAGATTTCTGTCAAAACACATGAGCACATGTAGAGGGGGAGTATTTATGAAAATATAAAAACTCGGAACAAAATGTTTTCACTCATAAACACTTGGAGAGATTTTCGAGAAAATGGTTTTATGGCAACTTAGGATAGTCATGGAGTTATAAGGTGACTAAGGTTAGGAATAACCGTCTTATGATCCACCAGAGCCGGAGGGATCTACCCAAGGACACCACCAATAGTTAGAATTTAGAAGTCCTTAGGTATGATTATAAAAAGGAGAAAATGAGAATCGGAGAAAGAAGGAGTTGAAGAATTAAAAAGAAAAAGTAAAGAAAAGGGTGAAAAGAAATAGCCCTCCAGATTATTCAACTTAGGGCAGACACCGAGTTTAATTCATATGCTACTGGTTGTCACTTGATGACACTGGTATTGAAGATTAAAGTCGTCATGGACCCAAAGGACGATGCACTAAACCTTCTTAGCCACTCAAGTTTCTCTCAACCAAAGCTTGTTTCATTCTCACAGGAACCCTACGAACTATCGGCATTCTCTTAGAGATTGCCGGTATTGAAGAAGGAGAGACCTCTCCTAGTCTCCGCCAGAAAACCAACGCGCACTATTGAGTCTAGACAGATTCATCAAAAGATATCTTAGGAACACTTGACATTTCATCACTTGTCGTTCAACATTAAGGACGCAAGTGATACTATTCTAGAGTCTTACACGATCTTAGCAATCAGTCGAGAACATTTATGAGGGGTTCACAATGCGGATCCTCGATTGAATGGAAACTCCCCGTGGTCAACATCAAACACCTTAAGCAGGTCACTTTGGTAACTCCTTGTGGGTTACGCTTAGTGTTGTCTCAAACGGTCTACAGTCGTGGGGTGATGCTTCGTGTACCTCAACGACTCATGAACTGTAGGTGTACTTCGGTACATCGTGTTATCCTACTGAGGGACTCCAATTCGAGAAAGCCTTTGCTAGAATTAGAGATATGTTTTCACACTATGTTGTTAACACGCCAAGTTCGAATGTAAGTGCTAGAAATCCCGCTAAGGAGATTCCTTTCAAGAATCGAGTCTTGAAGATGTGGGTCATTACTTGAACTTGTTCAATGTAATGCCAATCGCCCCTTATGGGATTCTGGACGGCTGATTCGCCCACCAAGGTGAATGGAATCAAGACATTCATCGAAGAATCGTAGTGGTCAATTCTCTAAGAAACGACCACCGTGATCGATTGGTGTTTATCACTAACCCATTCTTATGTTTTCTTCTTATGGATGCTCCTGGGAGATGATCGTGCTGATTCTCCACATGCTCATACCAACAACCACATAAATTGAAGTTCTCTCGAAAGGCAACACAAAAGTCAGAATGATTCTTTGTCAAAGCCAAAGAATATACAAAGTTTAAAGACTAAAAGAGAACTACATCAACATTGAAATCCAACGTCAAAGAGTGTGTGAGCATGTTGGAGAAGGACGTGGAGACACCTGAGCAACGAAGCGGACCTGATGCAGATTACAACAACATAACATCACCATATCCACACCAGAACAAAGAACAAAGATAAATGAAGACGTCAAAGCTGAAAACTTCAAAGAAAAACAAGATCCTCACACTAGGGAGATTGTTGGAATCAAGAAACTTCTTCTCACAAGAAAGAAGAATGTCAGAAGACGTCAAAGCAACTATTACATCCGCACCAACAACTTTTCAAGATTACTGAAGTCATTAATTACCAACACTTAGGGGGAGATTGTTGGAATCACTCCAAAACTATATTTCAAGTGTTAGTAATCAATATGTAATAGGTTTCTTAATTAGGCTTTTATATGTTAGATAATGGCAAGGCTTATGTAGAAAGCCCATAAGCCTTGGCCCATGTCCAATAAGGAAGGAAGGGGACTTGTTGTGTTGCCCTAGTCCCTTCCCCTATAAATACCTTTGTAAACCTTCATTTGAAGGTTGGTTGTTCACTTTGCAATATCACCTACGCATAACCTTTATCAATATCCATACGTGTGTATTTGTTTAGAGTTCAACCGATCACTTCTTTCCCTATTTCTTACATATTGATGCTTGTGTTACATTATGGTGACCTAACAACTGGAGATCTTTATCCGGTTACGCAGCCTTCCACCAGTCCTCATGCTTTTCTCACTAGTCAGTATACCTGGCACCAACATCTTGGACATCCAGAAAGTGAAGTGTTACGTCATGCTCTTTCCAGTAATTCAATTTCGTGTAATAAAGAGAAACCTCCTATTTTTGTCATGCTTGTCAACTTGGAAAACACGTGAGCCTTCCTTTTATTAGTTCTAGTACTTTGGTCCAGCCTCGTTTTGACATTGTTCACTCGGATTTGTGGACATTCCTTATTTCGAGTCTTTCAGGTTTTAAATACTATATTTTATTTCTGGATCATTATTCACATTTTGTTTGGGTTTATCCATTAGTTAATAAATCAGATGTCTTCTTTAAATTTGTTGTTTCGTCACTTAGTTCAAAATCAATTTAAGTGTGACATAAAGTCATTTCAAAGTGATCATGGCGGTGAATTTGACAACCATGCTTTTCCATAAGTTGTTTACATCTAATGGTACCCAGTTTCGTTTTTCTTGCCCAAAAACTACACAACAAAACGGTAAGTCTGAAAGGATGATCCGAACCATCAAAAATTTTATACGCACCTTACTTTTCAAGCTCACTTACCTCCTAACTTTTGGGTTAAAGCACTTAATATGGCCGTCTACTTGTTAAATATTTTTACCATCAATTGCGATTAACAACGAAATACCTTATACTTGCATCTTTGGTACCACGCCCGACTATAGCCTTTTACGCACTTTGGGTGTCTTTGTTACCCTCACCTCGATACCACTCATAAACTTCAACCCCGTTCTACAGCCCCCATATTATTGGGCCACGCGTCCAATCAATGTGCATACCATTTCCTTGACCTCAATACAAGAAAAATTACTATTTCCCGCCATGTTATCTTTGATGAAGTGGTGTTTCCGTTTGGTTCTATGACACCTACCTCACCTCCTTTATATACCTTTTTGGATGAGCCGACTAATGTCTTTTCTCATAATATTCGCTCGACGCCTATTACACCTACTACACTTCCAACACCAAATGCTACCAACGTTTATATTGTTTCACCAGGTACAACACCCGTTACACCCACTACCCCTACTACACCTCTTCCACCAGTTGATACACCTCCCCGAAATAACGATGTTATTCCCACACCATTGCCCACTTTACAACAACAATCCATATCGCCTAACCCAAACCCAATTTCTGTTCATCCCATGGTCACTGCTTTGTGTCGGGACAATACGCCTGCCTTATTGTCTTACTCTTCATGTGTCTTTCATTTCACCTTTACCAAAATTGTATACTGATGCGTTTAATGATAAATTAGAAAAATGCTATGAAGGCTGAATATAATGCTCTAATTAAAATTAACACTTGGACTCTTCTGCTCCGACCCACGGATGCAAATATTGTTCATTGTATGTGGTTGTTTCGCCATAAGTATTTAGCAGATTGCACTCTTAGTTGCTACAAGGCTCGTCTTGTAGCGAATGGCCGTACGAAGTTAGAGGGCATTGATGTTGATGATACATTTAGTCCAGTTGTCAAACCGGACACTATTTGGACTATTCTTAGTTTGGCTACTTCTCGGCATTAGCCTGTTTCATCAGCTTGATCTCAAGAATGCCTTCTTACATGGAGTTTATCTGAGACTGTTTATATGCATCAGCCTCTAGGTTTTCGGAATTCTAAGCATTCTGACTATGTTTGTTTATTACAGAGGTATCTTTATTGGCTCAAGCAGACCCCTCGGGCTTGGTTTAAGCGGTTTGCAGCTTATACTACTCGAGTTGGGTTTGCTCACAGTTGACGTGACTCCTCATTATTTATTTACCGACAGGGGTGGTATGTGCTAAAACACATACCTTTTCTATATCAAAATGGACCCAAAATAACCAAGAAAGAGCCGTTTATTGCTAATATTTTTGGTTTTCTTTAGTTTGTGCTTGTGCAGGTACGGATATGTAAAACACGCAAAAGGAACCAAATCGACGTGAACCGAGCACGAGATTAAGAGAGCTTAAGGTGAGCCGAAAGATCAAAATTATGCATTTATGAAGATTTCTAATCTCTGAGGATGATTTGTGAAGATTTGATCAAAGTTTGAAGAAATGTCAGAAATAGTCCCTCAAGTTTCAACAATTGGCAAAATGGTCCTAAAGATTCAAAAATTACAATTTGGCCCTTGGTTTATTTGAAGGTTGGCAAATTCAGTCCTTGGAAGATCTTTCAGAATTTACAAGATTGGTCCCTCTAATTTCAAAGATGTTCATATTTGGTCCCTTTGGTTACACTTTGTTTCAAAAGCTAGTCCAAATACAATCCAAGATATATCTAAACCCAATCCATTACACAAAACACACCTTGGCCCAACTTAAATCCAATCTTAACCCGTCCAAACCTTTTAATAATCCGCTACCCCTACCCGGATACCCATTTACACCTATTATTACCCAATATCCATTACCCAATAAACCCGCACCAACCCATTTGAAGAAATAATAAATAAACCAAACGCTTCTTTACAAGGCTTTCTCCCAAACCAAACACACCCATTTACCCCCACCATTAACACCAATCCCAAACGCCTATCCTCGTACTAAGCATCTTCTCAACCTTATCTAGACCTGACTTGTCAGATAAGAGTGATTACGTGGCTAAATGGAGCTCTACCATTGGACATAACACCTCATCAAATGAAATGGTGCTTAATGATTGGTTGAGGTGACCAGTGGATGAATGAATGGTCGAGATTAGAGCTCTAGGAGCTTCTGAAAGGCATCCCAAGCTCTCTTCCTCATCAGCTATATAATCCCCTTTCAAGTCACATTGTATCTTGTCCAATTCCTTAGGCATTAGAGGAATTTTGGCCACTTTATTTACTTGTCATTTACATGTTTTCATTTAGTGTAAACCTTTAAATTCAAGTTTGTAATCGTTTTTCATTAATGCAAGTTTCCTTCTTGAATTTGATTAATTGTCATTTAATTCAAATTACTGTTAAATAAGTGCTTGTTATTGTTTCATCTAACTCACAAAAGCTTCTATAAGCTTTTGTGAGTTCATGGTTTCTCAAAGTTTCTCTAAAACTCAGTTTTGCAAAAAGTCAACATTAGTCAAACTTTTGTCAAAGCTTAAAAGTCAAATAATTTGTGGTAAATTTCTGGTTTAAATCTGTTTTTCTGGGTAAGATTTATGCTTATGAGGTCAGTTCATTCAGATTTAATAAGGTTTTAAGTTTTAATGCATTTTGAAATTTCTAAAGTAGTGTTTGGTTTAAGGATTGAAACTGTTTTAGAGGTTTGAATAGTGGATATAATCAGTTGCTTAAGGTGTGATATGGTTATATGCATCCATTTCTGTCTTGGTTTTGCTGCATTTGAGCTCTAAGTCAACTTTTCATAGAAACCTGTTTCCATTTCGTTGGAATCATGGTTAGAATTTGCATATAGGTTTAGAAGTTAATAAGTGAGCTTGCTTTGTTCTGATTTTCATCATATTATATCATCATCAGTCCTGAATTTGATCTCTAATCTCAATAAAGTCAAACCTCATATCGCTTTTAAAAAGTCAAAACACCGTGTCCGAACTAGTTTTTTGCATCTTGCAGATGCCGCAGTGCTCATCTCAGCCTAGTTAAGGTCTCATTTTTGGTCTATAAGCAGTTTGCTAGGTGGTCTACTTATTTCAAGTGTTAGTTTTCATTTTGGATTATTGGATAAGCAGTTAAATAAGCTCAAACTAGAGTACCTGCTCATCTGTTCTGCATCAGCAGTCTCTGTTCCATTTAGCCAGATTTTGTTTGACCTTTAACTTCCTCAATACTAGTCCTTATTAGCTGGAACTTTGGATATATGATCTCTAGTTGGTGGTCTTGAGAACCACATTTTTAGTTTTCTCATTAGCTTATTGGATAAGCAGTTGCAAGTGCTCAAACAGTAGGGTCAATTAGCAGTTTTGCTTATTATGGCAGTTAGCTCATTTCTTGGTAGAATGCTCATTAAAAGTTAGGAGTAGCTGGTTTTAGTTGAAAATAGCTTATCTCAGCCTACATTAGCTTCAGTTTTAGTTTGGTAGCTTATTTCACTGTTTTGCTTATTATTAAGTGCTTATTTTATACTAGTTTACACTGCAGCTCTGTTTTCTTTCACATAAGCCCAAGTTTTTATATTTTTCTCAGCTTTAGAATAATAAATTAGAATTTCCCTGAATTTTTCATAATTTTTGGTCACTGTTTAGTATTTTTCATTATTAAATATAGTTTTTAATCCTTTTTAAATAGCTTTAATTGCAATTAATTGAGAAAAAGTTCCAAAAAATAATTTTTCAATTTTAACAGTTTAAGATAAATATAAAAAGCATAAAAAATATTTTTCCTTATTTTTCTCCTTTTATTTGGTATTTTTCATAATTTAAATTAGATTTAAATAGTATTAAATTCATAGAAAATAGGGAATTAATCTGAAAAATATAAAAATAGTTTTCAAAAGTCTTTTGTGTTATTTTAGATTTTTGAAAAGTAATTCCATAATTTTCTCTCTCTTCCTCATAATTTTTAGATAATTAGTTTTATTTTTAAAGTTATAAATTAGTTTTTAATTAGAATTAATTCAAGAAAATTCCTAAAAATTAGTTTTAATTCATATTTAGTTTTCAAATATCATTTTTAGAGTAAAAGTAATTTTAGGGTATTTTTAGGATTTAGAATAGTCGTTATTGCTTTTTATTCGCGTTTCGTTTAAATTCGCGATTTATGCTTTTAGTAATTGCGAGTTTGCCATAGTTCTTAGGTTTTCCCATAGATTTTTGTTCCATATGCTTTCCTTATCCCGTAGTTTAGAATATATCATTTTATCCCCTTCCATTATTCAAATCACAGAATTCGGGACGTGAGTTGGAAATTCCATTCAACCCTCGTTCGGAACGATCCCAGTGCTCAAACCTAACACGAGTTACCCGATACTACACACTTCTCATCTATTATTGATCCGTGTCCGAACCGTTTTAAGTTTCTTACGGTTAGTCATTCACAAGTGGCTAGCTTGTGTGAGATAACTTGACGTTGCTTCAAAGATTGAAATCAATTTTTGGCCACGGGATTGTTTTGTTCACTGAATCAATTTTTGGCGCCGCTGCCGGGGATTGTTTTGTTCACTGAAATCAATTTTTGGCGCCGCTGCCGGGGATTGTTTTGTTCACTGAATCAAGGGGACTAAGACTGCTTATTTACTAATGTATGTTGATGTTATTGTTCTCACTACTTCTTCTGAGCTTTTGTTACAGCGGATTATTGCTTCCTTGCATCAGGAGTTTTCTCTGACAGATCTTGGTTCGTTTAATTATTTTCTGGGTATTTCTGTTACACGGGATTCTTTGTGGTTATTCTTATCTCAAAGATAAGTATGCTGCTGAGATTCTTGAGCGGGCTCATATGGTTAACTGCGATCCCAGTCGGACTCCTGTGGATACCGAGTCTAAACTAGGTGATTATTTTGATCCAGTCTCTAATCTGACATTATATCAGAGTCTTGTGGGTTCTCTTATGTATCTTACTTTTACTAGTCCAGATATTTCTTATGCCGTGCAGCATGTTTGTCTATATATGCATGATTCTCAGAAGCCTCATTACTCGGCTCTTAAGTGGATTTTGAGATATGTTCATAGCACTTTAGACCGTGGCTTACAATTTTTTTTGTCATCTACCACATCTTTGGTTATTCGGATGCGGATTGGGCTGGTTGCCCTACTACTAGCAAATTGACTTCAGGGTATTGTGTATTTTCTTGGCAACAACTTGCTTTCTTGGTCGTCTAAGCGTCAACCCACACTTATTTGATCCAGTGTTGATGCAGAGTAGCGTGGTGTTGGCAATGTTGTTGTTGAGACTTGTTGGTTACGAAATTTATTACGTGAGCTGCATACACCTTTATCTTCTGCTACACTTGTTTACTGTGATAAAGTAAATGTGCAATTTATTCGTTTTTTAATCCAGTTTAGCATCAACGTACGAAGCATATTGAGATAGATATTCACTTTGTTTGAGATTTGGTTGCTACTGGTCAGGTTGGTCTTCTTCATGTTTCGTCTCATTATCAGTATGCTAATATTTTCACTAAAGGTTTACCTTCAGCATTGTTTGAGGAGTTTCATATCAGCTAGAGCGTTCAGTGTCCTCCCACTCAAACTGCGAGGAAGGGTTAGTTGATATATTGTATGGGCTCAAGCCCAAAGTTTATAATAGTCTTTGTACAACTATTTATGTAAGCCAATATTGTGATAATGAGACATACGAACATTCACACATCGACAAGATGTATAAAAAAGTCATTATTGCGATGCAAAATTCTTTTTTCTTGTATGCTCGATGTTAGCTTTAAAATGGTTGCTTACTTGTTTTATAGGTTGCACGATCACATAACCATCAAAAACTTAAAAAATGAACGGAATGATGGTTTTTGATTTTGTTGCCGACTAATTCACATGATTTGAACATATCGTCACACAGACTCAAGCCAGACAAAACGCTCTCTTTTTCAGAAACGTTGACGTGACCACTTAGAGTTGTTTGAACCTAGCAAATATTGAACTTGAGACCTCTCAATAATTACTCAAGCTTTTAACCACTAGGTCACCTCTAATTCTGAAGGATTGGTGACGTTCTCACAATTTTGTCTCTTAATGTATTTTTGAAAAAAAAAACATATGTAAAAATAATAGATACGAGTCTTTCTCCTTCCTACAATACAATAATACTGCATGTTAGCCCTCTCGTCATTGATCTCAACTAAATTCAATTTCACACTTTCATACTATCAGAACTAGGAACATAAAAATGATGTCACTTCTGTCACCTTAAAACAAAATTTTAATTCTCATTTTCTTATTTCTAAATTTTCACAAGTCAAAAACACCTTATGTGACCAAGTATTAGAAAGCCAACAGACTAAGATCGTTGGTTTTATAAACTATTCGAATCTTGCTAATATTGTTGCTTTTGCGGAATAATTAGGAATTTAAAGCATTGCTTTACAATAGTAGATGGAATTCTTTATGTGCTTCTTTTATTTTATATATGCTTTTAAAAACTCAACTCATAAAATTCATATGATTATTTCTTTCCATTCAAAAAGCAAATGATCAAATCATATAGTAATATTCTTTTAGAATAAGGAATATAATCCTTTAGCCATGAATTTGTTCTATTGTAATAAAAAATAATAGATCATGTACTTAAGAAAACTTTAAATGCATACTTTTATTTTAATGCTTACCAAAGAACAAATCTCAACAATCCATTTATTTTTATCTAATGGTGGGGATTAACCTAACATTTAATAGATAAACCTAAGTTTATGTTTTTTTTTCTTGTATTTTTGTTTTTCTTTTTTATTTAAACTTTTTTTGTCAATTTTTTTTTTTAATTTTTAGATTCACATTTTTTTTTTAAATTCACGTTTATTTTTTAATTTATGTTTTTTTATTATCTTTTAAATTCACGTTATTAACGTTTTTCTAATTCGTGTTTTTTTTCTTCGCTTTCATGAGGTTCTTTGCTGACAACGTTTACGCTCGTCCGTTTTCATACGGTTTCATACGTGTTTTTACGCTTTTATATGTTTTCGTCCGTTTTCATACATATTCGTCCGTTTTCTAACATTTTGGTCCGTTTTTAAATGTTTTCGGCCGTTTTCAGACATTATCATACGTTTCAGAATAATCACAAGTGGTATTCTGTGATATTATTCGGTGATATTTATAATATCACAAATGATATTTTGAATATCACATATGATATTCAGAATATCACAAGTGATATTCTGAATATCACATATGATATTCTTAATATCATATATTCAGATGATCATAAGTGATATTCGTTGATATTCAGAATATCACTTGTGTCTGAATATCACAAGTGATTTTCTAAATATCACAAGTGATTTTCAACTAATGTTTTGTAGCATGAAATCACAAGTGATATTCAGAATATCACAAAGTGATATCCAGAATATCACAAGTGATACTCATAATATCACAAAGTGATATTCGTATATCGTGATATTCGGAATATCAAAGTGATATTTAGATCACGTGATATTCGAATATAACAAAGTGATATTCAAACATTAAGTGATATTCTGAATATCACAAAGTGATATTCAGAATATCAAAAGGTGATATTCAGAAAATCACAAGTGATATTCTGAATATCAAAAGGTGATATTCAGAAAATCACAAGTGATATTCTGAATATCAAAAGGTGATATTCAGAAAATCACAAGTGATATTCTGAATATCACAGAATATCACTTGTGATAGTCGGAAACGTATGAAAACGGACGAAAATAGACTAAAACGTAAGAAAACGGACCAAAACGTAACAAAACGGTCGAATACGTATGAAATCGCAAAAACACGTCTGAAAACAGACGAAAGCGTATGAAAAATGGAAGAATACGTAAGAAAACTGATGAAAACGGACGATAACGAACGAAAACATATGAAAAGGGCGAAAACGTATGAAAACGGGCGAAAAGGTATGAAAACAGACGAAAACGTATGAAAACAGACGAAAATGTATGAAAATAGATGAAAACGTATGAAAGCGAAGAAAAAACACGAATTAAAAAAACGGTAATTTAAAAAACGAACAAAAAACTGAAGTTAAAAAGAAATGCTAAAAAAAGACAAAAAATATGTGAATAAAAAAGAAAGACAAAAAGGAAAGGAAAAAAAACATTTACTTAGGTTTATCTTTTAAATCTTAGGTTAATCCCCACCATTAGATCAAACTAGATGGATTATGGGGATTTGTCTTTTGGTAAGCATGGATTTATGGGTAAGCAAAATAAAATCAACTATCAATATAATCTTAACTAGAAAAAAGTTCAAATGCTTACTCTTATTTTGATGCTTACTAATGAACAAATCCCCGCCATCCATCCAGTTTGATCTAATGGTGAGGATTAACCTAAGATTTAATAGATAAACCTAAGTCCATGTTTTGTTTTGTCCTTTTTATTCACATTAATTTTTTGTCTTTTTATTTTAAAATCACGCGAATTCACGTGATTCACGTTATTCACGCTTTGTTTCTTCGATTTCATACATTTTCACCGCTTATACGCCACCGCCACGCTTCGTTGCCTGCTTTCATTGCCATTCGCTTTTTTCATCTGATTCATACGCTTTGTCCACCGTTTATTTTTCATATTTTCATACGCAGTTTTGTTTTCGTCTGCTTTTGTCCGCGTTTTCGCCATAGTCGACTTTCGACGATTCTAATATCAAATGATATTTTGAATATCACAAGTGATATTCAGAATATCACAAGTGATGTTCTGTGATATTCAGAATATCACTAATATCACGAGTGATTTTCTGAATATCACAAGTGATTTTCAACTAATGTTTTGTAACATAAAAATCACAATTGATATTCAGAATATCACAAAGTGATATCCAGGAAATCACAAGTGATATTCATAATATCAGAAAGTGATATTCAAAATATCACAAGGCAATATTCAGAATATCACAAAGTGATATTCTGAAGTGATATTTTGATTATCACAAAGTAATATTCAGAAAATTACAAGTTATGTTAATAATATCACAAAGTGACATTCAGAAAATCACAAGTGATATTTAATATCACAGAATATCACTTGTGATAGTCAGAAACGTATGAAAACGGACGAAACAGTATCTAATATACGATGAAAACGGACAAAAACGTATGAAAGCGTAAAAATCCGCCTGAAAACGGACAAATACGTATAAAAACGGACGAAAATGAAAGAAAACTGATGAAAAACGAACGAAACGTATGAAAATGAACGAAAACGGTCGAAAACGTATGAAAATGTATGACAACGGGCGAAAAAGATGAAAATGTATGAAAACAGACAAAAACGTATGAAAGCGAAGAAAAAATGCAAATTAAAAAAAAACGTGAATTAAAAAAACGCGAATTAAAAAAAAGTGAATAAAAAAAACGTGGATTAAAAAAAAGAAAAAAATATGTGAATAAAAAAGAAAGACAAAAACACAAGAAAAAAAAACATAGACTTAGGTTTACCTTTTAAATCTTAGGATAATCACTACCATTAGATCAAAATATGGAGGATTATTCCTGGTAGCTGATTTATTTGTGGTAAGCAAAAAAGTTGTCTCTTAACTAAAACATTCCTTTTGAAATGATATAAGATGACTTTAAAACTATACATGAATAAAGATTAGCGTTTACTCTTTCGACTCAAAAATAGTCAACGTTTCTTTTGATATGTTTTAAAATAATTGTTCACTACCAAAGGGTTTGTGTCTCAGTGATACCCCATGTGTGAGAATGCTCCCCAACTAAATGGTTGAGAGTTCAAGTCTTGTTTATGATATATGAGATTGATTTATTGTGAGATAGTTAGTTGTCTTTCAAATAATAATAATAATAATAATAATAATAATTGTCTACTTCTCATTTCAACTAATAAAAATATATTTTAGTAAGTGAGTATGCTATTTAATTGTTTAAAAAGTATAATAATTATATTTTTATCAAACTGTATGATTTTAAGACGAAGAGAGTGGACTGAGTGCTAACAAATAAAACCAATTGACAAGGGTTAATTTGCATAGGAAACATTGTAAAGAAAAAGTTGCAATAGAAAATGTCAACTTATGATAAGGGAGAGAAAAAAGTAGTAATTTGTTTTGTGATCAGTTGGGCGGCCCACTGATTACAACAAGGATAAAGATCGGTGGTTTGAAAGTCAACAATTCATCCGGCTTGTTATCAGCTTCTAATGTTTTTTTTTAGTTCTGCCCACTAGCCTATGGATACAAAACTATGCATTATAGTGGCCATTCCGCACACGTAAAGGAGCTCTTTCACACGCCAAAGATCATGACGGTCCGGCCCTCCACCTTGGAGCACGAAGTCCACTTATTTGTGTTAGTTGGGTGGTGCATGTCATCTAAAGATTTTTATTTTTATTTTTTTTAGTGTGTGGGCTATATTATGACCATGTGGGGTATGTTTTTTTAAGGCTTTAGTCATACAATAGCAACACTTTCAAGTTTATACCGTTTTGGTACGTGTATTTTTTTGTTCCATTTAATATAACGTACTTTTAGTTTTACTTTGCAGACGCAAGTGCTACTCGATGAAAAGTTATTTTACCAGATAAAAATCTAAGTTAAATAAATCACTCTGTTTCGAATTATTACTCTTAGAACGTTTTTGTTCACCTCTGTCTATTTAACGAGAAGATATCTCGCAAAACGTGAAAACCGCACACGATGCGTACCGACACCGTAAATTCAATAAATAATTTAATTTAATTACAATATTATTTACACGAAACTATTCGTGTAACTATTCGATTTTATTGGAAAAACACTATTTGGAACACATCGACGTAACTTTCGTGTCTTGAATCAGTAGTTAACAAGCTTAAACGAGCCCCGACTCACAAAAACAGAAAAATTACATAAATAATCCCTGTGTTAAAACTCTCATCGCGCCCCTTCTATTTTCAAAAAATTCATTCTTGGCCCAAAGGTTTACTCCAACAATATAAGGGCATATTAGGGTTTCCAAACCCTATTTTTAGTCACACACACTCACTCTCCCACCGCTTCTCCTCTGCAGCCGCCACACCCACCGCCTCTCCTCTGCAGCCGCCACACCCACTGCCTAACCGCCACAACCTGCTGCCATCACCAACATCTACACCACAAGGGCGTGTGGGTTTGTTTGATCTCAGTTCAGAGCTAAGGTTTGATTGGGTTTGGTTTTGATTCGTGTAACCACCACCACATAGCCACCGCCGCCACCATCTTTACTAGTATAAATATAACATTTTTTAAGTTTGATATTTTTTTTGCTAAAATATTATATAGTTAAATGAAGAAAAGATATAAATTATTTAATTCGGGTTATTCGGGTCAACTCGAAAACTAAACCGAATTCAAATTATGCTTTTGATTGGGTCTAATCCAATTTGAATTCGGTTCGGTTTGATTTCCGGTTTACCTAGAAATTTTTTTAACCTAACTAACCGAACCGAATAAACCAAACAACTAAATAACCGAACCGATGAACACCCATGCTAGAAACAAAACTGGCAATACAATTTATTCGCTTCTTGTTTATAAGGTTTCTAAACATTAGCTCCTATGTTCAGGATATATCAAGGGTTCATGTAGTTTAATTTGGTGATTTGGTCTAGAAATGAAACTGGGCGATATATTTCGATAATATTAAACTTGACATGCTGTGATGCAATGCGATCAGGAGCTTAAGCTTATAAAACTTTATATTACGCGTACATTTATGCTACTTAATCTCGATATTGAATTCTCTATTTTTATTTGTTCTGGTTCACATTTCCAAATTCGAAATTTTTTCCTAGCGAAGGTGTCACAAAAGCACCACCTGGTCTAACAATTTGCTAGAGTATCTCGAATACAAGTACGATACACTCTTTCTATTGCTTACGTTAGAGAAAAATACATAGCTTCTTCTGATTATGTCTTAATATCAACAGATATTGTAGAGGTTTGTTTGTTAACAACAACCCTAAAGTTTGTTGTTATCATTTCCCTAAAAAATAATAATAATATATTTATAATTTTACAGAAGAAAACGTTGCATATCAATGTATCAAGCTAAAAATTTTGTTATAAACTTTACGAATAATTGATCATGTTATAAGTCGATAACCCACAGACCAATTGCTAAGTAGCCTTTAAGGTATCAAGGTGCTACGCAAAACTGCCTCTCAAACAGTCAAAGCCAGAATTCGAGCTCACCTCCGTCTAAAAATTGCAGGAATTTTAGGTGTAAGTGAACGCAATGGCCGATTCCTTTGACCATCCCCCCACAACGCATACGCTTCTTCGCCATGAACCGCATCATCTCCTATTTCTAGATCATCTTCATTCATCTTCAAGGCAACTATTTGTCGCATGAACAAGCATATAAGACTAGTAACCACAATGTTCCATGCAGCAATAAACATTGCACCAGCGACTTGCCATCCCATTTGCTTGAATCCTTCATGAAAATGAACAATGTCGTTTTGATTGATTATGCTGTATAGTAATCCTGGACCTTGCTTGGAACTTTCAAGATTATAGAACATGCTAACAAGGTTTGGTTTGGCGAATATGCCTGATGATAAACCTCCCAAAAGACCAGCGACTGCATGGGTGTGGAACACTCCTAAAGTATCGTCAACTCGTTGGAAGAAGGCTGATTTTTTGTGTAGAACCATCATTGTGTACCATGGTATCGAGCCTGCCAAAACTCCCATGAGCATAGCTGCCCAAGAATCAACAATTCCTACATCGCACATGTTAGTTAAGGTTTTTAGTAAACACACCATATCTAGAAATCCAACAAATTTTGTGTCGTGCTAGAAATCTCACCTGCAGCTGGAGTGATGCACACAAGGCCGGTCATCATTCCTTGAACGGCACCAATAACTGAGCTTTTCTCGTAGAAGATCAAGTCAAAGAACATCCAAACCAAGAGGCTCGTGGCAGTGCAGAGATGGGTGTTTAGAACCGCAAGGGAAGTGATCTCATTTGCCGCAAGTGGTGATCCACCATTAAATCCACTCCAACCCATCCATAAGAAACCTGCTCCAGCCAACATGTGTATTATGTTGTTCGGTGGGAAATGTTGCCTATCGTTCTGATGTCGAGGCCCAACCTACAACAACACTTTATTTGACATTAAACACAAAAGAATATTTTATCGTTGACAGTCTCAAGCTTCTCTAACTTAAGAGTTCTCAAGACTAGTGAGAGACTGTTGTGAAGCTTTAGCCTACATCTGATAAGTGTTGTGTCACTAAAGATGAGAGGTAACAAATTGAACGGGTCATGAATATCCGGTTAAAGTGCCAACACTTACTCTGCTCTAATAAAATTTGTATGACACAATGTGTATAATAACTATGTTTATCTAAAGAATATTATATGACTGTTCGATTAACATGATTTAGGAAATTCTGAGCATGTTAGTTCATGGTGGAGGACTTCCATTTAAAAAGTTCCATCCATTTAAAATGTTTCATTTTTAACTACTTTTCTATATCTTTGACCTGTTATCCAAATAACACAACTTGAATTAACTAGTTTGTTATGAAAAGCTAAGGAACCCTTGCAAAAGGTTAATCAAGTATTAATTAGTTTTGTTCTACTGTTTGACACTGAACCATGAGTTAAAACTAAAAAACAATGGAAACTAACCCAATACGCTGCTGTGAAACCAGCAACCCCGGATGACAAATGAATAACATAACCACCAGAAAAGTCGATAATATGCTGTGAAAAAAACCCCTCGTCCCAGATCGTATATGCACCAACTGTGTACGAGAAAGTGAGCCACAAAGGCACAAAAATCATCCAAGCATAGAAGTTCATCCTTCCTAGCAATGAACCACCAAGCAGTATAACAGTTATGGCAGCAAATACAAACTGATAAAACACATAATCAGCTTGCGGAATCATCTTTTCCTGTAGTCGTTCCAGCAGATACTTTTGAGTTACGGCCACATTTGGCCTGCCCATGATCCCCATCCGTTTGTCGCCAAAGGAGAGTTGGTGTGCCCACAGGACCCAACAAATTAAGACCGCTGCAAAGGCATATAACGCCATAAAAGCTGAATTAACAGCCCACTTTTTCTTCACCATGCTGCCATATAGGATCACTAGGCCAGGGACGCTTTGCAACCCAACCAAAGCAGCTGCTGTGAGCTGCCATGCGTTGTCCCCCTTGTTTAACCAATCTGGTGATGCCTCGTCGGGTAGGAGGCCTGTGGGGAGAGGACTTATCCTTTCGCTCATGGATGTGCAGTGGAATTTAGATTATTTTAGTGAATTTTTTCTTGTTTGGTATATAAAGGAAAGTTGACAAGATTCAGATTGAGCCATTGGGATCATCTTTGGGTAGCATTGGTTGCATCTTTTATATTATTGGTTGTGTTAGATTCTATGAACAAACAGTTGGCAACAAGATTCATCAAATAATCAGAAAAACAACAGTTTATCTGCGTCACTTAAAAAACATGAACCTAGAGATATGGAGTACTTAGTTTTATATATATATATATATAATAATAATAATAATAAAAGTAAAACCTTGTATCCACAATCTTTTAGTTAATATATATATCATCATAACAGCTTTAGGCTAAATTTCTTCTAGTGTTATCTCTGTTTAGTTCTCTTGTAAACTCATGTTTTGGTGTAGATCCAATGTCGTTGAATTCGCTCGAGTTATTCCTAATTAATGTTGCATGCTACTTATGCAACAATTTTTAAAAGTTCCATATGTTTATATATAATTTTCTTCAACAAATAGCAAAGAAATTAAATATACAAATAAAGCAATCAAAAACTACCATAGGAGAGTACATGAGTGTCTACACATTACAAGTTTATCCATATAAGCTTAAATAATGTTTAATCCGATTAAATGGCGGAACTTATTAGCGATTATAGTTTAGCTCATCAAGTATGTTTATTATAGTTAGAGTTAAGCCTATCTAGTTATCTTATTCTCCAAGCATCATATCTTTATACTAAAGCATCAGGTTGGTGACATTTAAAAAAAACTTCGGTGCCTTTTAATATTTATATATGTTATTATAACTTGGCGGGTTTCTAAACTGTTAATACAAATAAGCCGTAAAAACGTTTATTTATATTTTACGATTTTCTAATGTTTTGTCGATAACAAACGTAAAATCATTTTAACAAAACAAATAAAATACGTAAATAGTTTGAGCCAATAGTTTTCTAACACACTTACGTTTTCACATAAAACACTAAAACAAGTATAAGTGATTTTATGATATAGCAATATACATGTACAACAACTAAGTTTACATATGGGCAAATATATACATAACTAGTATGTATCATAAATGAGTAAAAACTACAACCCATGGTATTGACCCATACTCATTTGACTAGGTGCATTGCACCCATTAGGTACATTGTATCTAATAAAATACCCATGGATCAACCCATAACCCATGACCCATGACCCATAACCAAAATACCCATGGGCGAAGAGGAGCGTCCCACGGATCCCTAGCATTACACTAGACGGATCCATTGAGGGTGGGATCCGTGGAATATTAAGTGTTTCTCCTCTATAAATAGTGAGTCATTTCTTCCTTTTGGTTAACCACTCTCACACATACTTTCCCCAAGTATTGTAACTCTCTAACCACTGGTCCTAAGGGATCTTTCTATGTTGTTTGTCTTTTGTTTTTGGTGTGATTCTCTAGGTTCCTCTTAAAGGCTTAGATCACCGCTTGAAGTCGAAAGCTCAAGTCCATGAGTTGCCATGCTTCGTTATCATCAAGACTACTAAAGTTCTCTTGTTGATAGTTCTTTCTTCCTCCATAGAAGTGTTGTGTTGAAGGCATTAGTGAAGGATGCCGAAAGAGTCAATACGAAAGCATTAGTGAAAGATGCTTAACGTCCGTGTCAAAAGCATTAGTGAAGAATACTAAAGGTGTCAAGACGAAGGCATTAGTGAAAGGTGCCAAGCGTTGTGTCAAGGGCATTGGTGAAGGATGCCTAGAAATCAAATCAAGTGACATTAGTGACGAATACCAAGGTCATATAAATGATGAGGTGCATCATTATACATATAGTGATAGTTTGTTTTCAAGGATGTTGATATCCTTGATGGTGTTGTAATAAGGAGTGGGTCTTCTTTCATGACAGGGTGTGTGTAGGTTAGTAGTTCCTCCATTGTAATGGAACTCGGTACTTAGCCTAGTATCGGATAAAGGGTAGGCGACGTTGTGGTAGGTGTTGTTCACCTTGGTGAAAAGAACCCGGTGGTTAGCCTAGTACGAAAAGAGTAGGCGATAGAAGGCTTCTCCGCTATAAGGAGTTGGTGTCGTAGTGATTATTATCCTAGATCAGTGAGGGAGGGCGAAGGTGTCCTTAGAAATCAACCACTATAAATACCGTGTCGTTATGTGCTTCTTACTCTTTATCTTTCATTACATTCATTATACATCTATCTATCAACGTCCAACATACACATCTAAATAGATTGACATAAGTTGATGTAAATGTTTTAAAACGAAGTTTTAATTGGTAAAACTTGTGAAAAACTAAAAGGGGGGGGGGGTTGAATAGTTTTGCCGATTTTAAGTTAGTTTCAAAAACTTTAGATTCAATAATATGTGAGATCTTATGGATGTTGAGAAAGTATAGATCTAATGATAAAGCAAGTAAATAAAGTAAAGCAAAGGGATAGAAATGACACAACCGATTTATAGTGGTTCGGCTACAAGGACACCTTCCTTGCCCTACTCCACCCCCGAGTCACCTACTCGAGAGTTCAAGCACTATGTCAACAAAACTCCTTCAACTTGGCGGAAGGCCTTCACAAGCTGCTTACACCTTTTCCTGCGTACAAAGCTAAATACCGAGTCCGTGAACACGTGGACCAAACCAACAACGACTATTACACAACAAATATGTGAATATCAAATACAAGATCTACGTAAATCTTGTGGAGGAACAAATCAATCAAGGACCCCTTGCTTGGATGACTTGTAGAATGCTCGCGGATCTCTTTGAGAAGGACCTATATGAGAATCACTAAAGAAAGAAAGAAAGAAGTACTCTCTAGATTAAGTGATCTTTTGTTAGAAGAGAATGAGAGTATATGAGAGAATTAGTAAGAAGAGGGGTTAGTTAGAATGAAGAAATGGCTCTCTATTTATAGGAAAATTCTCACATCGTCCTCGATCCCACGGATCCCTCCCACAAGGGATCCGTTTAGTGTAATCCTAGGGATCCGTGGGACGCTCCTCTTTGCCCATGGGTTTTTTGGTTATGGGTCATGGGTCATGGGTTATGGGTTGGTCCATGGGTATTCTTTTAGATTCAATGTTGTCACAATTCTCAATTTTTGGTCATTTCTCAAACTCAACATTCATCATACTAGCTCATGCATAGTTTTGCATTTCACATTAAACGCATAATTTCTTATTAAATAAACGCTATCGCGTAATTAATTATTTTGAACATTGATCCGATACTTCCAAAAATTATCCCGATATATTTTTGAAAGATATAACTTTTCACATACACATCAAACCATAACACAAAGTAGCATATAGATGGAATTCTAGAGAGATAAAGGAGGTTTAGGGAACTAGTGAGAGAAAGTGAAAGATATTATTATGAGCTCCAATCTCTACCTTGGGAGGTAGAGAGTATATTTATAGTCTTACATAAA
>OU343219.1:79414331-79531257 GCA_910596185.1 Chrysanthemum makinoi | reverse complement strand
CCGTCCTCTTCAGCTTCTGACGGCCTACTCTTTTATAACTTGACGTCGTCACTTGAAAATAAGAGTTTTGGCTTCTGTCCCGTCACAAAATCCTCCGACGGCGTCGCAGATAAGCAGTGACGCCGTCACCTTATGTTTTCAGCAGCTGGAGTGTCTCGATTCTTGACTTTGGTCATTTTCTTCGTATATCCGCGCCTTTTCGTCCAAATAAGTGCCATTACAGCAATTTGCCTTCTAGAGACCTAAAAAGTGAAAAGGAACGATATTAAGCAATAACGGATACAAAAGTGATCAAATAAGGGCTTAAACGACCCCTCAAAAAGGTACCTTTTAAAACCTTATCAATTCTGTTATCTCTGAACTGAATGCCTATAAAGAACAAGTTGCTATTTATGAACAACGTGCTAAGTTTGAGTTAACTACCCGTGAGCAGGAAATGGATGACCAAATGCGTACAATTATTAGAAAAAGTAATTTTAGGGAAGAAATATTAAAACAAGAGCTAGATTCCTTAAAAGACAAACTAAACAAAAATGTTAAGCAAAAGCAAGAACTTCAAGAAAATGTTAAAGTGCTTAAACAGGAATTTAATGCTAAGGAATCAAAACTTTTAACCGATTTTTCCAACCTAAAAACTTTGAAAAACAAGCTTGAAAATAAGTTGTACGTACAAGGGAATCCCATTCAGACTGCTCACATGATCACTAAGCATAAAGTTCTAAGTGACAAACATAGTGTTGCGTTAGTAGTGAAGCCAAATCCCGAGTATTGTAAAAAGGCTAAAGCTTTCCATCCGATTGTATATGATGGTAATGAGATCCTCAAGCCTAGGCAAACACCATCATATATAGGAAGCACGGAAGAGGATAAAAAATTAGAAGATGCCTCTAGGGAGAAAATGGATAAGAAGCTAAAAGACCCTCAATGTAAAAAGCAAAACATGACGGTCAAACCCCATGATTACACAAAAGAAAATTTGATTTCCCTGAACATGTTTAAGCCTCAAACTCAATTAACCCCAGAACAAGTTTTTTGGAAAAAAGACATGGATAAGCAAAAAGCAAATGTACTTGTTGAAACAAACACTCCCCTTAGGAAAGTGCCTCCAGCTACTGTGTATCCTCCGAATACACCAATGCATTTAGTTCCTAGAACTATTCCCACTAAAAGCAAGACCTTAATCAGCCTGCATGTTGTTTATCAACTATTCGTTGATTTTGAAAAGACATGTAAGAAAAGAATCATGCCTTCAGGGATAACTGAAGGGCAGAGGGGTTTTAAGCAAAATAATGAATGCTATTTGATCGAAGTCATGTCTTTCTTTAAACAATTAAAAAATCAATTTGAGAGTCTTCAAAAGGGGATAGACTCAGAGATTAAAGAAATGGAAAAATAATTTGATGCAATGATAGTTGAGGCCAATAATTATGAACGGGAACTTAAATATAATGAAATTGAAAGAAAGAATCTGCATATCTTAAATGAGGACTTGATTTCAAGTTGTGTTGCTCAAGATGTGTTTTATAATGTTACTAAGTATTCTATTACTGCTTCTCAATTTCATGAAATGTCTGTTGCTTTGAAAGTTTCTCATGATCGTGTCATTGAGCTTGAAAACAAAAACTCAAAACTAAGTGAGAAAATTGACCAGGATGATCACGATAATTTGGTAAAACATTTTTCTAAGCTGGAAGTTGAACATTTTGATTTGCAACTAAAATATCAACATCTCAAAGAAAGTGTTAAAACCTCAAACATCAAGATATCCTCGGATGTTCCAGAGTTTGATGCAGTTTTTGAAATAAGCAAACGTGACGAACAGATTCAAGCTCACTGTAACACGATCAGAAAGTTGAAAACCCAAATTTCACAATTAAAGGGTGAAAAGAACAATGTGACTGGCTCCCAAATGCCTCCTCCTTTAGATTCTCAATCTTCTCAAAACTTTCATCTTAAAAATATCATTAACGCATTACAACAAGAAAATGAGAGTTTTCTAGAAGAAAATGAAAAGGTCAAACGACACTTCAAAGAGTTATACGATTCAATGAAAGTCACTTGTGACAAGAACAATGAAAAAATAACTTCGTTACAAAAGAAAATTGAGAATCTGAAGAGTCAGGTAAAAGGGAAAATGCCACTTGTCTTTAATGAAAATATTGCATCAAACGCATCTGCAGATTCTAAATATACTGTGACTGTTAAATACATTCCTCCTCATCTTAGAAATAACGAACTTGTGTTTTATAACTATTTTTGTCACCTTAAGGATAGTCTAGAATGTCTCTGTGAGATTGTAGAAGAGGATCGCATAAATAAGCCACTTGATAGTGAAATTAGGTATGCTTGCATATATGCCAAACAATCTCAGGAGCTGCTAGAATGTTTAAGAGCAACATGCCCTAAATCCTTATGTGAGAAAGATAAAGCTGTGATGCCTTGTTCTATGCCTAGTGCTAAGCATGCAACCCATTCTATGCCAAAAGTCAAGCATGTGAGCTTTGATGTGCCTATAAGTAGTTCAGATCCCAGCACTTCTAAACCTGAACTGCAAAAAGTAGCAAAACCAACTAATGTTCCCATTCCCTCTGCAGGAGTAAAAAGTGACACCAAAGCGTGCAGGTCAAAGCCTTAAGGCAACACAAAGATGATAGGACCTTGCAAGCTAGGAATGTTCAGTGGAAGAGAGTAGAAGATCACCTTAGGAAGAATGAAACTATGTTGAATAAAACGAATCGTGTTGATTCTAGTGTTAGCTCTAAGCATGCTGTAATTAATGCGAATTCTGCTACTTTTGGCAAAACATGTAATGATGATTGCTTGGTTTCTGTTACTAATCATGTATGTGGTGTGAATGATTTGATTAATGCTGTTAAATACCCAGTTAAAATCGTTGATGCCAACAAACATGTTAAGAAGGCTAAAAAGCAATGGTGGAAGAAGGTTAGAAAACATTGGAAACCCATGGGAAGAAAATTTAGTAAGGTAGGTTATCAGTGGATACCTACTGGCCGTAAATTTAATCTTAATGAGTTGTGCCCTAAATTATCTAAGTCAATGCCCATTAGGAAATGGATGCCTACCGGTAGAACTATTCCTTTAAGAAGTGAACATACTTTGAATAGGTCTAATGCGTACACTAGCACTGCATCTATCCCTAATGATTCCATTGATTCTGCTTCTGATGTGGGTGTTCCAATCAGTGTTACTAACCAAATGGAACCCATTCTTGCATGGGGATCCCAATTATCCAGTTATCCATTTTTGTCTGTGTTCAACTGCAGGTCGTTCAAATCGTTCTATGGTACTTGGACTCAGGCTATTCCAAGCATATGACTGGAGACCGCTCGCGGCTCATAAACTTCGTGAGTAAATTTATTGGGACTGTTAGATTCGGGAACGATCATTTTGGTGCAATTATGGGTTATGGAGATTATGTTGTTGGTGATAGTGTAATCTCCAGGGTATATTATGTTGAAGGTCTTGGTCATAACCTGTTTTCTGTTGGTCAATTCTGTGATTCCGATCTAGAGGTGGCTTTTAGAAAACATACTTGTTTCGTTAGAGAACTTGATGGTATGGAACTTTTAAGAGGAACACGTTGTTCAAACCTATACACCATCTCTATCGAAGACATGATGAAGTCTTCTCCAATCTGCTTGTTGTCAAAGGCTTCGAAAACAAAGTCATGGTTATGGAACCGTCGCCTCAATCACTTGAACTTCGGCACCATTAATGATCTTTCCAGAAAGGACCTTGTAAGAGGCTTACCTAGATTAAAGTATGAAAAATATCATCTTTGTTCAGCATGCCAATTAGGAAAAAGCAGGAAATATGCCCATAAACCCAAACCCGCAAACTCAGTTATGGAAGTTCTTCATACTCTTCATATGGATTTGTGCGGACCTATGAGAGTGCAAATGATAAATGGGAAGAAATAGGTATTAGTCATTGTTGATGACTACTCTCGATTTACTTGGGTTAAGTTTTTGTGGACAAAGGATTAAACTCCAGATGTCATCATCAAACTTATCAAACAGCTGCAGGTTCGACTTAACAATACTGTTAGAATTATTCGAACAGACAATGGCACTGAGTTTGTTAACAAAGACCTAATTCAATTTTATGAAAGCATTGGAATCAGTCATCAAAGAAGTGTTCCACGCACGCCTCTACAGAATGGTGTAGTTGAAAGACGAAATCGAACCCTTGTTGAAGCTGCAAGAACTATGCTAATTTATTCAAAGGTTCCAATCTTTCTTTGGGCTGAAGCCATTGCCACTGTTGCTACACCAAAAATCGTTCCCTCATACACACCACTCATGGAAAAACTCCATACAAACTTGTCCATAAACGAAAACCTGGTCTCTCCTACTCGTGTATTTGGTGCTTTGTGCTATCCAACGAATGACGGTCAAGATTTAGGTAAATTAAGAGCTAAGGCGGACATTGGAGTTTTTGTGGGTTATGCACCAAACAAGAATGGTTACCGAATCTACAACAAAAGAACTCGAGATATCATGGAAACTATTCACGTCACGTTCGATGAGCTGTCTGGGCAAATAGCTCCAGGACAATCAAGTTCTGGACCCGCATCACAACCTTCATCAAGTAGTCCCATTAGTTCTTCTCTTGTACAAAATCCCTCACCAGAAACTCCATATGTACCCCCTTCGGAAGATGATTTGAAGAAATTGTTTGATCCAATGTTTGATGAACACTATGAGCCTATTGCTAATGATCAGTCAAATCCATCAACAGAGGCTCCCCCTAACCCAGTCAACGTAGATAACCCTTCAGTTTCTATGTCATTAAGTCAAGATGCGCCTACCGCAGATCACTCATCCTCATCATCAAATCCTCAATCATCAAGTGTACATCATGGAAATATTTCTAGCACCTATGATGGAGATAACCCCTTTGCTACTCCCGAAGATGCTCCATTTAAGAACATATTTGCTCCTGAATCACCTTCAGAACCATCTTCATCAGGAGATCCAAACTCTGCTACTTCAGTTCCTCAACAACAACCACACGAACACCTTAGAAAATGGACACATGACCATCCATTGGACAACATCATTGGAAACCCTTCTCGTCCAGTATCCACTCGTAAACAACTTGCAACTGATGCCTTATGGTGCTTCTTCAACTCCGTACTATCCAAAGTCGAACCAAAAGACGTTAAAACTGCCATGAATGAAGATAGTTGGTTCAATGCCATGCAAGAAGAAATTCATGAGTTCGATCGACTAGATGTATTGGAATTAGTACCTGCTCCTGACTGTGCTATGATCATTTCTCTAAAGTGGATCTTCAAAGTAAAACTTGATGAGCATGGTGATGTGTTAAAGAATAAGGCTCGATTGGTTGCAAAAGGATACCGTCAAGAGGAGGGTATTGACTTTGAAGAATCATTTGCTCCAGTTGCACGTATCGAGGCAATCAGAATCTTCCTGGCTAACGCTGCAAGTAAGAACATGGTAGTCTATCAGATGGATGTAAAGACGGCTTTTCTTAACGGAGATCTTAAAGAAGTCGTATACGTCAGCCAACCTGAAGGTTTTGTGAATCCAGAGCATCCTACTCATGTCTATCGCTTGAAGAAGGCCCTTTACGGTTTGAAGCAAGCTCCAAGGGCATGGTACGATACGCTATCAAAGTTTCTTCTATCCAATGGATTCAGCAAAGGAGCAGTTGATCCGACATTGTTCACCAGAAAGTCAGGAAAACACTTAATTCACGTTCAAATCTATGTTGATGATATTATTTTTGCCTCGACTGACCCCAATGAATGTGACCGTTTTTCTAAGGAGATGGGCTCCAAATTTCAAATGTCAATGATGGGACAAATGTCATTTTTCTTGGGATTACAAATTTCACAAAGTCCCTGAGGCATTTTTATCAATCAATCTAAATATGCTAATGAAATTTTAAAGAAATTTGGATTTGATTCTTGTGACCCTTTTGACACTCCCATGGTGGAGCGTACTAAACTGGATGAGGACCTCTCAGGGATCATGGTTGACCAAACTAAATATCATAGTATGATTGGGTCCCTGATGTACCTTACTGCTAGTAGACTAGACATTTTGTTCGTTATGCAGTGTGCTAGATACCAGGCTAAGCCTACCAAAAGCACCTTGAAGCGGTTAAACGGGTCTTTCGGTATCTCCAAGGAACCATCAACATGGGACTTTGGTACCCGAAGGACACATGTATGTCACTAACACCTATGCCTTGCAGATGCTGACCATGCAGGGTGTCAAGATACACGTCGAAGCACGTCAGGAGGTGCTCAGTTTTTGGGTGATAAGCTTGTGAGCTGGTCTTCAAAGAAACAAATTAGTACTTCTATATCCTCTACAGAGGCAGAATACATAGCCATGTCATCTTGTTGTGCTCAAATCCTATGGATGAGATCCCAATTATCTGACTATGGCTTTGAATTCAACAAAATCCCTCTATATTGTGATAACAAGAGTGCCATTGCTCTCTCATGCAACAATGTTCAACATTCAAGAGCAAAGCATATCGACATTCGACATCATTTCATCAGGGAGAAAGTGGAGAACGGTGTGGTCGAACTATATTTTGTGAGGACTGAATATCAGTTAGCAGACTTCTTCACCAAAGATCTTCTAAGAACGTTTGAGTTTATCCTTCCAGATTGGTCTAAATAGTCTACAACCAGAAACACTCAAACGTCTTCAAGAGGAAGACGAGGAGTAAAAGCTATTCTTCATCCATCTCTTGTAAATATTTATTCCAAAAGCAAAATACAAAATTATAAAACCCACAAAAGAAAATAGAAAAATATAAAATTTCAAAAAACCCATAAAAATCAGAAAATCTTTGAAAAAGCTAAAAAAATATTTTCCATCTTTCTATATCGATTTCATCTACGGTCTTTGTGTTGTCATTCAAAGAGTGACACGGGTCCTTAGATGAAGTTCGAATGTACAAAAAAAAAATAATAAATAAAAAAAAATTGAGAGATTGAAAAACAAAAGGTTTATAGTCTTTTTAGACTGTACCCCGTTTTCAAAGAAAGAACAGAGCCATGCTTTATCTCAAGTTTCAAATCTCATGCTCTGATTCTAAAAAAAATGTTTGTCACCAAAAAGACAAATGTTTCCTTTACAAATATTTTTCCTTCTATAAATTCTTCTAAAAAATATTTGTTATCTAATGAAAACTAAATAGCTTTGAAAAATAACTTGGACACAAATTTTGAAAATCATCTGGACTTGACATTTGTCAAAATCTCTATCTCTCAATCAACAACTTATGTCATTGATTGAGGGGGAGAATGTTTCAATTTAAATCAAAAAGGTTATTTGTCATACAATTGGTTCAGACCAAGGCTTATGTCATGTTTTCAAAAGATACCATGCATGTTATCGTTGGAGTTTAAAGTCTCAGATTTGATCCTTATCGGTTTAAATTGTTTCATAAGCAAGTCACAATTCTCCTCAAAAGCTTTCAAAACCAATTTAAATCTATAGAGATCACAAATCTCAAATGACTTGAAAATTGTGATCGGGGGAGATTTTATGATTTAAATTGGATTTAAAAATAATTTGACAATGGTTTGAAAGTGTAGCAAAACTCTCCCCTACAGGTCCAAACGATTTCAAGTTTTCCATGCACATGTTAAGGGGGAGCATCTGTATCAAACCAAAATGGATTAAAATGCAATTGATTTGTCTCTAAGTGCAGGTTTTCCCTAGTATGTGCAAAACACTTTCGAATCTCGATGCACATATTGAGAGGGGAGCAACTTTTTGAAAACCACATCCTTTCCCAAAATATCTTTAACAAAGTATTTAAAATACTAATTTTGATCGGAAAGTGATTCGATAGTTTTAGAAAATGATAATCAAAGAGTAATTCTTCCTCTTGCCTCCATGTGCCAAAATGATTTCAAATATACGATGCACATGTTGAGGGGAGGCTTTTCTGAATATCAAAACAATTCAGGTACAAAATGCTTTGATAATATATCACAAGTACCTGGATTGATTTTCAAATGGTTTTCAATTGGTTTCAATGGCAGAAGAACAATACCAAAAAGACCGACCAAATTTACTTTATGTATGGAGATATAAGGATGGTTAGGTTAGGTATTCGTTCCCACGATCCCGCCAGAGTCGGAGGGATCTACCCAGGGACAATCCACTAGATAGGGTAGAGTCCTTAGGTATGATGAAAAAAAAGGAGAAAAGTGATAAATGGGAAGAGTGCGGACTGAGATAGAGCTAGAAATGGAATAAACCCAACAAGGTTCTAGTAATGAAGTCTCGGTAAGTACTGAAGGGGTTGAAGAATGAAAAAGAATTGAATGTGTAAAGGGTGAAAATAAAATATCCCTCCATTATTTCAACCTTCGGGCAAAACCGGGTTCATTCATATGCCTACTGGCTGTTACCTAAGTAACACCGGTATTGAAGACAAGACGTCATTGACCTAGTAACGCACTGCACTACATCTTCCCAAGCTACTCAAGTTCCTCTTAAAAGGACTTGTCTCATTCTCACGGGGAAACTTACATATATATCGACTTTTTCTTTAGAGATGGTTGATATTGAAGAATGTTGGGTTTTTGGTTCTTTGGATCAAGAATTATTCTAAGTGTTGGAACCACGGACAGTATTGATGAAACCACGGATAGAAGAATGGAACCACTGCTGAAGACAAACTGTGGCTAGTAATATTGTGTAACCACGGCAATGTAATGTAACCATTGCTAGTCTTGTATAGTCGGTTAGTATTCTGTATTAGATAAATATGGAAAAGATATTTATCTTGTAGGTTACGTATTTGTATATGTAAAGGACTCCTTAGCCTATAAAAGGAGGTCCTAGGTTAGATTAGATATAAGTATGTTTTATATCTAAGGTCGATACACTTCAAGGTTGTAAAACCCTAATACTGGGTAGAGTACTCGTATTAATAATAATATTGAGGTGTTGAATGTTTATTGTTCTTATTCTTAAGATTAAGTATTAAATTCCGCGTGATACTTAATAAGTTGTCATTCAAGTCAGTTTCTATATTAGATCGTTTGCTCAACTGGATCAACAAGTGGTATCAGAGCTTGTGATCTAGAAACTGTTACCCAGAAGAAGCTTTGTTACATTGTTTAAGTAAGAAAGATGTCTGACGAAACACACATGGTTACGGCTTCCAAGGTGCCCATGCTCAAGCATGTGAGTACCAAATTGGGAGAATGCGAATAAGGCAATATATTCGTATGATTGATGATGCTCTCCGGGATGTTGTGGAAAAAGGTGATTACTCTTTAAGAAGGGTGAAGATGGCAAAGAAATCTCCAGTTAGTGAGATCGACAGGCTAAGAGAAAGATGGAGATTAAAGCTCATAGTATTCTCTCTATGGGAATACCTAATGAATATGCTTTGTACTTTGAACAATATGAGTCTGCTAAGGAGCTTATGGATGCTTAGAAACAAGGTTTGCTAGTATGAAGCTACCAAGAAATCAAGGAAAATATGCTCAAGCATCAGCTGGAAAACTTCACCCTCTGAGTGGAGAAAAACTTGATGGCACTAACAGACTTCAAAGCCTCATAAGCCAACTGAAGTCAGTGGACTACAAAGTTGCTCAAGAAGATATTAATCTAAAGTTCATCAGAAGTTTATCACATGACTGGGCTATGCATACTGTTGTATGGAGGAACAAGGATGACTTTGAAAAGATGAATCTGGACAATCTCTACAACAACTTGAAGGTATATGAGTCTGAGAACAACATTGCTGGTACATCTTCATCTAGCCAAAACATTGCTTTGTTTTCCACTAATCACAAGGTTCACAAGATGTATCCATGATCGCCTATGGAATAACCACGGCTATTGCCAACAATACACTGTTAGTGGTAATGTCAGTGATGGTGCAAGTTTGTGCTTTTTGGCTGATTTAACTACAAGTGTTACTGTTTTGAATCAAGATCTAGATCAAATTGATCCTGATGATCTTGAAGAGATAAATCTTCAATGGCAAATGGCAATGCTGACTCTTCAAGCAAGGAAAGTTTCTGGGAGGAGGAAAGACAGTCAAGTATAATGGACAAGGAGAGCTGATTTGATAAAAGCAAAGATAGAGTGCTTTAACTGCAAAAAGAAGGGGCACTTTGCTAGGAGGTAGAGCACCAAGAGATAGGAAAACATCAAGAAGACTGCTGAAGAGCCGCTCCTTCTTCAGATTGGTGGCTCAAGATGGTATGGGTGATTATGACGGAATGATGAAATTGAAGAAGGTCCCAATGCATCTTTTCTTGCTAGTGAAGCTTCAAAAGAGCATAACTTAGAATGATTCTAAAACTTCTACTTGTTCTTTTAAATCATGTCAAGATAACTTAGAATCTCAAAAAGCTATCACTTAGAGTTTAAGGAAAGCATAGCACCGACTGTCTCTAGACAACCTAGGTATAGAGTTGGTCTAGAAAGTGTTGAAGAAAGACTTAATTATAGTATCAAATGTGGAATTTTTGAGTATGTTGATAAAATTACTACCTACTAGGTGGTTGAAATTGATCTTATAAGGATAGGAGATTAAATGCCTTAAATAGAACTAGAACAAGCTGAGAGTGTAAAAGTAGAAGCCCTAAAAGAAAAAGAAAAACTTGTTGTTAGGGTTGCCTACACACACCTTCTGCTTCTGATCTGAAATAAAAACCTAGTGCAAAGATTGTTCAAGGGATGGTAATGGCCTAGGTTAATTACATGCCCCACCATCACTATGAAACATGCACCACCTTAAAAGAGCTCTTCATTAGCAGTGAATTTAGTTTCAACAAACCTGTAATGGAGATCACAGATTGAATCACCTAAATAGTTTTCTGATAAGTTCGTCGGATGCTCCCCAAATTGAAGATTGGGAATCAGATTCTGAAGGAATTAGATTGTATCAACACAGCCTGAAGGAGAGGAACCTGTAAAAAGTTGATAACTGAACAAGAGTCCAACCTTGTACCTAGATTTGGAGTCTCAAATGCTGAGAGTAGTAGAGTCAGGAGTACCTGGGGAACATATGAAAAGATACATACCTAGGGGAAACCAAAGAAACTTCAATGGACTAATTTCAAATAGGTTAGGAAATGATTTCACATGGTTAAAAGGCTTGTTTTGCATTGTGGTAGTTTTTGAACACCTACAGAAGAAAAACTTTATAAAACGACCACAAGTTTGGAATCAGAGGATGGTAATCACCCAAATTTTCAAAGAAAACAAACCCTCATCCTAATAGAACATGATTCCTAGAGCAGTTGGTTTAATAGGAATCGAATACAAAATCATTGTCCCTGCACTGCAACCCAATGGGTTCCAACCACTGCTAAGCAAAATGTAAACACGGCTAAGCAAACTGTAAACACTTCTAAGAAAAATATCACCACTGATACAAAAGAAGTTTTTAAAATTCCCAAAGGTGTAACTGACACAGTTGTTGGAAATCATTTTGTATGCTTAAAGGCCTCAACCTAGTGGCAATGGAAACCTAAGACCAAGTTTTTACATCATGTCAACTGTGCATCAATGGGACCTAAACAATTGTTATATTGATGCACAGGGCGACCCAAGTCATATTGGCTTGTGTCCACAAAAGGAACTAATCTGTTTTAATTTCATGTGGCAGGGCAACTACAAGATGAGCTTCAAATATAAAGGAGTTTTTGATAGTGGTTGCTCTGGGCACATGAACTGGTATTGGAGCACCTGGAAGATTTTGAACTTTGATGGATGATTGTGGCATTTGGTAATGATCCAAAAGGGAGGAAAGATACTTTGTAGAGGCACAATCAAAAAGGTAATTTGACCTTTGAAAGGTATGAAGGATTTTGTTATTGGAGCTATGATTTTGTTAGTAGCTGCTAGTGTTATAAAACAAAAAAAAAAAAAAAAAAAAAAAAAAAAAAATTGTGTAATTCTTCATATTTTTGTGAGATATCTCTTATTTAGACACAGATTTGCTTGCTGTATCACATGATCAACTGGTTGGAGTGCAATTCTGTATCCACGGATAGCTGTTTTCAACCAACGGATAGTGTCTTCAAACCACTGATATCATGCTGATTGTGTTTTTTTTGGATACTTCAGAGGCTGTTTGGTAACTTTGAGCGAAGTATATGTATCTCCCAAATCACGGACATATCATTTAATTGATCCTTCAACCATTTTCACTTGGCCGTCCTCCCCTAAACTCTAAAATCCTTCACTTTGCTTAACTTCACAAATCCACAACACTACAATCATCAATCACCATGGCGAAACCCCGTACTTCTCAAAACCCATAACCTTGTTGCTAACTTGGTCAAAAACAATAGATCTGAAGGTTTTCAATCAACAAATAATTATTTCCTTATTCACAGGTCCATCCTATTCACTTTTGGTTTGTTGTTTTTGCCCAACGGTCACAAAAAACCAACCATCCTTAAGGCCTACATACATCAGTTCTGGGGGGAATGCTAAGCTTTGAGAGTAGATGATGGAGTAAGGTGTTTTAGTTCTCACTATGATGGAATTGAAATTTTGTTTGACGATGATATTAATTATTCGAAGGGTTTTTCATTTGATGATGCTGATGGTGTTGATAATCTTTCCTTATCCGATGAGATGTTTGCTTTGTTAGAGAGGTTAAGGTTATGCTATACAACACAGGTGTTGAAAAGGTAAAATTTTTTTAAGATTCTGTTTTCACCTCAATGAGTTTTTAATAACACACCTTGTTAGTGTCTAAGGTAACAAGACCCATTCGGGCTTTGATGACTTTCCTCTTTTCCCTTCTAGATTGCTCAACTTATTGCTACAGCTATTATTTGTTTTTTTTCTTTTCTGAGGGAAGAAGTTTAATTGGTCTAGGAATGATTTATGATGGTCTTGGCAGAACATTAGGAAGAAAGGGCAAAATATTATTTATATCCTAGGTTTTGTTGCAATTGATTGTTGAGAGTTAAATTGAAGAACCTAATTGAGCATCTAGAGAAAATAGTTCATTATATTCTTCTAAAGTGTTTTGCACATATGAGGATCAAAAGCCAAATGTTCAATTCATTAGATTTCCTTTGTTTCCCCACATATTATTTCCTTTTGCCTCTTGCTGTTCCTGATATTGAATGAAGGTCTTGAAGCCCAACCCTTAGTACTTGTCATCCACTGATAGTTATCTCAAATCCCTGCTAGTATAAAACCCCCAACCACTGTTAGTACACTTGCAACAACTGTTAACGACCCATTGTGTAACTAGGAGGATGAAGGCACTCATCTACCAACCTCAGGCTAGTGCTAGTGGTGTTGCTTATGAGGCTGTCACAGTGGTTAAGTTGACGATTGGAAGGGCTTCCACTACGTGATTCATGTTTAGATGCGGTCAGGCTAGTGGGAAACTCAATAAGACCAACCTTTGGCAACTCCTAATGTGGAGAGTTCCCTTGAATTTCACACAGGTGAGGAATCCCTAGCCAACTCGCTAATACATGTACATAGATTTTTCAGCTAGGTCGTGCTATGTTTTCTATATCCAGGATTCACCTCTCAGACGTTAACACAGCTCGAAGTGATGAGGCTAGATTGGAACTGAACATGAATTGACTGAATCCTAATATGGTACTATGACTTTTCCTGAACCACCTCTCGATGATCACTTCACACAGATCGAAGTGGGGAGGATATTCTTAAACTTGTTTAAGAATTGACGGCAAATGGGTTCTAAAAATGGATTAGTACAATCTCAAGTCTTCAGAGTTGGCTGTGTTCAGGGTAAGGACATCGGAGCTGAGCTATGATGTTTGTTTTGGAGAAAGTAAGACGCTGGGGTTGCTTGTTTGAGGAAATTATGGAAAATAAAAAGACTGTGGACATCCTTCCTCTCCAGATCTGCATGTGGAGGATGTAACCAACCAGTGAGGATTGAGGCAGAATCAGGGGGAGTCTGTAAGATGTATCTATGGAAATGAAGCTCAGAACTTTTGGTATCTGATAAACAGGAATGATGTTGTTCTTGAAAGTTTGAGACTGGCTAGAAGATGAATGATGCGGACACAACCACTGCTAGTGTGCCTACAACCCGGATCGTACTTTGAAACCACTGCTACAGTTTCAGACATGCATTTGTACCCCTGCTAGCATAACCACTTCAACATTGTTTACAATATCTCTGTGGCACCACCCAAATCTAAAGAGGTTGATAAAGAAGCTGCACTACACTGATCAATCTTAGTAAACCTCATCTACCCTACACCTCTCATGCACCTGTTTCCTTTCTTCTCTTAAATCGAACTGCAAACAAATCCAAGGTAAAGTTTAGTTATTGTGGGTCCTTTGAAAGATGTGGCTCAGCCTGGATATTGGAAAGGTCAAGTAATTGCAGAACCCAAGTTTGACGTTTAAAAGTACAGAGACAGATTGCTTATGATGAAGAGTTATAGAAATATGTTAGCTGAAGACAAGCAGCTTTTAGAGAAACGAAGCAAGAGAGAAGAGAGGCTAGTCCAGATGGTTAGCTCCATGGTATGAATCACAAAACTACCTTTCAAGCTTCAAAAAAACCATAATGATGATATACTCCACAGAATGTGGGCACTGTTAGAAGATGAATGAGGAAAAGATCTAGAATTTGGTAAATGGGCAAGGAAGATTAAGGTAAGAAAGAAAGCAAGTTATAAGAAAGAAACTCCTACCATTGCACACATGAGTAAATGTATGGATGAGATTATTAAGAATTCCTGGCATACATATTTCTGATAATCTTAATTAAATGTTCTTTTGAAAGATTCATGGCTTTATTTGATGTGTATGAGGGTTAATAATGATAGTTTCTGTCTAATGAATTCTGAAAAAGAAGAAGAGTGGATTAAAGGTAATCTAAAGAGAAAATCTGAGGTTCAGGATTGTAGGATATTGGATTTCACATACACATCAAACCATAACTCAAAGTGGGCGTATAAAGGTGAGTTCTAGAGAGAGAAAGTTAGAGGTTTAGGGAACTTAGTGAGAGAAAGAAAAATCTTATTATGAGCTCCAACTCTCTACCTTGGGAGGTAGAGAGTATTTATAGTCTTACATAAAACGCCACACAACGGGCTGTGGATCAGGCATACAGTGGGTAAAGACCCGTCCGTCCTCCACGGTGTTACTAAACTAAATACTACTTAACATAAAAGTACTATGACTACGAGCTTTCTAACGATTACATATACTTGAGGTGACCGACTCTTTAATACCTGGAATTTCTAATTCCTAACAATCTCCCCCTAAGGGAGGTCACCTCAAACATATACTAAAATGACATTGAATACAATCAGATATTACATTAACAATTGATCTTGCATTCTTGATGTAGTACTTTGCTCCGAAGCTCGTAGTCATTGATTCCACTCATTGCATGTTTGGTTAATCCAAGTGGAGGTCTTTTACTGATCCACGTGATAATAATGTTGAGCCAGCTTTTGAGATCATCAGCTAATAGAAAATCTCTGATACATCCATTGTGGTGTTGGTATTATGTGATGTTGTGACTTTCGGACCGACATGCTCACATTCTGGATCATGATATCTTCTCATCAGAGTAGCGGAAGCATTCGTTGATTCATGATATTGGCAGCAGCGTAGCAGAAGCATGGAGTGAAAATATCAGAGTCATTGATGCACTAATCATGATTTCTTTTGAGATGAATGTGTTAGGTGAGCATGCGGCTATGGATTGACCGCTTCATTCTGATCAGCTGCAAACGTCGGGGTGTACCTGCATAAGACAGTTAGCAATAAAGCGCACGAAAGTGTCTTTGATCACTTTCGATGAATTGAGGTACACGGCCCACGGTTCCCCGTTGATCAGTACAAGTACTGCCTGTGATCAGGTATAATTCCGAAGAATTTCCTTGACAGGGTTTCGCAGCTGCTCTAGCTGTTCTCAAACCGGAACGTCTCAAAGAAGACAACACGGAGTGAGTGAACCAGCGAATTTACGTCCACTGATTGATGAAAAGAGATTTGAAAAACAATCGTGTATTGCTCAATAGAAATTGTTTTTGCAATATAACGAAGGTTTTAATGAAAATCAATTATCAATCATAAAACACCTTTTGATTTGAAAAATTAGTACACGGTCGACGTGCTAATGAAAAGAGTTTTAAAGCACAAAGACCGGTTTTTCAAAGGTATCCGTCAATCCATAACCTGAACCAGGATTGATTCAAAAGATTGAATCGCCCCATTGTTTCTGTTCAGTTGTCACATGGTTGATCTGTATAATAGATCTCACATGCCACCTACCAGGAGCTTGTTAGATGTTGGCTCCAGAAGGCTTTCCATCTTCACAGTGAATATGTAAACACATCACTCAGATGTTCTGGCAATACCACAAGGATAATGCGTAGGACTCAAGATATAATCTCTCTTTCCACATTGTGTGAAACAGAGAGTCTTCATTGAAAGTGTCCTAATGAGATTTATTGATGATCTCGTGGCACTAGACTCAATTTGTGCATATTTGGATCCTATATCGGAGACTAGGGAGAGGGTCTCCTTCTTCAATATCAACAATCTCTAAGAGAAAGTCGATAGATAATGTCGGTTCCCCGTGAGAATGAAACAAGTCCTTTTAAGAGGAACTTGAGTGGTTTGGAAAGTTGAAGTGCAGTGCGTCACTGGGTCCATGACGTCTTGTCTTCAATACCGATGTTACCATCAGTAGCATATGAATTGAACCCGGTTTCTGCCCTAAGGTTGAATAAATGGAGGGCTATTTGTTTTCACCCTTTTCTCATTCAATTCTTTTTAATTCTTCAACCCCTTCAGTGCTTACCGAGACTTCATAGCTAGAACCTTGTTGGGTTTATTCCAGTACTAGCTCAGTCTCAGTCCGCACTCTTCCCATATCTCATTTTTCTCCTTTTATCATCATACCTAAGAACTCTACACTAACTAGTGGATAGTCCCTGGGTAGATCCCTCCGGTTCTGGCGGATCATGGGAACACATACCTAACCTTATCGTCCTTATATCACCATACATAATGTAAAGTTGGTCGGTCTTTTGGTATTGTTCATCTGCCATAGGAACCAATTGAAAACCATTTGAAAATCAATCCAGATACTTATGATATTTTATCAAAGCATTTTGTACCTGAATTGTTTTTGATATTTTTAGAAGAAGAACTCCCCCTCAACATGTGAATCAAGTATTTGAAATAGTTTTCCACACGGAGGCAAGAGAAAGAATTAACTTCTTTGATTACCATTTTCTAAAAATATCAACATCACTTCCCTAATCGAATCAAGTAGATAAAGCATTTTGGGGAAGGATGAGGTTTTCATGATTTTGCTCCCCCTCAATATGTGCCTCGAGATTTGAAAAGAGTTTTGCACATACTAGAGGGAACCTGCACCTTGAGATAAGTTATCACGTTTCAAATCATAGGTTTAAGATAGATGCTCCCCCTCAACATGTGCATGGAAAATTTGAAATCGTTTGTCACATGTGGGAAGGAGAGCTTGTACATCCTTATAAAACCATTTACCGAATTATCAGTTTAAATCCAATTTAAATCACACATTCTCCCCCGATCACAATTATCAAATCATTTGAGATTTGTGATCTCTTATAGATTTAAATTGATTTTGAAAGCTTTTAAGGAGAATTGTGACTTGATTATGAAAGCGTTTTAACTGATAATGATCGGATTTTAAGACTTTAAACTCCATTGATAAAACATGCATGTATATCTTTTGAAAACAATTGAATGCCAAATAACTTTTTAATTTAATTGAAATCATTCTCCCCCTCAATCAATGACATAGGTTGTTGATTGAGAGATTGATATTTTGACAAATAAGTCCAGATGATTATCAAAAATAGAGACTGAGTTATTTTTCAAAGCAGTTAGTTTTCAGCAGATAAATGTTTAAAGAATCAGAGCATGGAATTTTGAAAACATGATAAAGTATGGCTCTGTTCTTTCTTTGAAAAGCGGGTTACTGCCTGAAATGACAATAAACCATTGTTTCTCTTTCTCCCAAAAATAATTTTTTTTTTTTTTTTTTTTTTTTTTTTTTAAGAATTCGAACAACATCTAAAGTCCCGTGTCATTCTTTGAATGACAGCACAAAGACCGTAGATATTATCGAACCGAGAAAAAGCATGACAAATTGACAATATTTTTGAAGATTTTTCGAATTTTTCAGATTTTTATGGATTTTGAAGGTTTTATAATTTTGTATTTTGTTTTTCGAATAGATATATACAAGAGATAGATGAAGATAGACCTTTACTCCTCGTCTTCCTCCTGAAGACGTTTGAGTGTTTCTGGTTGAAGACTTTTCAAGCCAAGACGTGGAAGAATAAACTCAAAACGTTCTCTTGGAAGAGCTTTGGTGAAGATGTCTGCTAACTGATATTCAGACCTCACAAAATAGAGTTCCACCACACCTTTTTCCACTTGTTCCCTGATGAAATGATGTCGAATGTCGATATGCTTTGCTCTTGAGTGTTGAACGTTGTTGCATGAGAGAGCAATAGCACTTTTATTGTCACAGTACAGAGGGATTTTGTTGAATTCAAAGCCATAGTCAGATAATTGAGATCTCATCCATAAGACTTGAGCACAACAAGATGACATGGCTATGTATTCAGCCTCTGTAGAGGAAATAGAAGTACTCATTTGCTTCTTTGAAGACCAGCTCACAAGCTTATCACCCAAAAACTGAGCACCTCCAGATGTACTTCGACGAGTATCTTGACACCCTGCATGATCAGCATCTGCATAGGCTGTTAGTGACATACCGGTGTCCTTCGGGTACCAAAGTCCCATATTGATGGTTCCTTGGAGATACCGAAAGACCCGTTTAACCGCTTCAAGGTGCTTTTTAGTAGGCTTAGCCTGGTATCTAGCACACATGCAAACAGCGAACAAGATGTCTGGTCTACTAGCTGTGAGGTACATCAGGGATCCAATCATACTACGATATTTTGTTTGGTCAATCATGATCCCTGAGTGGTCCTCATCTAGTTTGGTTCGATCAATCATGGGAGTGTCAACAGGGTCACTTGAATCAAATCCAAATTTCTTTAAGATCTCAGTTGCATATTTAGATTGATTTATGAAAATGCCTCCGGGACTTTGCGAAATTTGTAATCCCAAGAAAAATGACATTTGTCCCATCATTGACATTTGAAATTTTGAACTCATTTCATTAGAAAAACGATCACATTCCATTGGGTCAGTCGAGGCAAAAATAATATCATCAACATAAATTTGAACATGAATTAAATGTTTGCCTGACTTCCTGGTGAACAATGTTGGATCAACTGCTCCTTTGCTAAATCCGGTTGATAGAAGAAACTTTGACAGTGTATCATACCATGCCCTTGGAGCTTGCTTTAAACCGTAAAGGGCCTTCTTCAAACGATAAACGTGAGTAGGATGCTCTTGATTTACAAATCCTTCAGGTTGGCTGACGTAGACGACTTCTTTAAGATCTCCGTTCAGAAATGCCGTCTTCACATCCATCTGATAGACTACCATGTTCTTACTAGCAGCATTAGCCAAAAAGATTCTGATTGCCTCGATTCGAGCAACTGGAGCAAAAGATTCTTCAAAGTCTATACCCTCCTCTTGACGGTATCCTTTAGCAACTAATCGAGCCTTGTTCTTCAACACATCACCATGCTCATCAAGTTTCACTTTGAAGATCCATTTTAGAGCAATAATCATAGCACAATCTGGAGCAGGTACTAACTCCCATACATCAAGTCGATCAAACTCATGAATTTCATCTTGCATAGCATTGAACCAGCTATCTTCATTCATGGCGGTTTTAACATCTTTTGGTTCGATCTTAGAGAGTACGGAGTTGAAGAAGCACCATAAGGCATCGGTTGCAAGTTGTTTCCGTGTGGATACTGGACGAGAGGGATTTCCAATGATGTTGTCTAATGGATGATCGTGAGTCCATTTTCTGAGGTGTTCATGTGGTAGTTGTTGAGGGACTGAAGTAGCAGAGTCGATGTCTCCTGAAGAAGATGGTTCTGATGAAGATTCAGGAGCAAATATGTTTTCAAATGGAGCATCTTCAGGAGTAGCAAAGGGATTAACTTCATCATTGATGCCAGAAACAGTTCCATGATGTACATTTGAAGAATGATGATTTGTTGATGAGACGGAAGGATCAGCAGAAGGCGCTTCTTGACTTAAAGATATTGAGACTGAGGGATTGACTTCATTCACTGGAATATGAGCAGCCTCTGTTGTAGGGATCAACACCTCATTAGTACTCGGATCATAAAGTTCATCAAACATAGGATCAAACAATTTCTTTAAATCATCTTCAGATGGAGGTACATATGGAGTTTCTTGAGAAGAGTTTGGAACAAGGGATGAACCAATTGGACTGATTTGAAGTGCGGGTCCAGAACTGAATTGTTCAGGAGCCGTTTGACCGGTCAGCTCATCAAACGTAACGTGAATTGTTTCCATGATGTTTCGGGTTCTTTTGTTGTAGATTCGGTATCCCTTTTTGTTTGGTGCATACCCTACAAATACTCCAATGTCTGCTTTAGCTCTAAGTTTGCCTAAGTCTTGACCCTCATTAGTTGGATAGCACAATGCTCCAAACACACGAAGGAAAGAGAGATTAGGTTTTCTGTTGTGGACAAGTTCATATGGTGTCTTTCCATGAACAGTGTGAATCAGGGAACGATTTTGTGTGTAGCATGCAGTGGCAATAGCTTCAGCCCAGAGAAACATTGGAACTTTTGAGTAAATCAGCATTGTTCTAGCGGCTTCTACAAGAGTTCGATTTCGTCTTTCAACTACACCGTTCTGTTGAGGAGTTCGTGGAACACTTCTTTGATGGCTGATTCCAATGCTTTCATAAAATTCACTAAGTTGTTTGTTAACAAACTCAGTTCCATTGTCTGTCCGGATAATTCTGACGGTTTTGTTAAGTCGAACCTGCAGCTGTTTGATGAGTTTGATGATGATATCAGGAGTTTCATCCTTTGTCCTTAAGAACTTGACCCAGGTGAATCTAGAGTAATCATCAACTATAACTAACACATATTTCTTCCCAAAGATATTCTGCACTCTCATTGGTCCACATAAATCCATATGAATTGTATGAAGAACTTCTGTGACAGAGTTAGTAGGTTTGGGTTTATGGGCATACTTCTTGCTTTTTCCCAATTGACATGCTGAACAAAGATGATCCTTTTCATACTTTAGTCGAGGTAAACCTACAACTAAGTCCTTTCTGGAGAGATCATTGATGGTGCCGAAGTTCAAGTGATTGAGACGTCGATGCCATAACCATGACTTTGTTTTTGAAGCCTTTGACAGCAAGCAAATTGGAGAAGACTTCATCATATCTTCTATAGAGATGGTGTAAAGATTTGAACCACGAGTTCCTCTTAAAAGTTCCTTACCATCAAGTTCTCTAACAAAACAAGTATGTTTTCTGAAGGCTACTTCTAGATCAGAGTCACAGAATTGACCGACAGAGAACAGATTATGACCAAGACCTTCCACATAGTATACTCTAGAGATAACACTATCACCAACAACATAATCACCATAACCCATAATTGCACCGAAATGATCATTACCGAATCTAACTGTCCCGATGAATTTGCTCACGAAGTTCATGAGCCGCGACCGGTCTCCAGTCATATGCTTGGAACAGCCTGAGTCCAGGTACCACAGAACGATTTGAACGATCTGCAGTTGAACACAGACAAGAATGGATAACTGGATAATTGGGATCCCCATGCAAGAATGGGTTCCACTTGGTTAGTAACAGTAATTGGAACACCCACATCAGAAATAGAAACATCCATATCAGAAGTAGAAGCAATGGAATCATTGGGAATAGATGCAATGCTGGTGTCTGTATTTGACCTATTCAAAGTATGTTCACTTCTTAAGGGAATAGTTCTACCAGTAGGCATCCATTTTCTAGTGGGCATAATCTTAGCAGTTTGAGAACAAAACTGATTATTCTTATGGCCAAAAGGTATCCAATAATAACCTATCTTTATAAAAGTTCTTCCTGTGGGTTTCCACTGTTTTCTACCAATCTTTCGTTTTTGCCTTATTGCCTTATTTGCACGATTATTAGCATTAACAATTTTAACTGGGCATTTGACAGCATTAGACAAAGCATTCACACCACATTCATGATTAGCAACAGAATTCAAGCAGACATCATTACAAGGTTTGCAAATAGTATCAGAATTCGAATTAATTACAGTACGCCTAAGGCTAATACTAGAATCAACACGATTCGTTTTATTCAACTCAAGCTTAAAGTTCCTAGATTGGTCTTCTACTCTCTTCCAATGCACATTCTTAGCTTGCAAGGTCCTATCATTCCTTGTATTGTCTTGAGACTTTGACCTGCTCGCTTTAAAGTCACTGATTACTCCTGTAGAGGGAATGGGAACATTAGTTGGTTGATCTAATTTTTGCATTCCTGAACTTGATGTGCAAGGATCTGAAGTACTAGAAGGCACATTAGTGTATACTTTCTTAAGACTGTGATTTGAGCTTTTTGCAGGCACACTAAAGTTCACTTTCTTAGCACTAACATATCTGGAATCTGAACTACTTGAAGGCACATTAGTGTTTCCTTTCTTAAGACTGGGCATAGAACGGATTTCCTGCTTGGCACTAGGCATAGAACAAGGCATCACAGCTTTGCCTTTTGCACCTAAGGTTAAGGATTTGGGACATGTTGCAATTACACATTCTAGCAACTCTTGAGATCGTTTGGCCTGGAGGCAAGCAAACCTAATTTCACTATCAAGAGGTTTGTTAATGAAATCCTCTTCGACAATCTCACGGAGACATTCTAGACTATCCTTAAGGTGAGCACAGTATTCATGAAAAGCATGTTCATTATTCCTAAGATGAGGAGGAATATATTTAACTGTCACAGTGTATTTGCAGTCTAAGGGTGACTTTGAGACAACATTCTTATTGAAAACAAGTGGCAGTTTCCCATTTCCCTGACTTCTCAGATTCTCAATTTCCTTTTGTAAAGACGTTATTTTTTCGTTGTTTTGGTCACGGGTGACTTTTATTGAATCATATAACTCTTTAAAATGTCGTTTAACTTTTTCATTTTCTTCTAGAAAACTCTCGTTTTCCTTTTGTAAGGCATCAACTAAGTTTTGAAGATGAAAAGTTTGAGAATTCTGAGAATCTAAAGGAGGAGGCATTTGGGAGCCTGTCATATTGTTCGTTTGACCCTTTAATTGAGAGATTTGGGCTTTCAACTTTCTGATCGTGTTGCACTGAGCTTGAATCTGTTCATCACGTTTGTTAATTTGAAAAACTGCATCAAACTCTGGAGCATCTGAGGATGTCTTGATATTTGAAGTTTTGACATTTTCTTTAAGATGTTGATATTTTAGTTGTAAATTAAAATGCTCAACTTCCAGTTTAGAAAAATGTTTAACCAAATTGTCGTGATCATCCAGTTCAATTTTCTCGTTTAGTTCAGAATTAGTTTTTTCAAGCTCAATGACACGATCATGGGAGACTTTCAGTGCAACCGATAATTCATGAAATTTGGAAGCATTAATGGAACAATTTGTAGCAGTGAAAAACACATACTGAGTAATACATTCAGAAATCAGGTTCTCATTTAGTGTATGCAAGTTCTTCCTCTCAATCTCATTATATTTTAGTGCTCGCTCATAGTCACTAACTTCAACTATCATTGCATCAAATTCCTTTTCCATTCCCTTAATATCAGTTTCTATCCCCTTTTTAAGACTCTCAAAGTGATCTTTTAGAAGTTTAAAGAAAGGCATGACCTCAGTTAAATAACATTCTTTCATTTGCTCAAAACCCCTTTCTCCTTCCGTAATACCAGTGGGTGTGATCCTTTTCTTGCAAGTTTTCTCAAAATCAACAAATAGTTGAAGTATAACATATTGGCTAATTAAGGTCTTGCTTTTAGTGGCAATTGTTCTAGGAACAAGATGCATTGGTGTATTAGGAGGATACACAGTCGCTCTAGGCATTTTCCAAAGAGGAGGGTTTGTTTCAACAATATTTTCAGCTTTCTGCTTATCTAAATCCATTTTCCAGAACACTTGTTCGGGAGTTAACAATGTCTGAGGCTTAAACTTGTTTAAGGCAATCCAATTCTCCTTTTTGTAATCATGGGGTGTGATGATTACTTTATTTTCTTTACATTTTGGATCAGCTAGTTTCTTGTTTAACTTTTCCCTAGTGACTTCATCTGATTTCTTATCTTCCTCTGTGCACTCAACGCAACTAGGTTTCTGTCTAGGTTTAAGGATTTCATTGCCATCATAAAGAACCTTATGAGCATTTCTAGCCTTTTTAATGACCTCTGGATTTGGTTCCTCAATAAGGGGAATGCTATGCTTATCGCTTAGGACTCTATGCTTAGTGATCATGTGAGCAGTCTGAATGGTGTTTCCTTGTACGTACAACTTATTTTCAAGCTTGTTTTTCAAGGTTTTTAGATTAGAAAAATCATTCAAAAGTTTTGATTCCTTAGCATTGAATTCTTGCTTAAGCATTTTAACATTTTCTTGAAGTTCTTGTTTTTGCTTAGCAGTTTTAGAAAGCTTTTCTTGCAAGGAGTTTAACTCTTGTTTTAATACTTCTTCTCTAAACCTACTTTTTCTAATAGTTGTACGCATTTGGTCATCCATTTCCTGCTCACGAGTGGTCAACTCAAATTTAGCACGTTGTTCATAAATAGCAACACGTTCTTTATAGGCATTTAATTCAGATATTACAGACTCATCAGGGGCACAGGCAGTGTATTCATCAAAAATATAGTCATTGTTGACTGCAGGAGATGCATCACTTGGTACAACTTCACTTTCACTTTGTTTCACATATTGATCATATGGGACAACATTGATATTACCCATATTTTCAATATTTGATACAAAAGTTTCAGTTGATAGTACTTTGTCATGCATCTTTTGCACATCAGCATCATCGTATAGTTTTAATACCTCTGAGATGAGTTTGTCTTTGGATGGGCCAGCTTGTGGTGAAGAGGAGACCTTGGGAGAAACCATTGGAGAAATGCTAGCCATAAAGATTGTGTGTGCAGTAGGTCCATCATCCACATCAGAGTCGTATGCATCACAATCAGCGACTTGAAAGGCATTCTGATGATTGTGACCTATCTCCTGAATAGGCTGCTCATCCACATCTGCATCATAGGTCTTGGCATTGCCCTCAGCTAGAAACAACAATTCCTCTTCATCCAAAGCAGCACCATTATCCTGAGCTTGCACAAGCAGCATCTTATCTCTGAAGTAATCAGCATTCTGTGGACGCTTTGGAGATGTGCAGTTCCTTGCAATGTGTCCCTCACCACCACAATTATAACATTTGATCAGCTTAGCTTGACCTTGATTACCATTCCTTCCTCGATTCTGATTACCAACATAACCTCTACCAGCTCCACCTCTTCCCTGATCATACTGTCTTTCCTGAACTGGTTGCACCACGATCCTCCCATCTTTAACAGTAGCTTGATTGTGTGGGTTAGATGCTGTTCTGAGGTTGTTATTGGTTTGTGGGAGAGAATTCATGTTTTGACTAATCAGAAGAGCTAGTTGATTAATGAAATTACCCACGTGTGCATCAGCATCAGCTTGTTTGAACATAGGATCAGGAATTAGTTTGTGATTACCATTTCCCATGGGTATGACTTGTGAGGCTTTGGTTGTGATTCCGATGTTTGAGTAGAAGGCAGTTGAGTCATTAGACGAGCTTGTCTCTCCCTGGTTGGTTTTGAACTGATTAAGAACCAATTTTTCAAACATAGCATGTCTCTCATTCTGAAGGAGGAAGGCATAGAGTTGCTCATAGTTTGTATTCTTCAATCCTTTAGTGAGCTTCACAGAGGTGACAAACTTGTGCCATTCGGGATTCATGTTGTTCACAAATTTTGAGTTCAGCTGAATGTTAGGCATAGTCATTCTGATGTTCCTCATGTCATTCACCAACTTATGAAATCTCACATAGTACTCATAGACACTCTCATCTGGTTTCATCTTGAAGTGTTCAAATTCGTCATAGAGTTGTGATTCTCTGTCTTCCATAGTTAATTCTGAACCTGAGAGAAGCATCTTGACATTATCTCATACTGCCTTTGCTTCGGTGTTGTGATTGATCAGCTTGTAGATGTCTTTAGGAAGACCTTGAAGAACAATGTTAGAAGCCCTGATATCAGCATCGAATCTCTTTTTCTCCTTATCATCAAGCTCATCATACATCTTTGGTCTGTCCATTCCGTAAATCAGAGTTCCATCTTCAGCAGTATCAAGTACATCTCTAGTCGTCTCAACTCGATACGGTCCTTCATCAATGGATTTGAGAATGTTGACACCATTTTCCTTTCCAAGGCAGTACAATCTGATTCGTTGAGCCCAAGAATCGTAGTCAGTTCTGTCAAGCATGGGTGGACGAGTATCTGAACCAGCTGCTTGAACATCCTCGGCAACAGTGGAGATGATAGTAGGAACGTTTGTAGACATGTTTCAAGCTCTACGGGATTTTGCAATTCTTTGATTAAACCGGGAAATAGATTCTTTCACGGGATTTTACTAAACCAAAAGAACAACCGTAAGAATGTAACACGAAGAAGAAAAAGGTCTAAATGAACAAGTCGCTAAACACACAACTCGCATAAGCAGTCAACACGCAACACACTCAACTCGCTAAATTAATCAAGTCGCTAAATAGCCAACTCGCTTTAGTCTCAAGTCGCTATATAACAACTCGCTACAATCCAAGTCGCTAACAATATAAAGTACAAGTCGCTAACTTACACCAAGTCGCTACGTGTAGTGGAGAATCCACTACTTGTACTTTTTGTCTGCTTGTCTCACTAGACAAGTCGCTAACCCAACTCGCTAAGACTTTCAACTACAACTCGCTACCAAATTGTAAAGCAAGTCGCTACCAAGAAAACTTTTCCGTGGCTCAAGTCGCTAGCATGAAAAACACATAAACACCACTTTTCAATCCAAAAACAACCCAACCAAGATGATTCAAGCTTACCAAATGAAAACCTAAACACTTGTGATGATTCTAAACACAAAAGTACTACCAAAATCCAAACTTTAACACTAGAAATCAACCAAATGATGCAAAAACCACTAAACTTTTTCAAACTCAAAAACCACCTAAAAACCACTAGAAATCCAAAGATATGTAAGATATGATCTAACCATGGCTCTTGATACCAATTGTAGGATATTGGATTTCACATACACATCAAACCATAACTCAAAGTGGGCGTATAAAGGTGAGTTCTAGAGAGAGAAAGTTAGAGGTTTAGGGAACTTAGTGAGAGAAAGAAAAATCTTATTATGAGCTCCAACTCTCTACCTTGGAAGGTAGAGAGTATTTATAGTCTTACAATAAAACGCCACACAACGGGCTGTGGATCAGGCATACAGTGGGTAAAGACCCGTCCGTCCTCCACGGTGTTACTAAACTAAATACTACTTAACATAAAAGTACTATGACTACGAGCTTTCTAACGATTACATATACTTGAGGTGACCGACTCTTTAATACCTGGAATTTCTAATTCCTAACATACTACTATTAAATAATTTATGAACACTTTTAAATAATTTATGTAGGCAACTTTGCCGACGACGTGTCGTCGGCATAATAGCTTTAAATAAATAATCATTTATACTCTTGCCGGCGCTACTGGCGTAGGCATTGTTAAGCACAAATTGAATTGCAGTAATCACACGCTAATCACCCAATAATTATATGGATTTATATTCCCGGCGACGTGGCGTTGGAAATATATGAGCGCCAAAAGATCCCGCCAAAAAATGGCCTGAAAATACAAAGTCAAATTTGACTTTTATATTGCCCACGACTTTGTAAATTCGGCATTATATTGACATAAATTTTCAACGCATTTCCCCTGCGGTCAGGGTTTTTGTGGGTGTAGGCATTATGTTGCCGACATACAGTGGCGTCGGCATTGTGTTCGTTGCCTGTTCTCCTGATTCTTGTAGTGTAAGTGATGATTGTGAAGTCATCACAAGTGCTGCTGTTGCTTGAATCTTCATTTCCTTGCAGCCTTGATGGTGATGGTCCTGAATACATTCCTTGCAGGTTCTGACCTTTTATGGAGTGTGATAAAATTGGCTGTTCTTGACTATCTCCTGTGTATTCCAGTTTGACACCAAAATGCTCCAATGTCTTCTTTCCTTTTAGGACTGCTGGCTTTGTCTTAAGTGCACCATTCCCACCAAAGTCCCATTGGTTATGACAATCTCTGTCTTTGTCTTACGCGCCTTCCATGCAGATACTTCAAGGATGTTCTTGTGTCCTTCTTTGTGGTGCTCTTACAGTTTTAAAGTAAGATGCAAAGACATTCAAATATCTCATGTAGCATTCTTTAATTTCTTCTCCATTTCCTCTTGACAGCCCCATAATTTCGCCAATAGTGTCAAATTCTTGACAAAAGTTCACTCTCAAATATCCTCCTAATCCTTCTATTAGTTTGTATAGATCAAGCAAATGAACTTGCACTCCTTTTATATTTGGAGGGATTGGTCCAGGAAGTGGTCTCTCAAGGTAGTGATTGTAGAACCATTTCACAACCTTGTGAACCTGTTTCTGAAGAAGTCCCATTCTTGGCTTACAATGTCATCCTGCTTGATCAAATTGAGAAAAGTTACATAGTCATTAAAAGTTTGAACCTTTGTTGAATAAAGGTTTCCTTTGATCTTGATCAAGTGTTCTCCTAAGCCTTTCTCCTTCTTAGTCAGTGATCCAAAGTAATCTTCAAGGTACTTATTTTGCATTGATCTCATTTTGTCTTCATCAAAAAACTGAGTTTCCTTGTTATTGAACATATAGGACAAGGTGCATCTGTTGCCATTATACTTAACCTCAAAACCTTGTTTTTCAAGTAAGTCAATTGAAAATATGTTCAGGGTAACCTCTGGTGCATAGTGCACACCAGGTACTAAACAACCTTGGCCACCATCTTCTATCAAAACTTCACCAATTCCATAGGTGAATAGAAGTTTTCTTTGGTTCTCTAATTCCTTGACTAGAAAATCTTCCTTAATATTATAGAAAAAATCCAACTTATAGCATACATGCCTATCTATTTGATTGCATACATACCAGATATCATCCCAATTTGCATGATCAGTACCTTTAATCATGCATGGTGTGGAGAAGTGGATGCTTTCTGGGTATTTGATCAACACAGTTGGCTTGGTGGTCTTAAACCCTTCCATTCTTCCTTTTGCAAGGTTCTTTGGTAATACGTCTTTATAGCCATGTCTTTATCATTGTTGTCCATAGGACAAAATTTGATGATGTGCCCCAACTGCTTGCATTGGAACATTTGTAATTCGTGTACTTGTTATGTTCAAGGTTTTTGAATTGTGGTTGGTCTAGGGTATTGTTGTACTGCATAACTTCCTTTAATTCCTTCTTTAGAATGTCTCTGCAACCTTCTGAAATCTGCTTTATGCAGGACCCTAAGAGATATTGACTTTCTCTCTTTATCTTTCTCTGGATGAAGTCGAGTTATTGATTCCTTCTCAAATGTCCCCAGTTTTCGCTCTGATGCCACATTTTGGATTGGCCATAGGGTCTTCTATTAACCCTTGGCCATTTGTTTGAGTAGGAATTCAAATTAGCCATTTGTTGTAGACAAAGGTGTGTTTGGGACAGTATGATGCAGAAAGTATAAAACGGGTAAAAGTGATAAAAACAAGATAAACTTTTATTACTTTGAATGAAGATACACAATACATATTACAACCTATTTATACTGAATGAAAAGGTGTGATGAACCATTGTGATGGTTCACCAACAGTCATGCCTTTTCTTACATAAAAAGCGTAATTAACTATAAAACTTATACTAACTGACATATAACTGCTAACCATATTAAATGTCATATGGGTCGGATTTAATACATATGACCCATACTTAGAATCCTGCAGACCCAATATTTACATGTACATAGGACTCCATATTAAAATAAAACATATACTAAAGTTTTAATTACAAAGAATAATAATATAGGAAGGTTTATGATCTTGTTCTCCAACAAAATCAAATATTTATCAGGCTTCCAAAACGTTTCATGAATTAAAAATTACCCTATTCCCACTAGTTATATATGAATATAAGGCTAGGTTATAACGAACCTAAACAGTGTAAAAGTTGTTCTACTCTGTTTGTTGTATTGATCAATCTTATGGAATATATCCTTTGAGATAATTAGAAAAAGCAGCTAAAAAAGGTGTGATCATGACAAAAGCTTGGTTGAGAGTTTATCAAAAACCGAGGTGATATTTATGATGAGCCTAACAATGCTAAGACACATATATGCTTCACTTAATAAATGTTTTGGAAAGAGAAATGCGTCACATAATGCATTATATGTGTAATATATATTAATGCTTTATATCGTTGGCTTTCTTTATGACAAACTGAAAGCTTGCACCTCCCATAAGATGATATTTAGTTAATGGGCAAATCACCTAAAAATGTAGTTAACTTGCTACTTTTTCTCATTGTATGTAGCATTTTTTTTTTCTCATTCTGTCAATAAACTTCTATCGTTAGTCCTTTGTGTGTACCCGTTACCAAAAAAACCTGCATCGTTAGTCCTTTATGCTAACGACCGTTAATAAATAACTTATAATTTGGTTATCTTACAGCTAAACTGCGTGGTTTGGTCCTTTATAGTAACAATCGTTAAAAATAACTTAAAATTTGGGTTTCTTACGTTTCAAATCCGTTTTTTCACGTTTTTACACGCTTTCGTTCGTTTAACACGCTTTAAGTCCGTTTTTCCACGTTTTTATCCGTTTTTACGTTTTTCATTGTTTTTAGATGTTTTTCGATGCATTTTTCACTTTTCTTTACATTTTCCCGTTTCATTACGTTTTTCACGTTTCATCGTTTTACACGTTTTCATCCATTTTTACACATTTTCGTCCATTTTGCATGAGTTGATTCGTTTTACAATGTTTCATCCGTTTTAACGGTTTTAGATCGTTTAACACCGGGTTATTCTACTGTTTTCCGCGTTTTCATCTGTTTTACGCTTTCATACGTTTTAACATGGTTTCATCTGTTTTTCACGTTTTCATCTATTTTTTATACGTTTTCATCGTTTTTGCGTGTTTTAGGTATGTTTGCGGGTTTTACGTATGTTTTTACATTTTGTATGTTTTAACTGCGTTTTCGTCCATTTTAACCGCGTTTCGTCCGTTATTCGTTTTCATCCATTTTTTCACGTTTTCATCCGTTTCTACATGTTTTCATCCATTTCCGTTCGTTGTTTCCGCACGTTTTGTCCGTCTCTACACGTTTTCATCGTTGTTTCCGTTTTATCCGTTTTTACGTTTTCATCCGTTGTTTCATGTTTTGGTTAGTGTTTGCACATTTTGTGTAAAGCGGATGAAATCGTGAAAAACCGAGCAGCGTGTGAAAGAGCTAGATAGCGTGTACCGGGAAAAGCTTTCGAGATGGCGATGTTAAAACGTATGAAAAAATTGTTGTAAAAACATATGAAATGCGTGCAATCAGCGTGCAAAACGGATAAACGTCAATATAAACGATGAAAAAACTCTGGCGTGTTAAGCAGGACAAAAGCGTGTAAAACGTCTGGCGTGAAAAAGCGGGCCAGCGTGTAAGCGGACAGAGCGTGTAAGGCGGGGCGAAAACATGAAAAGCGGACCAGCGTGAAAACGAGACGAAAACGTGTAAAACGGATGAAAACATAAAGCGGTTGGCAGTAAAGAAAAAGCGGGCCGAAAATGTGCTAGAAACGGACGAAAACATGTAAGAAAAGGATGAAATGCGTTATAAGCGGGCGAAAATGTGTTAAAGCGGATGAAAGCGTGTAAGCGCATGAAAATGTGAAAAACGGAAGAAAACGTGTAAAAACGGACGAATACGTGTAAAAGCGAATGAAAATGTGCAAAAGCGATTGAAAATGTGTAAAAGCGGATGGCGTGTAAAACATATAGCGTGAAAAGCGAACAAAACTTGGCGGATGGCGTGTAAGCGTATAGCGTGAAAAAAACGGGCAAAAACGTGTTAAAACGAACGAAAACGTGTAAAAGCAGGGCGAAAACATGAAAAAAGCGGACGAAGCATTAAGAAAACCAAATTTTAAGTTATTTTTAACGTCGTTAGTATAAGGACCAACGATGCAAGTTTAAGCGTAAGATAACCAAATTTTAAGTTATTTATTAACGGTCGTTAGCATAAAGGACTAACGATGCACGTTTTTTTGGTAACGGGTACACACAAAGGACTAACGATAGAAGTTTATTGACAGAATGAGAAAAAAAAAAGAATGCTACATACAATAAGAAAAAGTGGCAAGTTAACTACATTTCTAGGTGATTTGCCCTTAGTTAATAGAAGATCGAAGGAAAATAGTGTCTTGTATAACCAACAAAAAATATTTCTGTTATTTCAGAAACACGTATTCGCATGAGTGCGACCAAAGATCTAATTACTTTAATTTCTATTATTTCAAAAAAATTACAACTGTACACCGATATATATAAGCAAAATGCATATTCACAGGAGTGCGACCAAAGATCTGATTGATCTAATTTTTGGAGAAGGCTTATAAATTTCTGTTATTTCATATATTCACTGACCAGAAACTAACTTGAAATGTCTCATTGTCCAAACTGATTTTTCGACGAGGCCCAATTGCTTGACTTTTCTCCTTATTCCTATTAACTGATAGATTTAGAAGTCCATAGCAAGCCTAGTAGATAGTACTTTCTTTTCTTCAGTATGTTCAATTTTAGGACTATACAATTGCCCAATATGAGGCCCAGTTGAAGAGTCAATATTCTCTGCCAAACACACTACACGCCCTACCCATGTTGCAGTATCATATCTAGCTGTCTATTCTCCTTCACCAAGAACGTTTCTTATCCAAATCTTTAGCCGTAATTGATATCCGATTCAACTTGATTAATAGAGTTAAATTAATGACATCGAGACTCTCAATATCAAGGCCCCTACCTTACCTATTACAATCAACTTTTCTTTTCTTCTAAGCAACTGGGGTACTATAACGAAAACATCATTTGTCCACACTTTATTCTATAAGTTTTATATGGTATGAAAATGTTTCATGTTGTTTGCACTTATAAAAGTACACAAGGTTGTTACATATAGGACTCGGGTGTCATTGTACTCTGAAAATGTTATTGTACTATTCTATTGTTCATTAACCAGTTGCTATTATATTTTAGACAATTACACAGCAAAATGTAAGTTTTTTGGTGCCCGATAACAAATCTTGTTGCGGAGTTAAGGATCCATAACGTTAAATGAACCACTAATGTTTTTATAATAACCTCATGCAGCTCATATTAACAAAAAGTCATTGGGAATGAACATGAAACGGGACACGATTTGAGTAACCATCAGATTTTCTATATATTTGTGTTTCTACATTTACAAAAACATAGGCATATATATTTACTGCAATTAGTATGCCCAGACTATTACATTTAATGAGTGAACTAGCTAGTGAGAGCGAATATTGAGAAGGGAAACTCTTGTTTTGATCAAGGTCCTAAACATGCACTCTAAACTGTTCTCAATTATTTCAATATGGGATTCCAAAGCCTCATTTGACATTTGAGGGTGATCTGCACTTGCTCTTTTCCCTTTGTGGATAAGATTTGAAACTACTGACCATTTCGTAGAACTTGGTTTCGACACAAATATGGACTTAAGCGACAGGAGTGATCCAAATATGGTAACACTCAATGAACTAGTATCTCTGAGTGATCTAATCACAGATGAGAGGTGGTGATCCAGATCTAAGAGCGCAAGGCTCCCAATCTTGTTATCGGCCTGCTTTAGAGCCGAAAGTGTTTTTTTGGCCTCATTTATTTTCTTGAGTGAGGAAGAATTGAAGTTCAGACCCTCCTTTTTCCTTCTAAGAGCTGACTGAGTATTTCGTATGTGGTCTTTTACCTGTTCCATGGCATCTTTTATAGAGCCACAGACATCCAAAAGACTCATTGATCGATCCAGTAACTCATCCACCAATTTCTCATCCTTTTTTTGAGAAAGGGATTGTTGGATCTGTGGCAAAGTTAGAAGATCGTTAACAGATACATATAATCTTTCTAGCCCTGCTAGAGAACCGCAGACTGTATCTACGGTGGCCAAAGAAGAGGAATTTCTTTTGAGATAAGCTAGCTCCTCTTCAACCTGAAGAGTGCTAGGGTGTGATCTGCTAGGCAAACTAATGGATCGGACATGGCGCCCACTGGTGGATGGTGAAGGAGAAGAGACTGAAGAAGCCATTATATACTTTAAGGTAAATGATTTCAGATGTTTGTTATGAGATAAGAGGCTTCAGGGTTTGTCTATTTATACACGAACTTGACATTAAGATATAGTTAATTACAATATTGAAGAAGCGTGCGCATGCCTCAGATACCGCTGGCAATGTCCCTGGTTAGCAAACAAAATTCTGAAGTTGTTTATTGGCATTGGTTAAGGAGCAAGCAGCGAGATTCTATTTTTCATGTGTCTTGGAGTTGTTCACCAGCCACGTCCTTCTTACGAGTTTATGGGGACGCGTATCTTGTCTTCTGGGTTTTAAAATGTCATATATCCATGTGGCCTACCTGTCAAGCCGCGTCCTTCATGAATATCAGTTGATTCCTCCTTAATATGTGTATATCTGATTTGTTACTAATTTCTGACCACTAAATTACGATGTATACCACATGATTCGTCATTTGTTACCAAAGTTTCAAGCTCTTACACATATTACTAAATTAGATTCTAAAGTATTAGATGTGCCAGTTCACCGTCTACACAAACTCGTAAATATATCAAGAATTTATATCTTATCTGAGTTTCAAATTATTCCACCTATATTGTTGCTATCTTGCCTTCGACTGAACCTGGTTCTTTGTGGTGTGTTTAGAGCAGTTGTGTTGCGACAGAAACATAAGTGCAGAAGTTTTAAACACAGAATTAACAACTGATATATTTACTGAATTGTATTGATATGGAATGATTGTTTACAAAAATCTAATCCTATTTATACTACATGAATCGGTGCAACAAAAGGGCATACCGATTCACTAGCGTATCTAAGCGTTATACCTATTTTTCTAAGCGTTGCAATTCTATAGCGGTTTATGACCAGCCAATACAATGGGTCGGATTATTACCCAAACTTACAGAATACATAAATAAAACTACACTTAACTACCCTAATCTTTTCTTCTATAAAATTAAAAGTCCAACATTCACCCCCTAATGTTATAGACAGCAATCGAGTATTCTTTATTTGCCTTTACAACAATGTTGGTTCATTGTCAGTTTCATAAATGAGATGTGCTTGATCCTTCTTGTCTTTCTATTTTGTGCACTCCTTTGCGAAATGACCATGCTCACCACATTCATAACACCTGAGCTTGCTTTTGTCTATGTTTCATGGCTAGTACCTTCTCCATAGCTGTCTTTGCTTTTGGAAAAGTTTCTTCCATGTCTTCTACTTCCTTGATTATTTGAACTTGCAAATAGAAGTTTGTTTTGATAATTGTCTTCTGGTTTGTCGTGGCTTTTAAGTCATTCTTCAAAATTTGTTATTCTTCCTACGACTTCTTCAAATTGCATTGTATCAATCTCTTGATATTGTTCGATAGATGCCACGATTGGTAAAAACTTCTTTGGGACTGAATTAAGCAGTTTCCTCACGAGTATTTTATCTTTCAGAGTACCCCCAAGGCTTTTAAATTTGGCTTGTATGCTACTTAACTTCCCTGCAAACTCACTTGCACTTTCATCTGGTTTCATCTTTAATGTTTCCAATTCACTTCTTAAAGTCTGCAAACGTGCTTTCTGAACTAAATCGGGTCCAAGATGTTTAACCTTGATTGAGTTCCATACTTCCTTTCTTGATGGTGTATTTTGCAACTTGCATTAAGATGTCTTGTGGTAATGTTTGGAATATCATTCCTTTCGCTGTATTTTCTGCTTTCTCATCTATTGCTGTATCTTTCTTGCCACTAGTTTCTTTCATGCCATCAATCACTTTCCAAAGTCCATACGCCTTTAATATTGTTTCCATCATTAGTGCCCAAGTTGTATAATTCGTATCTGTCAGTTTTGGACATTGAAGTGGAACATTTCCTTCTCGAATTGATGCACTGCTTGATGCGTTATCATGCTTGTCACCTTCACCATGTTGCAGCTTTTAACTTGCTTACTTCTTACAATCGAACGAGATGGTTTTACGGTTTCTTGCTCTTGTGTTTGATCAAAAGATCAAATTTCTTACTTGCTACTGGCCAATTTGCTAGCCAGGTTTTCTTGCTATTTGAACCTAAAAAGGCTCGAAACTTGCTATTTGAATCTTAAGGCTCGGAACTTGCTATGAACCTAAGGATTTTGTTTAACTTGCTATGAATCACTAGGATTCGGTTTAACTTGCTATGAACGACAAAGGGTTCGGTTTAACTTTCTATGAACCACAAAGGGTTCGGTTTAACTTGCTATGAACCTCAAGGGTTCGGGTTAACTTGCTATTTGGTGAAACGAATTTTTTTGAAGAATTCGATTGTCTTGCTATGAATCTAAAAAGAAATAGGTCTTTGCTATTCTAATCAATCGGGGTTTTTGCTAATGGGAATTTCTATCTTACTAACAAACAATAAAAATTGTTCCTAATTTATATGGAGTAGTAGAAAAGTAAAAAGGTTGAAAGAATTAAAATAAAAACCAGTCGATTAGGGAAAACAGGAGACATGCGTTCCTTTCACAGATTCGAGATGCTTTTCCTGATTCGTGATTCCAATATCCTTCCTGCTGATCAATTTCTGTGTTGTTCCTTTTGGTTCGGTAAATAGATTTCCAGACAGAAATCGTTTTTCTTCTATCTTGCTTTGATTGATTCCCATATCGTTCTTGCTCTGATACCAATTGTTGTTATCGTGCCTTCGATTGAATCTGGTTCTTTGTGGTGTGTTTAGAGCAGTTGTGTTGCGACAAAAACATAAGTGCAGAAGTTTTAAACACAGAATTAACAACTGATATATATATTTACTGAATTCTATTGATATGGAATGATTGTTTACAGAAATCTAATCCTATTTATACTACATGAATCGGTGCAACAAAGGGGCATACCGATTCACTAAACGTTATACCTATTTTCTAAAAGTTGCAATTCTATAAAACGGTTATATGACCCAGCCCAATACAATAGGTCGGATTATTAACTAAACTTAAAGAATACATAAATAAAACTACACTTAACTACCCTAATCTTTTCTAGTATAACATTAAAAGTCCAACATATATCAAGAGATCTAACAAGAAAAAAAATATACCAAATATCAGAGACATCTTACTAATCAGGTGTATTGCATAATAGTCTGTTGATCCATATGTTGATTTTTCTAGTGGTACATTCACTAATTACGTGTATTACATGATAGTCATCTTATATTTCAGTTTCAGTTGCTCTGTTTGTCCAACTCCTTGAAGTACCAACTCATCTGTGACGTCTGTTAATAATTTATTAGTTGCTCTTGGCTGTTAGATATTGAGGTAGTCTCATGAAATGTTGTGATGTACGTTCTCAAACATTCTCTCGTATTTGTAATCTTTTTTTCCCATTCAACATTGAGTATTTCACGAGTTTTATCACCCCTGGTGCTTGTTGTGAAACTCTTCAAATGATGAATATATGAAAATGTTATAGCACTAATTAATGAGCTTTAAGTAATGAATACCTAACATGTTCTATGCTCGTATATAGAGGTGGCTAAAACGTTGAGGCTCGATGATAAAAGTTGATGCTTGGAACCAATATCCATACTAATGATACAAAAATTATTGGAAGGTTATGAATTCCTTGATTATTATTCCAATCAACTGAAAAATATATAAGATACAAGAGATCATTCTAGAGTAATTTCATTGGGTTAGGCTTAATTACATTGTACACACTAGCGGGCCTCTATACATAAATATCGACTAATACTCCCCCAGCATTTGGAGCGGGAGGAAGGCGGACGCTCAGACTAGATCTAAACTCTTCTAATAAAGCTGAAGGAAGTCCTTTGGTGAAGATATCAGTGTATTGATAACCGGAAGGTACATGTAGAACGCGCACTTGACTAGCAGTAACCATGTAATGGACGAAATGTATGTCGATATCAATATGTTTCGTCCGTTAATGTTGAACAGGGTGGGCAGAAAAATAGATGGCAATAACGTTATCACAGTAGACAAGGGTTGCAGTAGATAGAGAAGAATGTAACTCACGGAGAAGATTACGAAGCCATGCATTCTCAGCCACAACATTAGCAACACCCCGGTACTCAGCTTTGGCACTAGGAGGAGAGAGGGTCTGCTGGTACTTGGAAGACCAAGACTGTATATTATCATCCAGAAAGACACAATAACCAGAAGTGGACCGTCATGTGGATGGACAATCCACCCCAATCTGCATCTATATATCAAACAAGATTATTGTAGAAGATGAATATAAGTGAAGACCAAAATCCAAAGTCCCCTGAAGGTATCGTAAGATACATTTAAGGGAAGCTAAATGTGGCTCGCGGGATCATGCATGTAAAGACAAATCTGTTGCACTGCATAAGATAGATTTGATAGTGTAAATATTAGATATTGAAGACCACCAGCAAGACAACGATATAAGGTAGGATCTTGAACTGGAACACTTTTGGGACCTAGTTTAGAGTCTGTATAAATTGGTGTCCGAGAAGGGTTATAGTTGGCCATGTGAGCACGCTTCTGCTGAGATAGAAACATTCCTGTAGAATGGCGAGTAGCAGAGATACCAAAAATATAATTAGGTGCCCCGAGATCAGTCATGTCAAACACACTATGTAAAGAAGCAATGATTTGTTGAAGAAGAGCTGTAGAATAAGCTGTAAGGATAATATCATCAACATAGATAAGTAAATAAGCAACCTGAGAACCCTGTAAAAGAATAAAAAATGAAGAATCACATCGACTGTGGTAAAACCCGACTCTTGTAGCATAAAAGATCTCTATAAAAGACAAACATAATAAGGGTATTGAGAATCCACAAATCCCGGTGGCTGATGCATATAAATGTCAAGCTGATGAATAGGCCACTTGTGGAACACTTCAAGACTAAGAATAGTACGGATGGTAGATTATTTACCAACCGGACTAAAAGTATCGTCAAATCAATACCAAGTTGTTGACTACTGCCATTAGCTACCAAACGAGCCCTATAGCAGCTCAAGTCCCGATAACATGAAATGCATGCTTAAATAACCACATAGAACGAACCATATTAACACCAGAGGGCCTCGGTACAAGAACCATGTACCATTTTTAACTAACGGATTATACTCATCATACATAGCATTACGCTATTGAGGGTCTTTTAAAGCAACAAACGAAGAGTTAGGTATAGGAGAAATGTAAGACGTATGTAAAGATAAATGATCAATGGGTTTGACAATGCCTGACTAAGAACCAGTGACCATGCGGTGAGTTAGGATAGGTTCGTTAGCGAGCTGTGGGGATTAGGCCGAGGTGTTGGAGGTTGTCAACTCATTATTGGGATGTGGTTGGGAAGTTTTGGGGTGTTTTCGGACCTGCGGTAGTGGGTTTCGGGTTGTTATTGAATGTACAGGGTTTATAAGGGTGGAGTATTGGGTTGGCTTGTAGGTTTAGGTTGGGGTTGTTCGTGGTTTTGGGCCTAGTGAAGTTTGGTATCAGGGTGGTTTGGGTGTGGTGAATTAGCTTGATTGTGGTTGTGGGATTCGTTAGACGGATGATATAGGGAGGGTGACGGGATTAGTAAGAATTTGGTGAAGGAGAAGGGAAGCTGTGGGTTCTAAAAACGTGTATGATGGTGGAGATGTAGGTGTCATGGAGCGGTAGGGAAATTGTGTTTCATTGAAGGTGACATGTCTAGAGAGAATAATTTTGTTTGTTTCAAGGTCTAGGAAACGAAGCACGATGATATATGGGAAAGCCCAAGAAAATACATGGGGTTGGTCGTGGCATAAGTTTGTGAGGTGAGTGAAGGTGAGGATAAGAAAGGCACCCAAATATGCGTAAACGGGAGTAGTCGAGTTCTTTTTGAAAAACATTTGTGTAGGGGATTTCATTGTTTATGGCGGTTGAGGGTAAAAGGTTGAGGAGATATGTGGCCATGTGGAGGGCTCGAACCAAAAGGCAGGTGGTAGGTGTGCTTGTGTGGATCATTCTTTCCGCCTTGCCATTTGTTGAGAGGTTTTTGGGCAAGAAAATCTAAGTTGAATACCATGATTAGCAAAAAGTGTGTGGAGTCAGTTATTATCGAACTCAACACAATGATCAAATTGAAAACTCTTTATTGCATATTTAAATTTATTTTTAACATAAGTACGAAAATGCAAAATATTATTGAACATTTTAGATTTGTTGCGAAGAGGATAAATCCACAAGTAATGAGAGAAATGATCGAGAAAAAGGACATAATATTTAAAACCACTGGAACTAACAATAAGAGAGGTCCATAAATCAGAATGAATAATATCAAAAAATATTCAACAATAGAATCCGAACTATAGAAAGGAAGCTTCACATGTTTGCCAAGTTGGCAAGCATGAAAAACATGAGTGGACTTTTTGTCTTTATTACATGAAATAAATTTATGAGAAACAAGCGATCGTAGTACATCGTCACCGGGATGACTGAGACTTTGATGCTACGTGGAGGAACTTGTGGAGAGAAAAGCAGTAGGGATAGTGGATAGCTTGGTAACTGGATAGAGATCACCCGAGTTGTCACACCGAAGGAGAATATGACAAGTGAGGAAATCCTTCACAAAAAAACCAAAAGTGTCAAATTCACTACAGCAGTTATTATACGTAGTAAACTGACGAACATAAATGAGATATTTAATGATGTTAGGAGTTACAAGTACATTATGAAGATGGAGAGGGTGATGAAGAGAGAGAATAATGTATGTCCGGTATTGGTAACGGGAATGGAATTACCGTCACCAACATCTACAGATGGGAATAAGCGTTTATTAAAAATAGTACTTAAATTGCTTGCATTAGAATTTAAATGAGAAGAGGCACCTGTATCCATGTTCCATGTCAGGTCCTGCAAGGTCGTAGTGCTAAAAGCACTAGGAAGTGATGTAGGTTGAGACTCGTACGAACCCAGAGCTGCTCCAAGGATACCCCTTGTCGAATTCGGAACCTATTGAAAATGTGGGGTACATAGTCAACTGTTGGGTTGATGTAAGGTGTTAGGCCATGTAAAAGACTTGGGGGTTTTAGGCTTGTGGAACATCGAATGCTGTTTGGGTAGGTGGGGGGAATTGTTGGGCCATTGGGTTTGAAAACATGGGCTGTTGTATAAAACTATTGTTGATACCATGATGGGGTACACGAATCTGGTAGGGAGGAGTTGTATAAAACTGTTGTTGCTACATGGAATTGGTATTGATGTTAAGCGTGCGACTAATATTATTGTTGGACGTTTTTAATGTCTAACATGCCAAAGAAATCAAGATGGGTCAAAAACATAAAGCCTGTAGATTAGATTTCGGTTTGGGCCTCAGGCCAACAAACCCAATAGATAGTTAAACGGTTATTTAGTCAATTAATTAGATTGTAACGTTTTGTTTAGGGTTGCAACGTTTTGTATGAATCGTTATGTCTCTTGAAGACAACGTTTCATCTCTTATATATAGGTTTAGGATTCTCTGTAAACATCAACCCTTTTATTATCAATATATCAGTTATTAAGGGTTCAACCCATATCTTCTTTATCTCTATTTATTCGTTTCTGTTTGCATGAATACATGTTGTTGTTATGATCATTCGATCCTAGAAACCTCCCCTCTAGACCTGTAACCAGTGGTATAAGAGCCTATGGGATCAAACAACACCCAATTCATGCTTACAATCATCATTCAAGATTCTTACATCGATGCCAATTGAAAGAAGAAACAAAAACCCTAAATAAACTACAAAGTTTTGGTTTTTTTGTTATAATGGTTATGGATTTAACCATGAAGAAGAAAAGAAGAGGCTTGTTTGGTTTTTAACCAACAAAAAGCCATGAAGATGTTTTCAAAGAAGATACTTGGCCTGTCAAAGAACATGGTGAAAGATCAAAACTTGCTACAATCAATGAAGGGACGTCTTCAATTGCTATTATAGCACTGCAAGGGGATCACACATTGAAATAGATGGACTTATTTCAAAAGGCAGAAGAAATTGCCATGAAGAAACCCAATGAGAAGAACAGTCAGATTGAGCATTTTGGATTTACATTAGAAGATCTTAATAACTACTCCCTCCGTCCCAAAATTATAGTCCCCTATTGACTTTTTCAGTCTTTCCTATACAACTTTGACCTTAAATATTTTTGTTTGTGTTATATAATACTTGATGAAAATTATATGAATGGATTGGGTTTTTGAATGTATTTTCATCGATATATTTTTCATCAACTATTGTATAACACAAATAAAAATATTTAAGGTCAAAGTTGAAAAAGAAAGACCGAAAAAGTCAATAGGGGACTATAATTTTGGGACAGAGGTAGTAGTATCAAACAAACTACCAGATAGAAGACATCAAGATTAAAAAAGCATCAAGGACAAAGAAGATGAAAGACTGCAGGTTTGAAGATTGAAGAATACTTTGGCATATCGACGTTTTTAATGTCTAACATGCCAAAGAAATCAAGATGGGTCAAAAACATAAAGCCTGTAGATTAGATTTCGGTCTGGGCCTCAGGCCAACAAACCCAATAGATAGTTAAACGGCTATTTAGTCAATTAATTAGATTGTAACGTTTAGTTTAGGGTTGCAACGTTTTGTATGAATCGTTATGTCTCTTGAAGACAACGTTTCATCTCTTATATATAGGTTTAGGATTCTCTATAAACATCAACCCTTTTATTATCAATATATCAGTTATTAAGGGTTCAACCCATATCTTCTTTATCTCTATTTATTCGTTTCTGTTTGCATGAATACATGTTGTTGTTATGATCATTTGATCCTGGAAACCTCCCCTCCAGACCTGTAAACAATTATTATGTCCTACAGGTTTATTTGATGCCAATCCCGATCGGTTTCGATGGTTGTGTATACACTTACAACGATCACCAAATCTACATGCTCCCTTATTGAAGTGATTACATAGTTGTGGTAAGCTTTGATCTTTACGAAGGGAAGTGTTAGGGTTACCTTTACGATCAGATGAATTAGAGGCTACAAGGACCATTGGATAGGAAGGAGTGCTATCATGATCGCCGGCCATTTTTGCCGAAGTTAGGGTTAAAAGTACTCGGTGGAGATTGGAGAAAAAGAAGGGGCCGGGAGATACAGGAGATCGTTCTACAGTCATTACATTGGACTATGCCTAATTACATTGTACACACTAGCGGGCCTCTATACATAAATATCGACTAATAAAAATATTTCAAAGAAGTTTAGTAGTAATATCTATCAGCACGAGCTGCAAGTTCCAGATTATAGCTGTATTAAATTGTTCATCCAAAGCTTTGTTCGAGTGCACATCAATTTTCTGTAAAGATTGAGCTTGGGTTCTTAATGTAGTTGAGTTGGATAGTCTATGTACTGAGTGAACCACAGGCTTTGGAGTTGTTGTATGTATAAAGGAAGTTGCTTTTTAATCATTGAACAATATATGTGTTAACCTATCTTGTATAAATGTTACATACAGAAATATACATGGTTATCAATTGTACACTTTACAAGGTCAAAAACCTTGGCTCTGTTCACCAAAACTTACGTACTTCAAACAATTAGAGAGATAAAATATTTAGGAGGGAAGTCCGTGTTCTGATCAATCTCCTGAACATGCACTCCAAGCCACTCTCGATGCCTTCAATCTTGTAATCTAAAGCCTCAATACAAATCGGAGGTTTATCTTTTCTGACCGATGGTCCTTTCTGAATAAATTTCGAGACTTTGGACCACTTTGATGATGACTTTGGCTTTAACATAGACACAGATAAAAATGACAAGAGCAATCCAAAAACCGAAATGCTGATTTCACTAACATCTCTTAGCACTCGTATCACTGAAGAGAGATATGGGTCAAGATTCAAGGGTTTTGAACTGTAAATATGATCGATTTGCTTCATATCTGCAATACTTCTATTGGCATCCTTCCTCAGTTTTTTTAGGAAAGAAGCATCTATGATGAAATCACTGTTTCTTCTACGTAGAGCTGATTGAACATCTCTTACATGTTCTTTCACTTGTGTAACTAAGTCTCTAACAGACCCACAAATGTCCAAAAGCCTCATCGATCTATCTCGCAACTCATCAACCAATTTTTCATGTTGATGGTGAGAAAGGGCTTGATGGGATTGTGGCAAACATAGAAGATTGTCAACACATGTGTACAATCTATCCAGACTTGTTAGGCCTGTGCAAATTGTTTCTGCATCAGGAATACATGAGATGGATGCTTCCCATGTTTTGAGACTTGTGAGCTCCTCTTCTACTTGAAGAGTCTTGGGGTGTGATCGGGTTGGCAAACTTATTGATCGCATGGCTTGACGATTCTTGCACAATGAAGTTGACGAGAAAGCCATTTATTGGTTAATGTTTGGGATGATAACTGAAATTTTGGATTGGTTTCTATTTATACAAACACAAGTTGACATAAATTAATCACAAGAATCTTAAGAGCATGTGAAACCACATGTGCAATCCTTTTAAAACGCTGAACTTGCATCTAAATCGGCCTACATATTTCTGATTTCATCGTTGGCATTTGGTGAGATTAAAGTAAGAAACTAACGTGAAAAACAAGGCTATTTAATTGAAGTATACCCACGTATGGCTTGTCTCATTGCCTCGTTGGGCCAACTATTTGATGACACCGTGTAGAAATATATTCAATCATTACACGTGAAAGGAATATGATATGTCTTCGGCAGTTACTATACACGAATGGCTCCAAATTGCATGTGATTGAACTTCATATTTAATGCTATGAGATACTCCCTTCCTCCCAAAATCATGAACGCAAGTCATTTAGTTTAATAAAAGCATTAACCTATGATCTTTTACTTAAATAACACTTAAATAGATAACAACAGAAACAAAATTTGAATTGATGCTAGAGAGGTTATATATGCCCGCATGTTGCGCCTGTAATCCATTCATCAATGTAATCATATAAGACCGTTTGAAGTTATACATATATGCTTTTTATTTGATCATTGTGTACTCCATTTGCTATATACATTATTTTCTTGCATGCATATTATTAGTGGAGCACTAGAGGCGGCAAAACGGACCGGCACAGGCCACGGTTCAAACGGGCCACGGCTCAAACGGGCACGGGCTAAACGTGCTCGAATCAAGCGGTATGTTACTAGACTTAGGTGGTGTTTGTTTTTTAAAAGGCTCTGAATCTGAACCGCACATCTGAATCTGAATCTGAGGCGTAAATGTCTGAATCTGATCGCATCTGAACGGGAAAAAAACTCATGTTTGAACCGCACATGCTTGCTCGTTAATTTTTTTTTTTTTTTTTTTGTCAGCAAGAGGCAACAAGAGGCATTCAGACACTCTTCTCAAGTCTAGACCATTAAGATCTTACTGCCTCTGAACGCGTCTGAACGGGAAAAAAAAACAAACGGTCTGAAAGATCAAAATGTCTGACCGCGTCTGAACGGTTCAGATTAAGAGGCTGTTAAGAGCCTCTTTATAAAAAACAAACACCACCTTAGTTATTGTATGGTTATTTAGCCCATAAACCCATATTGTATATATGTTCTATAAGGATTGACACAAGCATGCCTAACCTCGTAGTCTAATGATAATTCACACATCGTAAGCCAAAATAGTGTTTAATACGTTCTTTGAACTCTCAACAACTACCCTCCACTAAAATTAATAAGGACATTTCATTTACATGACCATTTCATGAACAGCCCTCCTACGACCGTCTCCACATGTCGTGATGTCTTGGTTATCCATATTTATACCTTATATAAACTCAAACCCCACCAATTGCATTTTACTTCTGTACTTATCTAATAATAGTTGCTACAAGTGTTCTGATCTTACAATAAACAAGATCATTTATTTTGTCATGTTACTTTTGATGATAGCGTTTTATTTTGGAAAACGAAATTTGATGAAAAGTGCTTCACTATGTACCATCTCTCATAGAGGTTTTTCAAATGTGCACTATTTTAATTTCTATGCTCCAAAATCAATAATATCAAGACTACTCTTTCAAATAATATCTAGACTACTCTTTCTCTCTCCATCTGCTAACCTTTTTACACTGGAACTAAAATTCCAAACTAACGATGAAAATCGATAAATACAATGCAAACAATATAACAAACGATAGAAATCAATACATGTGAATGTTTACAGCTTCCGGTGACTGATTGATGTGATACTCAGTGTCAGGTCTTGACGTCCATCTGGTATACCATGAAGTTATTGTGTGCAGCTTATGCCAAAAATATTCGGATTGCTTCAATTCTCGCAACTGGTACAAATGGCTCTTCAAAGTCAATGCCTTCTTCCTGTCGATAACCTTTGACAACGAGACGTGTTTATTGCGCATGACATCTCCTTCTTCATTAGTTTTGTTCTTGAGGATCCATTCAATTCCAATGATCATCTTGTTTGGAGGTTTTTCAAATAGTTCCTAGACATCCAAACGATGAAATTGGTGAATTTCCTCCTGCATTGCCTCTAACCAACCAATGTTAGTCATCGCTTGCCTAGAAGTCTTCGGTTCTACTTTACTCATGAAGGGTGCATAGAAGCACATTTCTGGATCAGTTGCTAATTTCTCTCTTGTCATGACCGGTTTTGACGGATCTCCATTATTTGTTCCAAGGGATGTTATGTAGTCCATTTGTACTTGTGTTGATGTGGTTGATAAAATGTATGCAAGTTGGAAGGATCATGATGTAACATCCTGCCTACTATAATACAATATTGTCTACTTTGCCTTTGCAGCTCATGGCTTTGTTTTTGTGGCCCTCATGTGTAACACCCCCAAAAATGACTCAGCGGAAGCATACATGTATTTGGGTGCTACTAAATTGGTATCACAACATAAGCATAGAACAATTGGTTTTTCGTAAATAAACTTTTATTCATTCCTTAAAAACAATGTTTACATTATTGATTAGTGCGGAAAATGACCCATTACAAACGAGTGGTCCCAATACATAAATCAGAGTCATCTATGACCATGCCATGCCTTTGCCTTGCGCCTCCAAAGATAAGCTATCACTTCAAACCTGAAGATACATGCTAAAAGGGGTCAGCTTACGCTGGTGAGTTCATAGGTTTATATAAAAAGAGATTCAGTACATTGTTTCAAATTTGGTTGTTGATGATCATTACGTCTTGCATAATGTCATAGAGTTTATAGTTTCAATTCATAAAAGGATTTCATAAAAGAGATTTCATTAGTGGACCATAAGTAGGGTATATGTACATTACAACGAATATAATGTCATATATTGAATCTATTACGCTAGCACTAAGTTCATGCAACCGAAGCTACGACAGTTCATGTATGCACAAAGAAGTCATACAAATACAGAGCCCATGGCGAGTGTTTATCCCAATACACTCGGTCCCGACATGTTATATGTTTCGCCTTGACCCAATCGGGGTCAACCGAACAGAGGAGTCACCCTCAATAGATCTATTTATAACATTCGCGCTTCCCAGCAGGAATTGACGGTTCATGAAGAGGGCAATTTGGGATCTAAGGACTTAGGCTAAGCTGCGTAATATTCTAGATCACACATTTTGGTATGCTTTATAAAACATCTATGTATGATGAAAACTTTAAACATGTAAAAGCATAGTATGCATGGAATGCACAAGTAAAATGATTTCAGTAAAATGAGCATGTATCTTCCCCCAAAACAAGTATAAAGCAGTTAAAAGTAGGGGCTATGAAACTCACCTTGGCCATTAGAAGTCTAAAGGGAATTAAATCAAGGAGTGATAGTGCACGGCTCCGACACGCAACCTAATTAAGTACGGCATATTTAGTCTTTATGTTTAAGACTCGATAGAGTTTAGCTAACTTTATAAGTTTTAAAGGTTTTTGTTGTTGTTGTTGTTGCTTGTGTGGCATCGTTTATCTTAAAATGATTTACAAAGATTTGAATGGATATCGGCTTATGAGGGTATGACATGGAAGGAAGTCTTGAGGAAGGAATTACGACTTTGGTTTAATGGTGACCAAATGAGAATACTTGGAAGGGTACACGCAGAAAAGATATCAGGTATGAACAAGACTTCGGTTTGATGATAACTGAATGACGATGTACGGAAGTAATTACATATGATATTAGACCCTAATGATTTATGTGAACATTATTACCAAAGGTACATATTTACTAATTGTACATCTTTGTATACGTTACATGTATTAGTTTAAGTGAAAATATTCAAAAGGATTCGGTATTAGTTTTATTTAACAACTTTATTTAATATATCGAGGGGTAAAAGTTATGAAATAAAACTTCCCCTTGTTAGTTATTAAAATATGTATATATATATATATATATAGATATATATATATATATATATATATATATATATATATATATATATATATATATATATATATATATATATATATTTATATATATATATATTGCCAAAAATCGGGCGTGACCCGTGTATATGTTTTATTTTTCCCAAAAATCTCACATGCCACAAATTTCTCACTTAATTTATATAACAACTTCAAGCCTCTTAATAAACTTATATAAGTTTTAATAAGTTAAATATGTCAAATGAGCTCAATTAAGTTAGAATAAGTGATAGTCTTTAAAGTGAGGAAGACTTATATATTTGTATTAGGTTAGATTTAATAGATTCAAAATATGCCAAAGAGGTCGCAGATTTGACTTTGTACATAATTTATATCAAATAGGCCAATGAGGCCGCGGGTTAGACTTATTGTATAATTTATATCAAAATAGATTAAAGAGGCCGCGGATTAAACTTAAGTAGGCCAAATATTATAAGATTAAAACACAATTTAACTCCAATTGTTATAGTCTCATATAAGAATCAATGTGTATATGTATAAGCGATATAAGTAAACCAATACACCTTTTCGTCAACACCAAACCGAATTTTATTTTTAGTCCAAATTCAGCCCATTTCATTTGATCTAATACGGAGTAGATTTTATATTGCAAATTTGAAAATGGAATGGGTAAAACCATAATTTACCCACTGTTGGGTGATTAAACAAATTTGAATAATTGACACTTATTTCCCAATCACAAAACATATTAATTTTCACTAGATTACTTGGGATGGCTATATGGTTGGAAAAGAAAATGAGTAAGACCAAGGTTATCCATTGTTATTTTCTATCAGTGGGTACTAACCCATTTAATCTTATACATCTTTTATATTTAATACATGGATAAAAGACCAAACTTGCTCTATTGTGATATTTGCAAGAAGAAAAGGGAACTAGAATGGGACACCCACTGTTGGGGTTGTGTGACAACCAAACAAACACCCATGTTGGGGTTGTTATACACAGGACCAAACGCACTCCTTTGTGCAGAAGTAACAAGCAACACACACCCTTTAGGGGCTGAACTAAACCGATCCAACGCACCCTTTTCTGAGCTGAAAATCAGCGAACAAGCACACCCTATATGAGCTGGAAATCAGCAGATTAATGCACCCTATTTGGGGCTGGTCATGGACAACGCACCCACTTCGGGGCTGGAGAATAGCAGTACAAAGAGAAAACCAAGCACCCTAGTGGTGGTTTATTTTGACTCACGGCTGGACAAACAAGCAATAAACAAACGCACTCTAGCTGACTGAAACGGTCCGAACACAAACACCTCTTTATACTTAGAAGCTCTCATGATTTGCTGGGAAATAAACTAGGAAAGATGAGCTCAAAAAGAATAGGCAAGGACATAAGCCGAATCAGAGACCAGCTAAACAATCACCATACGAGTGGGTATTAACACTGGTCGAGACACCACACAAATGAGCCAAAGGATGAGTGAGCAAGTAGGTCGGATAAACTAGAAGATAAGCCGAAACAAGTTGTTAAAATGATTACCTCATTGAGCCAAATACAAGGTTTCTTAATGTGATTTTTCCCCAGGTTTTTACCACACATAAACAACAACTTTTTCAATATCACAACCAAATTGATTTACTTTTGTATTAGTCCAATCGGTTCAAAGTAAATAAACAATTACAACTCATTAATAAGTATCAATTAAAAGTATTAATTCTTACAACAATTTGTTGACACCATGAAGAGGAAGGTCATACGAGACTGCCAAACGGAGTCGAACCTCTTGTATTTGATACAATTGAAACTCGAGTTACACCTTTAACGCGTCAATTTACAAAACCCCTCTATCAATTTCCAAAAGCCCTTTGTTTTGAGAACCCTAATTATTAAGAACCCTAATTTCTGAATTTATTTTGAGGAATGGATGGAGTCTTCTACTGAAAAACCAACCTTCTTATAGATGTACAAAGGGAAGGTCTTGAACCAACTCTCTTTTCTTGATTGAAACGTGGTACTCTACTTGAATTCCATCTTTATTCTCAGCCGAGCTAGTGTTCCCTTAGGGTAGATTATGTGGCTGAAATATGTGGTGATGGATCATGGTGACTAAAGAGGAAAGGGAGCAAGTTTCTTTCTTGTTTCCTGGTTTTGGATGAAGCGAAAAAAAGGAAAGTGAAGAAGAAGGAGATAAAAGAAGAGGGACATGTGTAATGTGTTTTGTTTTATTATAATAACTGTATCGACTGTACCCCGTGTTTTGTCGAATCTTCGAGTAAACGTACCTTCCCGGTACCCGAAGAATATAGAAATTATATTTTTGGAAGCGATTTTATAAACGTAACAATATGACATTCTTATTACGTTGTAATTTGATTATAATTGTTTGCCATTATTTAATTGGTGTCGGTCTGCGTGCGGTGCCGTGGCTTCCTAATTTCACGAGATAACCTTCTGTTTTCTTTCGTAAATTGTTAGTTTGAATAAAATGAATTTTTCTCTTATCTTAGTATTTATTTTTAGTTTTGTGTGTGCGCTGCGTATGAATAAAAATGGATTAAGCTTATGTATGCTTAAATTTTAACTTGGACAATAATAAATTTCACATTTATTATACAGATACATAGTGGACAAGCGGAGTCTTATTTCTAAGGAAACGAGATGGCCTCTCGGTTTTAGATATTGGCATTTTGTCGAAAAATAATTGTTTTGAATTTTCTGGCGTAATGAATATTATTATAATAATCCGAAATTTTACGGGTTGTTATAGTCTACCCACCTTACAGGAGATCCGTCCCGGATCTCAGTTTACGTTACCCGATAGGGTGTCAGGAACGAGGCGATGGTATTTGGAACAAGTTTTGAGTTTTCCTCGGTTGTCCTAGGGTTTCCTCTTTGGATATGGGTACCTAGGTGTTATGCTAGTAGCACATCCTCTATCTGAGGTGCCATGATTTTCTGAGGTAGGTTCATTGAGTGGAAGTTCTAATTTTTGATGTTATGAGGTTTCACTATTTGTTAGTGTGGGCACCTCTAACTTCTCATGGTTTTTATCAAAACGTACCCATTTCTGGTGTTTCATGATTCTAAGTATATAGGTTGATTCTTAAGGTTCGCTATGGGTTTGTGTGTTTTCTTCTTTAATGGGTGAAGAAACATTAGTTTTTGAATTTCTCTAAATGTTTGTACAAGTTTGACTAAAACCAGATTTCAAAATCGATAAGATGTAAAAATGACACATTTTTAAAAGATTGTAAAACCGGTTCTTAATTATGGTGTTATAAGAAGGTTTTGCGAAACTTTTAGTGTTTCAGCATTTTATCTCATTTTAATGGGGGGATTTGGAAAGTATTATTGTTGGATTTTAAAAGGGAAAGCTTCCAATTTGGAAACTATGTTGTAGCAAGGATGTGTAGCAGGATATAACATTTACCCATAGCTACGAGTAGGGTCTAAGTTGGGTAGGATTGGAGGTTTAATAGTTGATGAACCTCATGGTTATGTATGGTTTTAGGCAGAGGTGTAGGATACATCCTAAGGTCAGGCTTAGCTATCAAGGAGGACATTGATCATTTCTGTTTATGGGGTATTAACTTAAAACACATTTCGAGGAAATAAGTAACCAATAGAGTGGTTCTGGTATACCTTTCAAAGTATTAAAGAACACTTTATTTTGGTAAGGTATGGGTAGAATTGTAGTTTATTTTATGGTGAAAGGGTAAGGTGGTAATTTGATTTGTAGAATGATTCATGAAGTATTTTGATTATAATGGTTTGAGGGATAATCGAAAATAGTTTGTATGATAACTCTTTTGTTTATAGGAGAGTAACAAGGTAGGCACGGTTATTCTTAAAAGGTGGGTGGAGTTTTTAGGTATCAAATTTTCAAGGTAAAATTTTCATGTTTCGGTGGGATTATAGGTCACTTATCGTGTCTTTCTAGATTTTGCTAGAGGTTTATTGTATTTTCTCATAGGTGCTATTGAAAGGTTGCTCCTAAAATGGTTTGATTTGTTCATGGGGTGTAAGGTGTGGGGTAGGTGTGACTATAACATAACCCGATTGTGATATGAAATTATAAAGTTTATGATTAAGAAGTAGTATGATGCCAGTGAGTGGCTTATGATTAAGAGATATTGTGACGCCAGTGGATGGCTTATGATAGGGTGATGCCAGTGAGTGGTTTATAACTAAGGAAATGCCAGTGAGTGGTTTATGACTAAGGGATGTCAGTGAGTGACTTGCGATTAAGGAATGTCAGCGAGTGACTTGTGATTAAGGAATGTCAGTGAGTGACTTGTGTTTAAGGAATGTCAGTGAGTGACTTGTGATTAAGGAATGTCAGTGAGTGACTTGTGTTTAAGGAATGTCAGTGAGTGACTTGTGATTAAGGAATGTCAGTGAGTGACTTGTGTTTAAGGAATGTCAGTGAGTGACTTGTGATTAAGGAATGTCAGTGAGTGGTTTGTGATTAGGGTATGCCGATGAGTGGCTTGTGATTAGTGTATGCCGATGAGTGGCTTGTGATTAGTGGGTATGCCGATGAGTGGCTTGTGATTAGTGGGTATGCCGATGAGTGGCTTGTGATTAGTGGGTAGTGTGACGCCAGTGTGTGGCTTCAGGGTAACCGTCAATGTGTGGTTTATTGAAATGTTATATGTTTATCAAAATATTATCATCTTCTCTCTGGACATAAAGCTATTATAACTATCCTAAGTACTGCAAAATTCACCTCTGAGTCGGACATAGGTGATCAGGCTATGTCCCACTGTCCCTGGTTGAATATAGGTGATCAGTCTATATTCACCCGAGGTTCAATGAATTTTGAAATACTTAGCTTAGTTACGCTAGTAATATGTCACAATACTTTTAAAGGTCGGCTTGAAGGATTAAAACAATTATTCTCTTTATGTGATGGAAAGGTGTAGTGCTGTGATACGTAAATATACGTATAGGGAAGGTAATTGTAACCTATAATGAAATTAGGTGAGCAGTGATAAAACATGTATCTTATCAAGTATGATCTCAACAGGATCATAAGTGAGGCATCAGCTCGGCAGGCAGGCACGTGTCGGTCATAGGGTTTAGTTTTTGTAAAAGTGGTTATAGTCTAGGTTTTTAAAAATACCCAGTTCTCTATAACCTAGGCTCTGATGCCAATCTGTAACACCCCCAAAAATGACTCAGCGGAAGCATACATGTATTTGGGTGCTACTAAATTGGTATCACAACATAAGCATAGAACAATTGGTTTTTCGTAAATAAACTTTTATTCATTCCTTAAAAACAATGTTTACATTATTGATTAGTGCGGAAAATGACCCATTACAAACGAGTGGTCCCAATACATAAATCAGAGTCATCTATGACCATGCCATGCCTTTGCCTTGCGCCTCCAAAGATAAGCTATCACTTCAAACCTGAAGATACATGCTAAAAGGGGTCACTACTTGGTGAGTTCATAGGTTTATATAAAAAGAGATTCAGTACATTGTTTCAAATTTGGTTGTTGATGATCATTACGTCTTGCATAATGTCATAGAGTTTATAGTTTCAATTCATAAAAGGATTTCATAAAAGAGATTTCATTAGTGGACCATAAGTAGGGTATATGTACATTACAACGAATATAATGTCATATATTGAATCTATTACGCTAGCACTAAGTTCATGCAACCGAAGCTACGACAGTTCATGTATGCACAAAGAAGTCATACAAATACAGAGCCCATGGCGAGTGTTTATCCCAATACACTCGGTCCCGACATGTTATATGTTTCGCCTTGACCCAATCGGGGTTAACCGAACAGAGGAGTCACCCTCAATAGATCTATTTATAACATTCGCGCTTCCCAGCAGGAATTAACGGTTCATGAAAAGGGCAATTTGGGATCTAAGGACTTAGGCTAAGCTGCGTAATATTCTAGATCAAACATTTTGGTATGCTTTATAAAACATCTATGTATGATGAAAACTTTAAACATGTAAAAGCATAGTATGCATGGAATGCACAAGTAAAATGATTTCAGTAAAATGAGCATGTATCTTCCCCCAAAACAAGTATAAAGCAGTTAAAAGTAGGGGCTATGAAACTCACCTTGGCCATTAGAAGTCTAAAGGGAATTAAATCAAGGAGTGATAGTGCACGGCTCCGACACGCAACCTAATTAAGTACGGCATATTTAGTCTTTATGTTTAAGACTCGATAGAGTTTAGCTAACTTTATAAGTTTTAAAGGTTTTTGTTGTTGTTGTTGTTGCTTGTGTGGCATCGTTTATCTTAAAATGATTTACAAAGATTTGAATGGATATCGGCTTATGAGGGTATGACATGGAAGGAAGTCTTGAGGAAGGAATTACGACTTTGGTTTAATGGTGACCAAATGAGAATACTTGGAAGGGTACACGCAGAAAAGATATCAGGTATGAACAAGACTTCGGTTTGATGATAACTGAATGACGATGTACGGAAGTAATTACATATGATATTAGACCCTAATGATTTATGTGAACATTATTACCAAAGGTACATATTTACTAATTGTACATCTTTGTATACGTTACATGTATTAGTTTAAGTGAAAATATTCAAAAGGATTCGGTATTAGTTTTATTTAACAACTTTATTTAATATATCGAGGGGTAAAAGTTATGAAATAAAACTTCCCCTTGTTAGTTATTAAAATATGTATATATATATATATATATATATATATATATATATATATATATATATATATATATATATATATATATATATATATATATATATATATATATTTATATATATATATATTGCCAAAAATCGGGCGTGACCCGTGTATATGTTTTATTTTTCCCAAAAATCTCACATGCCACAAATTTCTCACTTAATTTATATAACAACTTCAAGCCTCTTAATAAACTTATATAAGTTTTAATAAGTTAAATATGTCAAATGAGCTCAATTAAGTTAGAATAAGTGATAGTCTTTAAAGTGAGGAAGACTTATATATTTGTATTAGGTTAGATTTAATAGATTCAAAATATGCCAAAGAGGTCGCAGATTTGACTTTGTACATAATTTATATCAAATAGGCCAATGAGGCCGCGGGTTAGACTTATTGTATAATTTATATCAAAATAGATTAAAGAGGCCGCGGATTAAACTTAAGTAGGCCAAATATTATAAGATTAAAACACAATTTAACTCCAATTGTTATAGTCTCATATAAGAATCAATGTGTATATGTATAAGCGATATAAGTAAACCAATACACCTTTTCGTCAACACCAAACCGAATTTTATTTTTAGTCCAAATTCAGCCCATTTCATTTGATCTAATACGGAGTAGATTTTATATTGCAAATTTGAAAATGGAATGGGTAAAACCATAATTTACCCACTGTTGGGTGATTAAACAAATTTGAATAATTGACACTTATTTCCCAATCACAAAACATATTAATTTTCACTAGATTACTTGGGATGGCTATATGGTTGGAAAAGAAAATGAGTAAGACCAAGGTTATCCATTGTTATTTTCTATCAGTGGGTACTAACCCATTTAATCTTATACATCTTTTATATTTAATACATGGATAAAAGACCAAACTTGCTCTATTGTGATATTTGCAAGAAGAAAAGGGAACTAGAATGGGACACCCACTGTTGGGGTTGTGTGACAACCAAACAAACACCCATGTTGGGGTTGTTATACACAGGACCAAACGCACTCCTTTGTGCAGAAGTAACAAGCAACACACACCCTTTAGGGGCTGAACTAAACCGATCCAACGCACCCTTTTCTGAGCTGAAAATCAGCGAACAAGCACACCCTATATGAGCTGGAAATCAGCAGATTAATGCACCCTATTTGGGGCTGGAAATCAGTGGACAACGCACCCACTTCGGGGCTGGAGAATAGCAGTACAAAGAGAAAACCAAGCACCCTAGTGGTGGTTTATTTTGACTCACGGCTGGACAAACAAGCAATAAACAAACGCACTCTAGCTGACTGAAACGGTCCGAACACAAACACCTCTTTATACTTAGAAGCTCTCATGATTTGCTGGGAAATAAACTAGGAAAGATGAGCTCAAAAAGAATAGGCAAGGACATAAGCCGAATCAGAGACCAGCTAAACAATCACCATACGAGTGGGTATTAACACTGGTCGAGACACCACACAAATGAGCCAAAGGATGAGTGAGCAAGTAGGTCGGATAAACTAGAAGATAAGCCGAAACAAGTTGTTAAAATGATTACCTCATTGAGCCAAATACAAGGTTTCTTAATGTGATTTTTCCCCATGTTTTTACCACACATAAACAACAACTTTTTCAATATCACAACCAAATTGATTTACTTTTGTATTAGTCCAATCGGTTCAAAGTAAATAAACAATTACAACTCATTAATAAGTATCAATTAAAAGTATTAATTCTTACAACAATTTGTTGACACCATGAAGAGGAAGGTCATACGAGACTGCCAAACGGAGTCGAACCTCTTGTATTTGATACAATTGAAACTCGAGTTACACCTTTAACGCGTCAATTTACAAAACCCCTCTATCAATTTCCAAAAGCCCTTTGTTTTGAGAACCCTAATTATTAAGAACCCTAATTTCTGAATTTATTTTGAGGAATGGATGGAGTCTTCTACTGAAAAACCAACCTTCTTATAGATGTACAAAGGGAAGGTCTTGAACCAACTCTCTTTTCTTGATTGAAACGTGGTACTCTACTTGAATTCCATCTTTATTCTCAGCCGAGCTAGTGTTCCCTTAGGGTAGATTATGTGGCTGAAATATGTGGTGATGGATCATGGTGACTAAAGAGGAAAGGGAGCAAGTTTCTTTCTTGTTTCCTGGTTTTGGATGAAGCGAAAAAAGGAAAGTGAAGAAGAAGGAGATAAAAGAAGAGGGACATGTGTAATGTGTTTTGTTTTATTATAATAACTGTATCGACTGTACCCCGTGTTTTGTCGAATCTTCGAGTAAACGTACCTTCCCGGTACCCGAAGAATATAGAAATTATATTTTTGGAAGCGATTTTATAAACGTAACAATATGACATTCTTATTACGTTGTAATTTGATTATAATTGTTTGCCATTATTTAATTGGTGTCGGTCTGCGTGCGGTGCCGTGGCTTCCTAATTTCACGAGATAACCTTCTGTTTTCTTTCGTAAATTGTTAGTGATTGAATAAAATGAATTTTTCTCTTATCTTAGTATTTATTTTTAGTTTTGTGTGCTACTGCGCTGCAGTATGCGGAATAAAAATGGATTAAGCTTATGTATGCTTAAATTTTAACTTGGACAATAATAAATTTCACATTTATTATACAGATACATAGTGGACAAGCGGAGTCTTATTTCTAAGGAAACGAGATGGCCTCTCGGTTTTAGATATTGGCATTTTGTCGAAAAATAATTGTTTTGAATTTTCTGGCGTAATGAATATTATTATAATAATCCGAAATTTTACGGGTTGTTATATCATGTGAGACTTCCCGGTAGGTCACCCATACCAGTGCTACTCTCACACGAGCACACTTATATACCTAACATTTCTCCAGGCCTCTGTCGATGTGGGATTTTCCTAAGGTGTTACACATGATATATTGACGAAGATTCAATCAATTTCTCTGACGGTGTGCCAAAAGGGTTGGTAAAAACAGTATCTTCCAACTCTGCATCATTTGCATTATCTGCAACATCTTCTTGTTGTTCTTGTGGTTCTTCAACAGTCTGTGAAGTAGTTGGAATATCTAGAGTTTCAGTAGAAGATGGAATGGGTGAAGGTGCTTGGTTTCAATGATTTCTAGATCCATCTTGTGTCGGTTGATTATCAGGTGCAGTGGGAGCAATTATAGGTGCATCTTTTTGTTGTCCACCCATGTATTCATTATACGTCGTCTCAAACAGATTGTTCAAGTCACTTTCAGATGGTTTTTCAATTGCTGTTGTTGTTTAAGCTTGGTTTGCTACGAGTCTTGAACTAATGTGTCAAGAAGTTTGTGGTTTTTCATGGTCTCCATCACCCTTCTTGTCCGTTGATTGTGGACTCGATAAGCCCTCGAGTCAGCATAATAACCAATAAAGATTCCAATATCACTTTTCATCTTAAGCTTTCATAGATCCTCACGATCATTCATCGGATAACACATAGCACCAAACACGTGTAGATAAGTGACATTCGATTTCTGTTTTTTGACAAACTCATACGGTGTTTTGTTGAATCTGGTGTGTATCAAGGAATGGTTCTCGGTAAAATGAGCGGTTACAACAACATCAGCCCATAAAAACAACAGACTACTTGAGATTATTAGCATTGTACGAGCATCTTCCACAAAGGTGCAATTTCATCTTTCAATAACCCCATTATGTTGTGGAGTCCTAACTACTGGTGTTTGATGTGTGATGACTATTTAATTGTAAACTCTGTCCCATTTTCTTTTCTTACAACTTTGAAATGAGCTTGTAATCAAACTTGTATCTGCTTTAAGAACTTTATAATTATACCTGAGCTTCATCCTTAGAGGCAAGGGAGTGAGCCCAAGTATATCTGGAGTAATCATCAACAATCACCAGAATATACTTCTTCCCATTGATGCTTTCTACTCTCATCGAGCCACAAAAATACATGTGTAACATACGTAACCTCTCCTCTGAACTATGTACGGGTTCAGGCTTATATGTGGCTCGTTTGGTTTTGCCTAACTCACAAGATGGACAAAGGTGATCTATGGTGTATTTGAATTTTTGAAGACCAATGACAATGTTATCTTTTGCAAGTTTGTTTATGGTATCGAATTTGAGAGAGAACGATGTCAATGCCATAACCAATACTTAGTCGATGAGGCTCTGGTCATGAGACATGGAGGTTATTTAGAGGTCAGTTCATGAAGAATGATAGTGTAAAGGTTGGTATCGAGAGATCCTTTTAAGAGATCAACACTTTCCAAATTTTTGATGAAGCAAGTATCTCTTCTGAATGCAACCTCCAGATCAGCATCACAAAACTATCCAACAGAGAACAAGTTGTGTCCCAAACCTTCAACATAGTAAACTCGCATAGTCAAGATATTTCCCTACTGAAGATCTCTATAACTAAAATTGCGGCAACATGGTCATTTCTAAAACGTACATTTCCCATAAACATCCACGCAAAGTTGATGAGAAGCTTCAGATTGCCGGTCATGTGCTTGGAACAACATGAGTCGACGTACCATCGACATATATGGATAGCCTGGCAAAAGTGGAAGTAGAATATGGAAACCGAATAGAAGTTGGTTTCTTGTTGTTAAAAGTACTTGCTTTCATAAATAGGTAATTAACAATCAACTAATGTAACACTAGTATTGTCACACCCCTAAATTACCTGTTTTGCAGCGGAATGGAATTCCTGGGGGTTGACTGTCATAGCATCACAATCACAGTTATATTGAACGACCTAAAGTGTCGTTTGGAAAACACATCGTTTGATTTAATAAAACATTCAGAGTTTACAAAAGATAGGTCCCAAATAAAAATCAATTTGTGCGGAAATAAGTTTGTTACAAGCCAAACTATGTTTTAAAGTGCATAAATCCTATGTATGACGCGTCGTCTCCACGACTCTATGATATGTCCATATGCATGCCATGAAGTGAATGCCTTAGATACCTGAGATAAAACATGCTAAAAAGTGTCAACACAAAGGTTGAGTGAGTTCATAGAGTTTGTGTTGAAATGTAAAGCCTTTCAAAATCGTTTATGCAGCAAAGGCATTGTGAATCCACTCAGTTCCAAGTTCCGCCCATACAAAACTTGCAACCTGTGTGTTCACAACCCATTGCCAAAATGTGTATAGTTTATGTTCAGTACATTACTTAATCTAACAATATTCAATTGATATAACACATATGAGTGTTGTTTCAAATAATTCCAAGACCATTAGTTCATGATTATACCAAGACATTTAGTTCAATGATTATACCAAGACATTTAGCTCAATGATAATACCAAGACATTTAGCTCAATGATAATACCAAGACATTTAGCTGAATGATAATACCAAGACATTTAGCTCAATAATTATACCAAGACATTTAGCTCCATGATTTATGATATAGAATATGACTAAACATTCAGTTCAGATAAACATATAGTTTGCAAATAATTATGATTGTCATAAAAATAGTTGAGCATGTATCTCCCCCAAAAGTAATTCAAAACAATTAAAAGAGTAGGGGCTATGAAACTCACATGGACAATGATGTGATGGCAAAAGTGGATACACTGAAATGAGGCGCAACCTCTAACCGTGACCTATTATGAATGATATGTTCTATATTAAGTCATGATGTAATGTTATGCATGCAATTCGTATGATATCTATACCACTTATGAATTTTTGAAAATAATACTTATTTTCGAAAAATAATCTTATAACGTCTTGACCATTTTTAAATTACTTTACATGTATTTACGTTGAAATGATATCCTACGATAATTATTTAGTGATTTATTATGAAATTATAACTTTTCGTCGTAAAATAATGTCGTTGAAATTTTCATGAAAGTGACTAAACGGCCTCGAAAAGCTAGTCGTAAAATGGTGTATGTCGAGTGTTAAGAAACTAACTCAACGGTTTTGGGAAGCTTGTATCATTATCTCAAAGTTTTAGCATTTAAGTTTTCATCCTAGAGGTCTCGATCATGGAGATAAATATAGGTTCAGTATGGTACTTGTGTCCAAAATATAGTTTAAGGGTGGTTTTCGGCAAAGTTTAAGTGACCGTATTTTATTAGTTACAACTCCGCTTGACGAACGGTTGGACATTTTCGAAAATAGGCTAGGCGAACTTACTTTTACTAGAAGACATCATTTTGTAAAAAGTACTACATCCATGTTAAAAACGACCCTCAACATGGTCCCTTGTTGACGTAAAGTTTGTCTAATAGAAATATACTAATTTTTCTTATATAATAAAGTTACGGCAACTTTGTGTAACCGTGTGTAAATTAATCGTTACAAGTCCGTTTTCTACGTTTTCTACATCCTTAGACTCGTATTAAAGTATACTAATATATTTTTGATAAGTCGACACATTTCATAACGCTTAAGCCTCATTTTTGACTCGTAAAAAGTGATATTAACATGCTGAAATTTCTGAAATTAATAGTTTTCGTCGTCAAACTTCAAAATAGCATAACTTTTTCGTTATAGCTCCGTTTTAACCCGTTCAAGCGGCCACGTTTTCGTTTTAAAGTATATTTTCCAAATATCTAGTCCAAAATATTTTTCAAACTGTCGAATTTTCCCAGATTTCACAGAACCATCAGACCCTATTTTATAGTTGTCGAAATAAGTTTTTCACGCGCCAAACCTATTCCAACCAATTCAAAACAACTCCGAAGCTATTTTAATCCTACCATACACCTTCTTAGGGTGTCATGGGTTCCTAGACATCACCAAGAGTGATATATTACAAGGAGTAATTATAGGATGACATATATAAATTAATAGTGCTTATAAACAATTTAAGTGGTATAGACATCATATAACTTGTATGTTTCTTTTAAATACGATAAAATGAACATAACATGAATATGAAAGATGATGATGAGTATGAAATGCTTACTAGTTACTTGATGAGGTTTAGTGAACAAAGGATTAATCCTAAACACCCTAGGTTTTTATTTCAAAACCTAAACTAAGAGTGTAACTAGATTGTGAAGAACTTGATTAGAAAACTTTTTGTGAACTCCTTCTTGGTCTTGTATATGGCCGGTTCTTAGGTGAAGAAGAGAGGAGAAAATGGTTTTTTTTTACACTTGAGATATTGTGAGTTGTATGTGAAGATTTGAGTATAATACAATATATGTATAAGATATTTAATAAATTTTGAGTGTGAGTCACCTTGAAAGTGTCGACATTCATGAGAAAAAAAAAAGAAAGAATGAAGCATGTACTTGTATAATATATTGTATATTGTGTAAGAAAAGAGGTAATTGTTTAAGTATAGTTAGTATCTTGTGTACATATTTAAGCATTTAGGATAGCGTTAGCTAAAAATAAATTCTAACGGATCAAAATAAAATATATTGAAGTCATAAAAATTATAAAAATACATTTCTTACAAAAATTGAGTGAAATAATAATTATCGTGTTGAATTTACGAAAACTGTCGTGATTATATAAATATAACAATTTATATACAAAATAAATTTAAAACATTGGGTAAACTCATAATATTATTTTTATAATCTTAATATGGGTATAAAAATATATCGGGAAAATTTTTGGAAGTATCGGATCAAATGTTCAAAATAATTAATTACGCGATAGCGTTTATTTAATAAAAATTTATGCGTTTAAGGAAAAATGCAAAACCATGCATGAACTAATATGATGATAATGATGCTAATGATATGTTGACTAAACCTAGTCTATATGAAATGTCCTTGATGATTGTTCATGAATTCGCAGCTAAACCATTAAGGTTACGCGAATTTGACACTCGTAAACCTAGTTTACGATAAATGATGAAATAGTGAAACTTGAACAGTGATTTTCTCCGGGAATGAATAGTGTTTTATGAATAGTAAATTTTGAAATACGTTCTCAGAATATTACTTCGACTTCGAAAACGATGAATAGTAAAATTTTGAATAGTAACCGGTGAATAGTAAATTTGAGAAATGACCTGAAATTGCGAGTTGTCACATTCGCCCACCCAAAAAGGAATTCAGTCCCTGAATTCAGTTCGTGTTAGTCTATCGAATTTTTGAGTTTGTGATGAATAACGAGGAAAGAATACATGAAGAGGTGTCGTTATGGTTATCGATGATTTAGAGCATACAAAACATCATAGTAAATAAAATATTGGATGAATCTCCCATGAGTAACACTTTGACTTTTATGAATATGTGAAAACCCTGTTTGCACTAAGACTTATAAATAACTGCTCCTAACATAACATGATCCCTCCAGAATTAGACATAGTTAGCTAGGCTATGTATAATTAAGGAACGATAATGTGACGTTCGGTTTAGTTGTTATAACTCTCAATGTTTACATAGATTTAAACCGTGTCGTTAAAATGGCAGTTAAAGTAGAAGGAAGTAAAATTCTCGTAAGTGATAACAAATCGGAAGGAAAAGAAAGTACGCTAGATGAGAATATTTAACAACAAGTGGTTTATCAAACAGTAATACATCTTAAGTTATAAAGATCCGGATACGATGGAAGACATAAACTTAGTACGACATAATACATAAGGAAAAATAAGACTGTTAGTTTCCGAACTTCTTCAGTCTTTCGCGTTGTTGATACCTTGTTGAGCTTCTCCTCCTTCTAACATATTTGCTTTCCCATGAGCTCCTTCAACTTGTTAACCTTGGTTCCGGGGACATTGGTTCCGATAGTGTCCTTGCTCCCCACATCCGAAACATGTAACTATGGTCTTGCCTCTACAATTCCTGGCATGGTGTCCTAGTTTTTGACACTTGTAGCACTTAACAAGGCAAAGACCCGAGTGATGATACTTACATCGATTACATAGTGGGTAGGTTCCAGCATAACCTCTGCCTTCTATTGATGCAGCAACATAAACCATTGCGGTTTCTTGCCCTCTATTCTGTTGTTGATGATGATTAGTGTTACAGTTTTGGTTGTCGTTATCATAACCTCCCTGGTCATTTTCCCATTTCCTTTTGTTGTTGCTAGTTTGGTTGTTGTGGTTGTTGTTACGGTTATTGTTGATAATGTTTTCCCTTTCACGACTTGAGCCATGAGTTTTTGAGTTATCCTAATAGTTTCTTCAATTGTTTGTGGATCGGAAGAAGTTACATCTCCTTGAATACATTGTGGAAGTCCTCCAATGAAATTTTCCAGTAGTTTCTCATTGTCCGAAACCATTGATAGACATAGTGCAGCCAATTCTTGAAACCTCCTAATGTAGGTCTCGATGTCATAACCAACTCATAAAATTCCGTTTCTAATTTCTTCACCTCCGTGCGTGGACAATACTTCTTTGTCAACAACCTCTTGAATTGATCCCACGTGAGCTTGTAAGCATTTTCGATACCAATAGGTTGCGCATACGAATTCCACCATGACATTGCGCCATCTAAGAGTGTACCAGTGGCGAACTTCACCTTGTAGTCATTTGGGCAATTGCATAGAAGAAACACAGACTCCATCTTCTCAAACCATCGAACCATAGCAGTGGCTCCTTCTGTGCCTTTGAACTTTGTGGGATCACAGTTCTTAAAGTCCTTGTATGTACAATTTCGAACTCTAGACCCTCCTGCAGCTCCGTGGCGCAGCAGAAGTCTAGCAGCTTCAAGCAAGCGGCCTCGGCAGCAGCAGCTACCGTTGCTCGCTTTTTCCTTAGTGCCTCGGCTATACTATCCTCTGTATACCTTTGGATAGCAGCTGGTGTCATTTCTGGTGCAGCTTTCTTCGGCGCCATAACTCTTCAAAATAAGAGAAAAAATGAGACGTAGAAAAGTCCTATGTTAAGAATAAGCGCTCTAAAGAGATGTGATGTGAGGTGATAAATTTGAGGTTACTTTTCAAAATGAGTGATGGTTTAGTGACTTAGTGCGTGAATAACGTGTAACTCGACATGTTGGTGATGATCAAGGGAGTGGGAGTGACTTCGCCCTACTTAAAGGTTTTATCTCGGCATTCGACGTTATCGGTAATGAATCAACTGATGTAAAAGTTGTGATAGGGAATGACAAGGCATTCTCCACATTAGAGTATGAGGAAAGAATAATGTTATAGGTGTTTGAAGGCATCCATGTGACAATCGATTTGAAATGAAAGTAAATAACTCGAAAAATGTACGTATAAACCGCATGTAAAGTGAATGTGCACTTATGATGAAATGATGAGATGCTATGATGATGTAGTTATAGTCTAGGGTCAATGATGCAACCTAGTTCTCTATAACTGAAGCTCTGATGCCAATCTGTCACACCCCCAAATTACCTGTTTTGCAGCTGAATGGAATTCCTGGGGGTTGACTGTCATAGCATCACAATCACAGTTATATTGAACGACCTAAAGTGTCGTTTGGAAAACACATCGTTTGATTTAATAAAATATTCAGAGTTTACAAAAGATAGGTCCCAAATAAAAATCAATTTGTGCGGAAATAAGTTTGTTACAAGCCAAACTATGTTTTAAAGTGCATAAATCCTATGTATGACGCGTCGTCACCACGACTCTATGATATGTCCATATGCATGCCATGAAGTGAATGCCTTAGATACCTGAGATAAAACATGCTAAAAAGTGTCAACACAAAGGTTGAGTGAGTTCATAGAGTTTGTGTTGAAATGTAAAGCCTTTCAAAATTGTTTATGCAGCAAAGGCATTGTGAATCCACTCAGTTCCAAGTTCCGCCCATACAAAACTTGCAACCTGTGTGTTCACAACCCATTGCCAAAATATGTATAGTTTATGTTCAGTACATTACTTAATCTAACAATATTCAATTGATATAACACATATGAGTGTTGTTTCAAATAATTCCAAGACCATTAGTTCATGATTATACCAAGACATTTAGTTCAATGATTATACCAAGACATTTAGCTCAATGATAATACCAAGACATTTAGCTCAATGATAATACCAAGACATTTAGCTCAATAATTATACCAAGACATTTAGCTTCATGATTTATGATATAGAATATGACTAAACATTCAGTTCAGATAAACATATAGTTTGGAAATAATTATGATTGTCATAAAAATAGTTGAGCATGTATCTCCCCCAAAAGTAATTCAAAACAATTAAAAGAGTAGGGGCTATGAAACTCACATGGACAATGATGTGATGGCAAAAGTGGATACACTGAAATGAGGCGCAACCTCTAACCGTGACCTATTATGAATGATATGTTCTATAATAAGTCATGATGTAATGTTATGCATGCAATTCGTATGATATCTATACCACTTGTGAATTTTTGAAAATAATACTTATCGTCGAAAAATAATCTTATAACGTCTTGACCATTTTTAAATTACTTTACATGTATTTACGTTGAAATGATATCCTACGATAATCATTTAGTGATTTATTATGAAATTATAACTTTTCGTCGAAAAATAATGTCGTTGAAATTTTCATGAAAGTGACTAAACGGCCTCGAAAAGCTAGTCGTAAAATATTGTACGTCGAGTGTTAAGAAACGAACTCAACGGTTTTGGGAAGCTTGTATCATTATCTCAAAGTTTTAGCATTTAAGTTTTCATCCTAGAGGTCTCGATCATGGAGATAAATATAGGTTAAGTATGGTACTTGTGTCCAAAATATAGTTTAAGGGTGGTTTTCGGCAAAGTTTAAGTGACCGTTTTTTTTCGTTACAACTCCGCTTGACGAACGGTTGGACATTTTGGAAAATAGGCTAGGCGAACTTACTTTTACTAGAAGACATCATTTTGTAAAAAGTACTACATCCATGTTAAAAACGACCCTCAACATGGTCCCTTGTTGACGTAAAGTTTGTCTAATAGAAATATACTAATTTTTCTTATATAATAAAGGTACGGCAACTTTGTGTAAACGTGTGTAAATTAATCGTTACAAGTCCGTTTTCTATGTTTTCTACATCCTTAGACTCGTATTAAAGTATACTAATATATTTTTGATAAGTCGACACATTTCGTAACGCTTAAGCCTCATTTTTGACTCGTAAAAAGTGATATTAACATGCTGAAATTTCTGAAATTAATAGTTTTCGTCGTCAAACTTCAAAATAGCATAACTTTTTCGTTATAGCTCCGTTTTAACCCGTTCAAGCGGCCACGTTTTCGTTTTAAAGTATATTTTCCAAATATATAGTCCAAAATATTTTTCGAACTGTCGAATATTCCCAGATTTCACAGAACCATCAGACCCTATTTTATAGTTGTCGAAATGAGTTTTTCACGCGCCAAACCTATTCCAACCAATTCAAAACAACTTCGAAGCTATTCTAATCCTACCATACACCTTCTTAGGGTGTCATGGGTTCCTAGACATCACCAAGAGTGATATATTACAAGGAGTAATTATAGGATGACATATATAAATTAATAGTGCTTATAAACAATTTAAGTGGTATAGACATCATATAACTTGTATGTTTCTCTTAAATATGATAAAATGAACATAACATGAATATGAAAGATGATGATGAGTATGAAATGCTTACTAGTTACTTGATGAGGTTTAGTGAACAAAGGATTAATCCTAAACACCCTAGGTTTTTATTTCAAAACCTAAACTAAGAGTGTAACTAGATTGTGAAGAACTTGATTAGAAAACTTTTTGTGAACTCCTTCTTGGTCTTGTATATGGCCGGTTCTTAGGTGAAGAAGAGAGGAGAAAATGGTTTTGTTTTACACTTGAGATATTGTGAGTTGTATGTGAAGATTTGAGTATAATACTGATGACGTATAGTCTATATCCTGGTCACGGACCCGACTAAAGTCCAATACTAACTTGGCCCGGTACGAACTGGGCTAAGCGGACTAAACATTTGGGCTCATGAAGGCCCAAGCCCGAATCTATTGATGGAATAGATATCCGATATCTTCTAAATAGGAAGATAATCATTCCCAACCTATTAAGGTGGGATACGCCGAAGGTTGAGGAACACGGAACCAACAAGGATTCCGTGCGTATATAAAGGGAATCACATCCCTCGTTTAAGGTACGATCTCATAACCCTGATACTCCTTAAACCCTAAACTGATTACTTACTCTAACGCCGGAGGATAACCGTGGGAGACAATCCCACGGTAAGCCTAACGGTGTTTTCTGTCTCTTATTGCGCAGGTCTTAAGCAACGATTCTCAATTGGTACGAGAGCCGGAGCTCCAAACAAGGAACGCCCAACTTTTGTATCAACAAGAGGCGCCATCCGGGACCATTCACTAAGAACTAAGACTAGAATGACGAAGCATGGAAATCATCGCAAGCGGATTCTTGGAAAGAAGCTGCACAAGGCTCAGCCCAAGCAGACTCGGGACAACCAAGATCATCAAAAACAAGGGGTCAGGCCTGAACTTGGTCTACCCTATAGTGGAACCGTGCTCGGGGACAACCCAGGCCACCACAACCACTACCAAAGTGGATCCATCGCAAGACCGATCTTACCACTCCCATCAAACCAGTACTAGAGACTGACTTGACAAAAGCACTGGATAAAGATAAGGACACAGCCAGTAAGCGAATACCCTCGCCCTAGAAGGGGTCGCACCGGAATTAACACCAAGGGATTTCGTATCCCAAAATTATGAAACCTTGACTGCCCTCATGCAAGAGGAGGATAGAAAAAGGTCGGGTCGGAGCCTACAAACCCGACTCGTTTTGACTCTGAATACGAAACCTCACCCCCGCCGAAGGAGAAGCGCGGCAGAGACAACCGCCGATCTCCTGTGTTTAACAGAATCGGGAAAAGGATCGAGGATGATGAGGCATCCCACTCTCATCACTTGAGTGATAGTGATGAAGGTGAACGGATTATCAGTGTCTATGATAGACTGGGTAGCCGTAAAGTGCATGAAAGACTGGGGCGGAAGTACTCCTCAAGTGAAAGTCCTTCCAGTCCAGACTCTGGAGATAGCCGGCGCAAACGCCGAAGGAGGAAAAACTCGTCCTCCGATAACTCCTCGGACAACGAGGATAGTGATACAGGACATTGGAAGTCCATAAGTAGACACAATGACCAAGAGGAGGACATGTCTCTCCCATGGCGTCGTCAGAAGGTGGACGCGTTCACTAGACGCATTAGCGATTTCTCAGAAAACAAGAAGAGGCGCATGCCTGCTAATGTCAAGACCTATGACGGAACAGTGATCCAGACGATCACCTAAAATTTTCGAATCACCGAACTATTGAGAATTGGCCACAACCAGTGTGGTGCCATATGTTTAACTCCACACTAGTGGGAAGTGCGCGGAACTGGTTTAACAAACTTCCACGACGAAGTATAAATGGTTTTGAAGAATTAAGAAAGGCGTTCCGCCTAAATTTTACTCAACGAAAAAAGTGCGCTAAAAACCCGTCGAACTTTCCGGGTAAAGCAGCGCCAAGGAGAAACTACTAGCGCATTCATGGAGCGTTTTAAAGATGAATGCATGCAAGTTAAAGCATGCCCGGAAGTGCTAAAAATTTCCGGTTTCATGAATGGAATTAATAACCCAGAACTCATCAAGAGATTGAATGACAAGATTCCTGAAACTTTTGATGAACTCATGAAACGCTCTAGGTCCTTCGTCCAAGGAGAAGCCGCCCGGCGTGATAGCAAAAGAAACTCCTCCAACTACTGGCCGCAGGAACAACCTGGAGACAGCCCAATGACCGGAGTAGCAACCGTAATAGCTATCGCTGGTCGGGAAGTGGAGAGATAACGACAGATACACCTCATTGACAAAAACCCCAAAGGAAATACTCGCGATAGAAGGGGCAAACTTCCCAAGACCACCACAAATGCGCACCCCAGAGGATCGGCGCACTGGGAATGGATATTGTGACTACCACGCAAAGAAGGGCCACACCACTAATGAATGTGTCCAACTACGCCAATTCATTGACAAGATGGTCAAAGAGGGCAGATTGGACCACTTGGTCAAGCATATTAAAGAAGGAAAGGACAAACAGAAGAGTGGCAATAAGAAAGAGACACCTAAAGACAAGCCTGACACCATTTACATGATACAATCATGGCAGCGGGTCACAAGGCAGAAGGTTAGCCAGGGTTTTTCACGTGGAAAGGAGATCTTTTTCCCCACCTTAACCAGCATGGACAACGCAGGTGGTGGAACCACTCACTATAGAGATAAGCGCGGGGGGTCACGACATCCACCGCATGTATGTTGATGGTGGAGCTTCTGCCGACATCATGTACGAACATTGTTTCAAACGATGCGTAAGGCCCTGAAATAAAAAGTCGGTTAATCCCGGCGTCAACAACGACTGGTTTTACAGGTGAGAAGATATGGCCTATTGGGCAAATACGACACTGTCAGATGGGAAACGAAGAACACCGCAACGGCCTGGATGGAATTCATGGTGATTAAATCTCCCTCGCCATACAATGGCATTATTGGGAGACCTGAAATATCAGCTATGCGAAGCAAAGTACCATCAACAGCGCATGGGATGCTTAAATTCCCAGTGGAAGGTGGTATTGTTACTCTTTACAACACCACTATACCACACAGAGAATGCAACACGAATGCATGCGAGACCGCCAACTCCAAAGACACAGATAACCAGAGTTCCAAATCTGAAAGTAGCAATTCATCCCGAATACCCGGAACAGGAAGTATCCATCGGAGGTTCATTGTCGGACAACGGCAAAACAACTGTATGTGCACTCCTGCAGAAGAATTTGGATATTTTTGCATGGGAGCCTAAACACATGACAGGAGTACCACGCTCTATCACAGAGCATAAACTGAGAATCCGACAGGGATACGCACCCATACGCCAAGAAGCGACCAAGCCCCGGAGCGCGCGCAAGCAATCTTGGCAGAGGTACAAAAATTGGTAGAGCAGGGATCATGCGGGAAGTTTACTACCATGACTGGCTTTCCAATCCAGTCATGTTAAAGAAGAGCGACGGCAGTGGCGAATGTGTAGACTTCACCGACCTTAACAAAGCATGTCCACAAGACTGCTATCCTCTACCAGAGATAGACTGGAAAATAGAGTCTGTAGGATATCCATTGAAGTGCTTCCTCGACGCGTACAAGGGATATCATCAAATCCAAATGGCTATGGAGGACGAGGAAAAACACCTTTCATACAAGCCAAGGTGTTTACTGCTACACAAAAATGCCCTTCGGCTTGAAAAATGCAGGCGCCACCTACCAGAGGTTAGTGGATAACGCTTTCGAAAAACAGGTGGGCCGCAACCTAGAAGTCTATGTCGATGACCGGTCATAAAAGCCATACCGAAGATGAACTAGTGCGTGACATCGAGGAAATGTCAGAACTCTAAGAGAGATCAATATGAAGTTGAACCCTAAGAAGTGTACCTTCGGCGCTACTGAAGGCATGTTCCTTGGATACCTGATAGAACCCGACGGCATAAAACCATGCCCTGAAAAGACAAAAGCGGTCATCGAACTTCCTTCACCGCGCACGTTGAAAGAAGTCCAATCTCTCAACGGAAAGTTGGCCGACTTAAACAGGTTCTTATCCAAATCGCCAGAAAAATCACTCCTCTTTTCAAAACACTCAAGAAGTGTATAAAGAAAGGTGATTTCAGATGGAATACGGAGGCGGAAGAGGCCTTCACTCAGCTTAAACAACATCTGGCAACGCTCCCAACACTTGTCGCACCCGACCGTGAGGAAGAGCTAATCATGTATTTGTCTCATGACTGCGCAGTCAGCGCAGTTGTTACTCACAGATAGGGACTCAGTACAAATCGCAATCTACTTCGTAAGCAAGGCACTCAAGAAGACGGAGATGAACTATAGTGCCATGGAAAAATTAGTTCTGGCGTTGGTATTTGCTGCTAAACGGCTGCACAGGTACTTCCAAGCACACCCAATAGCGGTAATCACGGATCAACCGATCAAGCAGATCATCTCCAAACCTGACGCATCAGGTAGACTGCAGAAGTGGAGTGTATTGCTAGGTGAGCACAACATCTCATACAGACCACGTACCGCAATCAAAGGACAGATTTTGGCGGACTTCATCATTGAAAAGCCAGACAGCGACGAGATATCCACACCAATTAAGACCGAGCTGCAAGATCCATGGATCTTGTTTACAGATGGATCCTCATGCGTTGATGGCTCAGGAGCGGGCCTCATCCTCACAAATCCAGAGGGAATGGAATTCACTTACGCACTGCGCTTTGAATTCACAGCAACAAACAATGAGGCAGAGTACGAAGCCCTACTCGCTGGACTACGCATTGCAGCTCGAATGGGTGTACGTAACCTAGAGGCAAACGTGGATTCCCGCCTAGTGGCCAACCACGTGTTGGGTGAATACGTGGCCAAAGAAGATAATATGATCCAGTACCTTGATAAAACCAAGACGCTGATAAAAAGCTTTGATAGGTTCACTATAAAGCAAGTTCCTAGAGGGTAAAACCGCAAGGCGGATGCACTGAGCAATATTGCCTCGACAAGCTTTGCACATCTATCAAAGCAAGTACTGGTGGAAACACTAAAAAGCAAGTCAATTTCGGAGATGGAAATCTCCACGATAATAGAGGAGGAAGATCCTACATGGATGACACCGATAATGGACTTCCTGAGCAAGGGAACATTACCACAAGAACAGAAGGAAGCTCGCAGGATACGCGCATTAGCGCAAAAGATTCGAACTGCGAGACAACATATTGTACCGACGTTCCTTCCTGCAACCATGGCTCCGTTGTGTCGGCCCTTTGCAAGCAAATTACGTACTGCGAGAAATCCATGAAGGTTCATGCAGTATGCACTCAGGACCACGGTCCGTTGTGGCACGCGCCATGCGATCGGGATACTACTGGCCGACCATGCACCGTGATGCACGAGACTTAATAAGGAAGTGCAACGATTGCCAAGTTCATAGACCCGTCCCACGCCAACCGCAGCACGAGCTAACCCCAATAACTTCACCATGGCCATTCTACAAGTGGGGTATTGACATCGCGGGCCCTTTTCCTATCGCATCGGGTGGACTAAAATTTCTCATAGTCGCCATAGATTACTTCACCAAATGGATCGAAGTGAAGGCAGTGGTAACAATCACTGGCAACCAGGTGAAACGCTTCGTATGGGAAAACATTGTATGCCACTTCGGCCTCCCTGGGGAAATCATCTCGGACAACGGGAAACAATTATGTGATAACCCTTTCAGGGACTGGTGTGAGAAGCTTAACATAACACAACACTTCGCGTCAGTTAAGCATCCACAAAACAATGGCCTAGTGGAACGAGCGAATAGAAGCTTGGGTGAAGGAATTAAGGCACGCCTAGAAAAGCACAAAGGAAGATGGGTAGAAGAGTTATCACATGTCTTGTGAGCGCACCGCACCTCAATCCAGACAGCACCTGGCGACACTCCCTTCTCTTTAGTCTATGGGACAGAAGCAGTCATACCGGCAGAGATCGGCATGCCAACTATCCGCACTGCTGAAATCAACGTGACAACCAATGATGACGATAGGCGCATCGACTTAGATCTGCTAGAAGAAAGGCGCATCGACTTAGATCTGCTAGAAGAAAGGCGCGAACGCGCAGCTATACGGGAAGCAAAATCAAAGTCAAGGATGAAAGGATACTATGATGCTAAAGTGCGCAATGTTTCATTCAGACCAGGTGATTTTGTCTACCGCGCCAATGATGCGAGCCACGCTGAAGACACATGTAAGCTTGGACCAAAGTGGGAAGGACCCTATGAGGTTACCGAAGCACTAGGAACAGGCGCGTACAAACTCCGAGGCTTGGATGGTCATGAATTTCCACGCACATGGAACATCTGCAACCTCAAGAGGTGCTATCTATAGGAATGGCTACGGCCCAGCGCACAGACGCTCTCGCACTTCCAGTGCCCAATAAACATCTATGCATTTACTTTTTTTTCCTTTTGCTTAGAATAATTGTCTTGTTTACTTATTATAAAAACTTGCGAGTATCAATAAAACGCCGCGATTTCTAGCTAACTCCGCGGCATATTTGTTATTTCCATATACGCTATGTCTTAACAACCTTTTTATTTCTTACCCACGATGGCGTGCATGCACCATTACAAACCCACAATGGTAAAAGGATAAGTTCACCTACTAAACAACTTGTTGAATAAGAGGATTTCAAACCCATCAACACCTGATCACGCATCCTTGTTAAACACCTTATTATCAAGACGTTGGAATAAGTTTTGTACACCTCCTACGACGGAGGCGCAACAACGCACACGTGCACGTTTAACAACCTTGGAATTAAAATACTTGATTCCTTAAAGTGATATTTAAAGTACGCTGCATATCACAGCATACACGACTATGCCATAAACGCTACATTTAGCCACTTAAGTATATTACAACTTTCATACATGAGCTCAACAAGAGATATTTTCATTAGATAACCACGAGTTATTACAAAAGGTTTGTTACTTTACAATACATAAACCTACCAACTATTACAACGCTCAAGGGGAGAGTCACCTACGCGGTTTTTCGACTCCTTAATATCGTTCAAACTCTTTAACAAATCAGAATCTTGACGAGATACTGTGGCGACATTCACAGGCACCCCGTCAGAACGAGGGAGATGTGCCGCGCCAACACCACACAAAATGGCTTTACCCTTGACACCCTTCTTCTTAGCGAGCCTTGTGGCATGAGCTTCCAGGACCTGCTTCAACGGGACTTCTTTTTCCAGCGCAAACGGGTTCAAGATATCACGAGGGGAACAAAACAGTACCTGCAACTGAGATTCGTTGGGCTTCAAAAAGTAATCGGATTGCGCCTCTGCATCCTCAGAAAGGTGCCTTGCCAAAGTCAAACCCTCCATTATTACCCCAATCGAATAGTCTTGGTCGCGCTCCAATTCAGAAATCATTGGAAACTCTAGAGACTTCAACCGCTCCATGGCGGACCCAACACTCTTATATGCTGCGCATTATACCCAGGCACCTTCTCCAAAGGCACATTTAGCAGACCCCCCTCATGAAGTTTTTCCACTGCTTCAGCCTTACCACGCTCCAGGGCGCATTGAACAACCCCCCCGAATGCGTCTACCACTTCCTTGGATTCCAGCGTAGTAAGCGCTGCAAGGCGCAAACCATGGCCTATGAGCCATCGGTACTCTGCAATAGTGGACAAGAGTTGGGGATACAACTCCTCGTCGTACTCTATGCTCAGATTACGCAGCTCCATCTCCTGCGCTTCAAGGGCACTCTTGACCGTGCTACCAAGCTCTTCAAGTTGGGATGTCATCGCGTCTTTGCTCTTCTCCAGATATTTAAGTGCCCAGTGGCACGCAGACTTATACCCAGCGACCTCCGCACGCTCTTGGTTTATTTGGCACATCAGCGCCATCTTTTCTTTAGCCTGTTTCTGAGCGTACGCATTCAGATCCTTTGCCTCCGCCTGGGCGCTATCCAACTGCGCCCGGGCGCTCACCAGTTGCGCCTCCAGCAACGCTATTGTCTGATCCTTTTGCTTGACTACTCCCACCAGACACTCGGTCTTTCAGCTTCACAATTAGCGAAGCCCGATGTGCAGAGACTGCACCAATTCTTCTTCGCAGTTGCTCCATGGGCATCCACATCGACAGGTCTTCATCGTTCTGACTATGCGGCTCGGTATGCGCAGAACGTACCGGACTAGCCTTGGGAGGTGACTTTGCAAACTGCTCCACCCTGTGTACGTGTACCAGAGAATTGTTAGGCTCCTATGTAACACAACTGGCGCATCAAAAAAAAAAAAAAAACAATATATACTGAAGGCATCACTTACTGCGGTCCAGCGATAGTAGCCGAGGGGTGCGAAGACGCTTCATCAGTGGACGATACCTCCACAGTGAGGATCACAGGGCGTTTTTTCCTTGAAGGGCCTGCGCCATCTTTTCCGATGGATCGCTTGCGCTTTAACCCAGCATCTGACTCCTCTTCTTCTTCGTCCATAGGTGGCGCCGCGGCTACAGGGGGTGGCTGCGCTACAGCAGAAGGCACTTTGGGGTTGGGAACACTTTGTAGTGGTGTCGCTTCCACTACAACAGAGGAACTTGTACCTGCTTCCCCCATGTTCATCTCCATGACATGACCAGCAGTAGCAACCAGTATAGGTTCCTCCCCTTCTTTTAGGGAACGTACTCCTGTCCCTACCTCAATGGGCTTAGCCAAATGCACAACAGTAAACAGATCCATCTCTGCGCACAAGGAAACAACAAACGACATCGGTTATATAATGTGTGGACAAAGGAAGACAAATTCTTACATTAACTACAAAAGGGGGTGCGGAAGAGCGAGTACCCACCCTGGCCATTGGCACCTAAGAAGATCGGGATCTCATCTTCGGGACCAAAGTAGTTACGGCTGATGCCCATATGCACTAAAAACTCCTCAGGATAAGAACTGATAGGGATGCGGTTTGCATGTATCAGTTCCGCATCCTCGGAGACATATGATCCAGGCAAAGGGCACTCGCTCTCTCGGCAGCGTACCCCGGGTGAAAAAATTATAACGCCACGGGAAGCATGTGTCGTCCACCCAGAAAAAGGACTCTCTCCATATTCTTAGCGCATCTAGCTTCTCAGTGTAGCACTGAAGCCTGCCAGCGCGCTTCGCAAAGGTAACCCACCCATGCGCCCATGTTGTATGATAGAATGCGCGGAATAGGTTGATTGTGGGGTTAACCGCCAGCAAATGGCAGTTTACCTCAAAATTGGTAATTTTGGCTGCACCAATACAGTGTAATTGGGATAGGTGCAGCTCGTAATAATTTAGCACATCGCACAAAAATCGGGATATAGGCACACGTTGATTGGCGAACTCAAAGAAACGTGTGTATACCCCTATTTCCCTTCGGGGAAATCGGCAATGGAGGCCCGCGCACCCGGAACAACCGGGTGCACGTCAAGTGGGATATAGTAATCCGAGGTGAATTCTAAAAGATCACTCGTGGATAGATCAGAGGTGAAATCATGCAGTTGTTTAACCATGGTGTTTGATTTACAAAGGCGTACGCGCGGCTACCTTGAAGTGGTTTATTTTCTGGATCACAGCTGCAGATATGTTTTAACAATGGCGACTTTTTCTTTTTTACGGTGAGTGCCATTGTGAAACTGAAACGGTGGTTTATAACCTATTTCTCATCCACAAGATATGTGACACGTGGATCCCACTAACTTCACTTGTGTGGCTGAGATTGATTCGATGGGACGTGGGACAGTAACTTTCCCCCGAATAACGATGCGTTTACTATCCAATTTCATGTCTAGGTACAACGTACCGGAGGGTATATGTTTATGGCTTCTTGCATACGCTTCAAAGTTTTTTAACTGGCTACGGATTATTAGTCTAGCATCCGCAGTTAGGCTCTGCGCATACTAGACTGGGGGGACATGATGACGTATAGTCTATATCCGGATCACGGACCCGACTAAAGTCCAATACTAACTTGGCCGGTACTACTGGGCTAAGCGGACTAAACATTTGGGCTCATGAAGGCCCAAGCCCGAATCTATTGATGGAATAGATATCCGATATCTTCTAAATAGGAAGATAATCATTCCCAACCGATTAAGGTGGGATACGCCGAAGGTTGAGGAACACGGAACCAACAAGGATTCCGTGCGTATATAAAGGGAATCACATCCCTCGTTTAAGGTACGATCTCATAACCCTAATACTCCTTAAACCCTAAACCGATTACTTACTCTCACGCCGGAGGATAATCGTGGGAGACAATCCCACGGTAAGCCTAACGGTGTTTTCTGTCTCTTAGTGCGCAGGTCTCAAGCAACGATTCTCAATTGGTACGAGAGCCGGAGCTCCAAACAAGGAACGCCCAACTTTTGTATCAACAAATACAATATATGTATAAGATATTTAATAAATTTTGAGTGTGAGTCACCTTGAAGGTGTCGACATTCATGAGAAAAAAAAAAAGAAAGAATGAAGCATGTACTTGTATAATATATTGTATATTGTGTAAGAAAAAAGGTAATTGTTTAAGTGTAGTTAGTATCTTGTGTACATATTTAAGCATTTAGGATAGCGTTAGCTAAAAATAAATTCTAACGGATCAAAATAAAATATATTGAAGTCATAAAAATTATAAAAATACATTTCTTACAAAAATTGAGTGAAATAATAATTATCGTGTTGAATTTACGAAAACCGTCGTGATTATATAAATATAACAATTTATATACAAAATAAATTTAAAACACTGGGTAAACTCATAATATTATTTTTATAATCTTAATATGAGTATAAAAATATATATCGGGAAAATTTTTGGAAGTATCGGATCAAATGTTCAAAATAATTAATTACGCGATAGCGTTTATTTAATAAACATTTATGCGTTTAAGGAAAAATGCAAAACCATGCATGAACTAATATGATGATAATGATGCTAATGATATGTAGACTAAACCTAGTCTATATGAAATGTCCTTGATGATTGTTCATGAATTCGCAGCTAAACCATTAAGGTTACGCGAATTTGATACTCGTAAACCTAGTTTACGATAAATGATGAAATAGTGAAACTTGAATAGTGATTTTCTCCGGGAATGAATAGTGTTTCGTGAATAGTAAATTTTGAAATACGTTCTCAGAATATTACTTCGACTTTGAAAACGATGAATAGTAAAATTTTGAATAGTAATCGGTGAATAGTAAATTCCCGAGATGAATTGTAAATTTGAGAAATGACCTGAAATTGCGAGTTGTCACAAGTATCAAGTATTTTCATGTTGGTTGCCAACTAAGTCCAACTATATTAAAGATTTATCTGTGAGTTTCCAGTTAAGGCATGTTCTAGGTTTCTTAACACTAAGAGATATGTCACTTGGTGTATCTAGAATTCTTTTGGAGTCCACTTTTCATTTTTCTTGCCATCTTACATCTTTTTCTATTGATTGTTATGGTATGAGATCTTAGTAGTGTGTGCCTTTGCACGAGAATTCACATCATGAATATAATTTGCAGAAAACATACATTTATGACATGCAACACAAAAAAACTCAACATCTTTAAATAACACAGAAAAATTCACATTATCATTACAAAATTTTTTAAAATGTCGTTTATTCAAAATAACCTTAAATTCCTAAGATGGCCTTCTACTTAGCTTCACTTTATTCTTCTCACAACTGGACTTAGGGGTTAATAGGGCCCTATCCTTCTTTGTATTGTTCTATCCTTAAGTTGTGCTCGACTACCTTTAGTAGTGCTCTCTATTTTTCCTATAGAAAGCAAGATATTTTTGATAAAATTTGGCTAGTTTCCTTTTGTGTTTTCTTCCTAGCTTATTTTAGAGGTGCAGTGGCGGTCAATTTTGAAACTTCCTTAGTATGTACCCTATACATTCCAGGTGCAATCACATTTTTGTTGCTTTTCAATACTTCCTTTTCATTTATGGACGAAGATTGTGGATTGACTGGTTTTGGTTCATTCTTTTGTTCAACAACTGCTGGAGCAAACCGTGATTTTTAAAATTTCGGTTTTTCAACACTTTTTGATTGTGTTGGTTGCTAAAAAATTGATGATTCAGCAGTTGAATTTTTTCGCGAATTTAGTATCCACAACCTTTCATTTCACTTTCTCTAACTAAACTTTCAAACAATCATTTTGTTTTTCTGTATCTTTGTAAGCACGCTTGTATGACAATTTGTCATATTTAAACTCTTTAATTTTTTTTATCAAGCTTATTTAAAAAATGAGTGTTTTCTTTTTCAAATTTCTCGAGCGATATTTCATACTTAACAGTTTTGATGGAAATCTCAGTTTGAAGATTTGCATAATCTTCAATCAAATATGTTTGCACAATGATGGACATAATATCAGTAATCACTACTGATTCCAAGAGACGATGGTTTTCATTTTAAAAATGTTTTAGTTTTGTAAAAGATTCTTTAGCTTCCTTTTTAAGAAATTAGTAGTCTCTCATAAATTCAGCTGCTTCATTCAAAAATGCTTTTTAAAGTGAATTACTCTAGCACTAAGGTTACTAACGACATGAGCAATTCTTCTACAAAAACCTTTTTAATCTCTTGATGTATTCCTGAGTTCCATATGTTAGCATTTAAAAGCGACTTTTTTGAACAAATCTTTTGAAGTGACATAATTCTTTCTTGAACATCATTAAGAAAGTCCTCTCGTAATGCTCTTTTTTGGTGTATTGTCTGAAGATGTCTCTTTGTTTGAAAAAACACCTTGTGAGTCAACCTTTGAAACTGCTAAAATAGGCGTTGAAATTGTTTTTGGAACACTAAGCTTTTTGGAAACATTTAAAAAGAATAGTTAGTCCTTTGATTTCTTCTTTTGTGGAACAAAATTTCAAAAAGTTTGTTCAGTTTTGAGTAATCAATCGGTGTTAATTATGAATTCTTTTCTTTCATTTTAGATTGACTCTTATCAGCAAGTTGCAACGTTTTCTTAGAATCATACCAGTAACAGGTTCATGATCATTTAATAGAATATTTTCAATATACAAACAATTTAGTTGTTTCTGAGCAAGTTGGAGATAACAAGGGTTTTTTTAACCAAGAACCATTTTTTTGTTCAGTACTGCAAAACGAGTCTAGCTTGGGGTGAAAGCATATGAATCGTTTGTCGGTAGACCCATTTTCACTATAATGTTTTCAAAACGAGTCTACCTATACTACATTCCCATCCGGTTGTGCAATATGTCTGTTGTAGTTGTTGAAGAAATCCTGAGGTTGTTTTTTGGTATATAATAGTGATGTTGGAAAACTTTAGAGATAAGAGCAAATGCATGGTTCATGGCATTAAAAGGATCAGTGTATTCTTCAATGTTCACAGCAAGTGGGATTTGTGGTTGTCGCACATAGTTTGTATTGGATGATGATGGTTGTTGTATTGTGGTAACTATAATGGATGTATGGTTTTTGATACAAGAGCTAGGGGATCATGTGTTCTTGCAAGCCTTTCTGCCCTGATTTCGTTTGCTTCTTCTTGGTTTTGCTTTAGAAAATCATACAATTGCTCATATTTTACCTCATGCAAGTTCTTTCTTTGTTTCACAATTGTGACATAACGTTTCCATTATGGTTGTAGGTGATTCAAGAACTTGATTTTCCCAACAAAGTTCATAGGAGTCAGCTTGTTTCTGTCCAAATAATCCATCATCTTGGAGAACTTGAGAAAGTATGACTCGACAGTCTCTCCATTAACAAATGAAAAATGATTAACTCAGATAGAAGTTGAGCTTCTGTCTCCTACATTCCAACCTCGTTCCCCCGCATATGCCTCTGAACCTTTACCCAAATTTCATGTGCACTATTACAACTATCCAAGGACTCATAAACCCTGACTGGTAATCCATGTAACAACATTTGAATTGCCTGATCATCGGCAGCAACTTCTGCAGCTTCCTCTTTATAGAGTTCTTCTTCAGTTTGCAAGTGGAGAAACGGGTTAACTAGGGGGTATGATTTGGTCACCAGGGTATTCAATTTCCCTGAACTAGTATGGATGTTGATGCAAAATCCTGCCTCCGTCCAATCCCAGCGGTCTGGTAGGAAGATGATCGTCTCTTGCACAATGTACAGACACGTTAGCCTCGCCTCGGGTGTTGTCCCGAGACCAAGCTCCGGTGTGAAGATAAGTAAAGGGTAATATAGTGATAAATGTAGTAAGAGTGTAGGTGTAAAACTTAATGCAAAGTAATAAATGTGTTGGGGTATTTATACTACCCCAACTTCCTATTCACGTTACTATTCCTCTACTGTTCAGCCACTGTTCCGCAGGCCTAGAGCTACCTTACTTAGTAGGCCACGTGGTGGGAAATCCCCTAAAATCTGCTGACATGGTCGGGGGTTATTATTATTTGACCGGACGCCAGGATGGTCGTCCGGCGTGTGTGTCTTGACATCCGGAGCATGTGCCTGGCCGGACGTTGGACCGTCCGGTACATACGTCAACATGTCCCCCCAGTGTTATATTCTTGGCGGTAAGCCGATTGATGTAACACTTATCATAGTTCCACCCTTCAACAGAAAAAAAATGTGTCTGCACCATGCCGGTCAAACTGGCTAACTTCATGAGAATGGGCCGGCTAATTGGGCCAGGTTGTCTTTTGGGCTTTTCCCGCGCTCGTTGTCGCTTCACCTTCTGTCGTGTATGGCCCATGTAAGTCCACGTCACCACTATCTCTGACTGATTGGACGCCTTGTCAGTCAGCTAGGGTTTCCTCAGTATATATATATATCCCTTTTCTCCTCATTTGGGTTTTACTTTTCATACACATACAAACTGTTTTCGTTTCTCCGGACGTCTTCTTCACTTCTTTTTAAGGTTTGTCTCCGTCCCTTCTCTGTTAATATCTGTAAATTGTCTCGGCATCTTTTAGAAATGGCCGATATTGGAACCGAGGGGAACATTCCCGATAGAGAAAATACTTCCGCCCGTCCGACCGAAGAGACTAATGAGGAGACCGTTCAGCCGGTCGTTCCTAAGTTTGATATGCACGTACATACTTCTAGGTTAACACAATCTGAGTTAGACAATATAGTAGTCGAGTATGGCATTCCCGCTGATCTGCGTCCGGTTTTACCCCCAGATAATATGACTATGGATCAGTTGCCGGAGGACAAGATAGGTATTTATCCTAAGCAGTTAGTGATAGGAGGAGTTATAATTCCCTTCTCAACTTTTTTGCTGAACGTGATTAAACACTTTAGGGTGCACATTTCTCAGCTAGTCCCGCTAGGATTGAACCGGGTGATGCTTTTCGAGATTAGGTGTTATAGCCTCAATATACAGCCCAGGGTCTCACTCTTCCGGGCGTTCTACCGGTTGTGCAAGCAAGGGCATTGGTTTTCCTTTGAGAACCGGACGGGTAGGGGTTCGCATAAGTGTTTCAAGGAGGTTTTGTCCGGTCTGAAACACTGGAAGGAAAAGTTTTTCTTGATCGACAGGCGAGCCATCCCTATTGCTATGGCATGGAGACACAAGGACTCAAAAATCACGGATACTTTTCCCACCGGCTTTTCCCAAACGGACGCCGAGAGACTTAGCGAGAATCTTATTAAGTTGCGCAGTCCGACGATGAGTCTTTTATGGATGTGCCACCTCTCCTCGGTTTTCAAGAATCCCAAGTTCGAGCTTGTTCTAAAAGATGCCCGGGGTCATGGTAATTACTCGTTTTAGTCTTGTCACCCTGGGATTTGACGTTTGTCTCCCCGGCTCTGTCCTTTTAAGTTTCTAATCAACTTGTTTTTGTGGTTGCTTCCTTGCTTTCAGTTGTTAATATGTCAGAGTATCTTGAGCTTCCGGACTGGGAAGGAACGGTGGTGAGCAAAGGTCCGGTCGTTGATCCGAACAGGGAGATTCCAAAGAGAACCTCCGACCCTCTGGCCGTGGGATCGTCCCCTCCCCCTAAAGATGCTTTGGACAAGAGAGCCGAAGAAGCAGATGCCGACGTTGTTGCTCTGAGGGAGAAGAAAGAGAAGGAGGCCCTGGCTCGGCTAGCAAAGAAGAGGGGCGCTGGAGAAGGGACTTCCAAAGCGCAAGGCAAGAAGAAGACGCGCCGTCAATTCGTTGAGCACATATCTTCTGGAGAGCCTATCGATAACCCGGACCCTTTGAATCAGATCCGCTCGGAGGATGTCCAGGGGGCGGATATGAATGTTGATGCTGAGCAGGGGACCCCAAATATTGCTGTCGAGGGTGGAGGAGGTAGTGCGGCCAACGAACGGATGGGAGAAAATATTGCTGGCGGTGGTGAGCAATTGCAACAAATGCATACCCCTCCGGTCGAGGAAGGCGGTCAAACACCACCAGTGGACTCGGCTCATCATGTTTCCGAAGGTACGTATAGATTGTTCGGCTGTTCATACTTGTGATTTTCCCCACCTTACTATGTTGTGTCCTTCAGGTTTCTCGGCCCACCACTCTCGCGGCCTTAAGCGGATTGATAAAATCAACCTGGATTCTGGTGCGTTTTGGTCTTTCGCTTATCATTTCTTTTTTGTGTATACCGATTGTTTTCTTAACTCCCTCTATTCGTTATATAGATGAAGCCACGAACATCTTCGTCCCACCATGGGCCCTTCGAGATGACGTTCGGATAAATTCTTACCGGTCCTGCAAAGAGCTCCTCGATAATCTTCCCACACCGGCTGAGCAAGAGGCTTTAGAACAAATGAACAACATTGAGCTCACTCGCCGGGCCTATGAAGAATTCAGAAAAAGTGCGATAGCCCAAGGCGAAATGCTGAAGAGGTTCACTGGGATGTCGTCTACTTTGTGGGATCTCACTCAGACTCATCAGGGTTGTCAGGGGTTGGCGGATAGATTGGCTGTCGCTGAAGGGGAGAATGAGAGGTTATCCGGAGAGCTGAAGAAAATGGAGACCGAGTATCAAGTTATCCTAGATAAGGGGAAAAACCTGGAGGATGAGGTGGACAGGGTGACCCGGGAAAGAGAAGAGTGGAGAGGAACTTCTGCTGCTCAAGCCGAGAGAATCATGAAGCTTGAAAGTGAGCTAAGTGCTAAAGATCAATCCTTGGAGTCACTGAAGGCGGAGAATGGGAACTTGGCAGCCGAGGTGGCCCAATTGGAGGTAATAAAACAAAATGTCGTCCGTATTCTTCTTCCTGGTGCTGTTCGCCGCCTATTCGGCAGTGCAGAATATAAGAAGAGTATGGCTAAAGTTTACAGCCTGACCTTCCAGGCTGGGTTTGTAACCGGGGCAAGTATGGGTAGAAAGGAGGAGGAGATCGTTGAAGCTCTGAAGGGTATTGCCAACGTCAACAGGGATGCTCCGAAATTATGGAAAGCCGAGTTCAACAAACTCTTTGAGGCCGAGTATCCCTATATCCAGAAGCTAGCGGATTCCTATCGGCTACCCTTAGGTGACTTGCTGAACATGGAACCCGCCGCCCCTCCTCGTAAGGACCCAGCCGGTCCTTCTTCTCAGCCTCCAGTCGTTACTAGTCCAATTGGCACTCCGGCCGTTCAGAATTCAGCGGCCAATACTTGAAGTTCCCTTGACTTATGCTTGTAAACGATGATTTGAACAATTATAATTGTAATAATTAACAGTCCACCGTCTATGGCTCATGTTCGTCACTTTTTTGAGACGTAATTACATATTTAACTTAGATAAATCTTTGCGTGTTGTATATTCTGTCTTTTTGTCATATTTCGCATTGATAAACTTCCTTTAAGCTTTTTAAAGGGCATCCGGCGCATTGGCCGTGCATCCGTATATCCGGGCAACCTAATGCATTTTAGGGCATCCTTTATTAGGGCATCCGGCAAGAGTGCGCGGGCATCCGGATGGGTATTCCCCCAGGCGTCCATAGTATAATTTACTACTTTTGGGCATCCATTATCTGGGCATCCGAGCAAGGTGTTTTCGGGCATCCGGGATGTTATCTGGGTATATTTCTAGCAATCATGCTCGACGGGGGCCAGCCGTCGGAATAGCCATGCATCACTTTGTTTTTTCCAGAAAATTGTTTTCCATACCTTAGGAAAACTTTCATCATTAAACTAATATACATAGATAGGTCAGGTTACATGATAATCGTGGGATTCTTATCACAATAACAATTATAAGAAACAGTTTATTAAGTTTATGGCGTGCCAGGTCCGAGGGACCTCCTTTTCTTCCATCGTCTGTAACTTATAAGAGCCATTCTGATTCGATCCTATCACCCGGTAGGGGCCCTCCCAATTGGGTCCCAGCTTTCCTTGGTTTTCTACCTGGCTAGCTTCGTTCTTCCGGTATACGAAGTCGCCTATTTTGAAATTCATCGGCTTGACCCTCCGGTTGTAATATTGTTCAACCTGCGTTTTGTACTTGGCTTCTCGTATGGCAGCACTTTCCCTTCTTTCTTGCAGGAGATCCAAGTTCAAACACTGCTCCTCTTCGTTAAGATCTTCCCGAAACATCATCGTTCGGTATGTAGGCATCCCAATTTCTGCCGGTATCACGGCCTCGCTTCCATATGTTAAACTGAACGGGGTCTCCCCGTTGCTTGTTTTAAGTGTTGTCTGGTGTGCCCATAAGACATTAGGTAGCTCATCCACCCATCCGGTTCTCTCCCATCCTAATCTTGTCTTTATCCCCTCCATCAGACTTTTGTTGGCCCGTTCTACTAATCCATTGGCTTTTGATGTGCAACGGCCGTATTTATCTGCTTAATTTTTAGCCCTTCGCACCATTTTTTGAACGGGTCATTGATAAAATTAGTCCCATTATCGGTGACTATGATCCCCGGTAGGCCGTACCTGCATACGATATTTTCGTAGACAAATTTTATAACGTCCTTTCCCGTCGTTTTTACCAACGGCTTTGCATCTATCCATTTTGTAAAATAGTCTATTGCTACGATCACATATTTGAGGCGGCCTGGTGCTTCTGGGAAGGGGCCTAACACGTCCATTCCCCATTGGTAGAAAGGCCATGGGGCCATGATGGAGGTTAGTAATGTTTTGGGGAGCTTAGGCACCGGAGCATGTATCTGACAGGAGTCACACTTCCTAATTTCTTCTCGTGCGTCTTTGTGCATAGTGGGCTAGTAATATCCTTGCCTCATCAGCTTCGCCACTATGGTTCTCGGTCCAGAATGCATACCACAACATCCCTCGTGCACCTCTCGTATTAAGTAATTTGCTTGCAACGGACCCACACATCTCAACATTGGTACTAGGTACCCCTTTTTGAGTAGAACTCCTCCTTCCATAGTATATTGCGGAATTTTCATTCGTAGGCTCCTGGCCTCATTGGGATCATCCGGCCAAACCCCTTCTTCCAAGCATCTGATGATCGGCGTCATCCACTTATCCGTCTCTTCTTCCACCATAGTTTCAATTCTCCGTTCCTCCCCCGAGGGTTTTTCCAAGACTTCTACTAATACCTTCTTAGTGAGATGGTCAAAAGCTACCGATGCTAACTTGCTCAGTATATTTGCCTTTTGATTCTGAGCCCTTGGGATGTTGCGGATTTTGAAGCCTTGGAACCCCGCTATGTGTTCTTTCGCCCGAGCCAAGTACTTCTGCATGCTTTCTTTGGTAGCCACAAATTCTCCGTTGATCTAGCTAGCAACCAGTTTAGAATCAACTCGTACGTTCAAGCTTCTGATTTTTAGCTAGCAAGAAGAGCGTCATATTCGGCCTCATTATTGGTGCTGGGAAAATTGAGCTGCAGAGCGTAAGTAAGCTCCTCTTTGTCCGGGCTGATGAGCACCAAACCTGCTCCGGCTCCTTTGCTATTGGACGCGCCATCTGTGTACAACAGCCATTCTCCTTCCTTTCCTACCTCCATTACACTCTTATCCTTTCCATGGCGGCCCAGGCGTCCGGATTTGACTTGTACTTCTGTGAGAAAGTCTGCTAGCACTTGACCCTTGACCGCATTTCTAGGAGCATATGTGATGTTGTAAGCCCCTAGCTCTACGACGTACTTCGCAAGCTTTCCTGAAACTTCCGGCTTGTACAATATTTGTTTAACGGGTTGGTCGGTGATGACCCGAATGGGATGAGCTTCGAAATATCTTCGCAGTCTTCGTGATGCATGTAGCGCATAAAGCTAATTTCTCCATCGAGCATAATTTCTTTCCGCTTCGTGTAAAGTTCGCTCACGTAATGCACCGGCAATGCCTCCCATCCCTTTCTACCACTAGAACGGCACTACACCCCCTTTGATGCCGCTAAGTATATGGATAACCGCTCTTTCGCCTTGGGGTGGTTAACGAAGGTAATTCTAATATCAGGTTCTTCATCTCTTGGAAAGCTGCCTCGGCTTCCTTCGTCCACCGATATTGATCCTTATTCTCCTTTGTGATATTCTTTAAAGTTTCGAAGAAAGGCAAGGACCTCTCTGTTGATTTTGACAAGAACTGCTCAAAGCCGCTAGTTTCCCACTCAGGCTTTGCATTTCTTTCAATGTTCCTGGAGATTTCATCTCCATGATGGCCTTCTTCTTTCGGGGATTCGCCTTATACCTTCGGATGTTACCATATACCCAAAGAATTTCCCTTCTTCCACTCCGAAGGAACATTTCCGCGGGTTCAACTTCATATTAATCCTTTTGAGGTTGTCAAATGTTTCCGCTATGTCTGCTATCATATCTCTTTCCGTTCGGCTCTTTATGACCATATCATCGACGCACGCCTCTAAGTTTCTCCCTATCTCGCGTTTGGAAGCGAGTCTACCAAGCGCTTGATATGTTGCTCCTGCATTTTTCAGTCCGAAGGGCATTTTGGTGTAACAGTATGTCCCTTGTTCCGTATAGAATGTTGTTTTCTCCTCGTCATCTCTCGTCCATCCGAACTTGGTGGTATCCTTTGTAGGCATCCAGAAAACACTTATACTTATATCCCATAATGGATTCAATCTTCCACGATTCCGATAAAGGATAGTAGTCTTTCGGGCAGGAGGAATTGATTTTGAAATCAATGCACATCCGCCAGCCTCCGTTGCATTTCTTTACCAAAGACAGATTGGAAATCCATGTAGGTTATCTCGACCGGACTAACTATTCCAGCCTTTAACCCATTCTTCAACTTCTCCCGCGATAACCTGGTTTTTCTCTCGGGAGAACATCCTCCTTTTTGGGCAATCTGGTGTTCCAAGCGTTCACATTAAGAAAGTGTTGATGAAGCGCCCGGGAACCCCGGTCATATCCCGGTTCCCAAGCAAACACTTCTTTATTTTTCTCAAGAACTCGATGAGTTGTCTCCTACACTCCCCGGAGAACCCGGTTCCTATTGTCACGCGCTGTCGGGTAGCGGCATTAACCAATATGTCTTCCGTTGTTTTTGACCCTTGAGTCTCCTGTTGCCGTCTCTACCTCTCCTTCCGGAGAGAAATTATCCCTGGGATCCTGGCTTTCCTCGAATCTTCTACACTCCATGACAACTGCCCTCTTGGTGACCAAAGTGGCTATGCCTCCAGGAGTGGGAAATTTCATCATAGCGTGGATGGTTGAGGGTATGGCCCTTAACTCTCTTAGACCCGTATGTCCTAGAATCACGTTGTAAGGTGACGGAGATCACACAACTGTGAACTTCATCATGACAGTTCTGTACAAACCATGATCCCCAAGGCGAACCTCCAGCTCAATCTTCCCTAGAGGTCGGATGACTTCCCCGGAGAATCCCACTAGTGGCGAGTTACTTTCTTGCAATCTGGATTGAATAGACGGACTGAAGTTGCTAAAGCAGTGCTCATACATAACTTGGACTGAAGCACCTTCGTCCACAAATACCCTCCGGACGAAATAACCTTCGATTTCGGCCTCCAAAATCAGTGGTTCCTCCGATAGATCTTCCGTGGCTATGCGTGGTAAGGATATGGGGATGTTCAGCCACTCCTCATCGTAGTACCGAGCCTTCCTTTTGTGGTCTTCAAAGATAATGATTTACCATGTTGATCACTTTTCCTTTTCCACCACTACTCTCGCCTTTCTCATCCCCTTTGTTGAACATTCTTCACCAAATGATCCAATTTTCCCGATTCCGTGGACTTCCAACCTGCTTCTTCAGGTGATAACAATCGTTGGTGAGGTGACCCTTCTCCCCATGATATTCACAGAACCTGTCCTCATTTTCTTTGCATGGTTTTCCTTGCAAATGTGGTGGTGGAGGCAGTGTTCGATGATGTTCGGTGGCCAGGATTTCCTTAGGCTGCTTTGATAGGACCGAGAGCATGACCAGGTGATTATCGGGCTTGCTAAGATCGTTTCGCCGGAAATCATTTCGGGCGAAGGCGTCGCTGCTTTCGGGCCACATATGGAGAGAATGCCTCCCTGTGCCTAGAGTCACCTCTCCCCGTGCTCGTGATCATTCCTTCTCCTGTCTCCGTCCCCTGGGGTTCCTATCCCTTGCAGCCTAAAGGTTTCTCTCTCCGGAACAATACTCACTGCTTCTCTCCTTCTACATCTCTGTTCTTATACGCCTCTTCCGGCCAATGTAATCATCCACTCTAGTCATCATTTCTTTCACGGATCTCGGGACCTAGTCAGAAATATTTTTAGATAAGTCAGGGCATCGATGAGCGCCCATGAATGCTGATATTTTCATGAGCTCCGGAACTCCCGGATTCCGGCTAGCCTCGTTGGTCCATCGCTCTTTGAATACCGGAAGTGTTCGTTTGCCGCCTAACAATCCGAGTGATTTCCGTGGGATCCTTCAGGTTCTTTTGTCATAGGGAAAACCTTGTGGTGAATTGTTCTCTTAGGTCACCCCAACTGCCAATGCTTCCCGGTTCCAAATTGGCTGAACCACCCTTGTGCCGCTCCGCCCATGGTCTGTTGGAACATTCTCGCACCATACCGCATTGGCCATTCTCCTTGATTCGCCGCTCCAACGAAGCGGTTGATGTGATCATCTGAATCGCCGAGCCGTCGTAACGCTTTTAAGTTAGTAGGCATTATGCACTTGGGACCGGCAAACTCTACTATCCTTCTTGTAAAGGGTGACCGGGCCAATTCCTTATAAGGTTTGCCGAGATCATCTTTAGGTCTTGGCGCGGTGTTTTCCTCCTGCTCATCATCGTCCGTGAAAGTGAGTCGAGTCGGTTTGATAACACCGGTCCCCGTTGCATTGTATTTTCTAAAGAGAGCCTCAAAAGACGCCATATGGGCTTGTATTTGCTCCGGTAATCCGGAGGTTTGAGCATTGAAGACCCCACTTCCCCCTATGTGTTCCGGAGGGGATGTGGGTTCTGGCGGGGGCGGTGGTCCCGCACCTGTCATTCGATTCGCTGGTAGAATGAATCAGGGTCCCACGGATGGCGCCAATTTGTTGATGCAAAATCCTGCCTCCGTCCAATCCCAGCGGTCCGGTAGGAAGATGATCGCCTCGCACAATGTACGTACACGTTAGCCTCGGCCTCAGGGTTGTCCCGAGACCAAGCCCGTGTGAAGATATGTAAAGGGTAATATAGTGATAAATGTAGTAAGAGTGTAGGTGTAAAACTTAATGCAAAGTAATAAATGTGTTGGGGTATTTATACTACCCCAACTTCCTATTCACGCTACTATTCCTCTCGTTCAGACCGCTGTTCCGCAGGCCTAGAGCTACCTTACTTAGTAGGCCACGTGGTGGGAAATCCCTAAAATACTGACATGGTCGGGGTTATTATTATTTGACCGGACGCCAGGATGGTCGTCCGGCGTGTGTGTCTTGACATCCGGAGCATGTGCCTGGCCGGACGTTGGACCGTCCGGTACATACGTCAACAATGGACTATTTAGAATTAACATGGGAACCAATTTCCCATTTGGTTTACTCTTAGAAAATTGGATCATATGACTAGACCACTAAATGTAGCTCCATCGAGATAGCATAGGAGGATGACTCTCAGAGCCAAAGATCAAATATGTCTTGTTGTGCAGCCATTGTTAATTTGTGAAGACTTGATAAATGATCTATGATTTGATATAGGTTGGATGATTAGTGAAATTAAAATTTCTCGGTGACAAGTGTTCTCGGTTTGACTTTTGACATAAAATTTCTCGTTTTGACTTTTTCAAGATGTTAGGTTCTCGGTAAGGAATGACAAAAGTTCTCAGTTCCCAAAAGTTCTCGGTGTTTACTGTTCTCGGTTCTTACAAAACGTAAGTTTCTCGGTTTGACGTTAAAAGATATCGGTTTGACTTTTAAAGTTGTTAGGTTCTCGGTAAGGAATTAATGAAACTACTCAGTTCCCAAAAGTTTTCAGTTTTTATTGTTCTTGGTGGCACGTAAGATGTTAATGGAATTCCAAAGGTTCTTGGTTCTAATGACGTGTACCGAATGATTTCTACCAAAAAATTTAACGAAAAACTTCTTAAAATACTGAACAATTCTACTGAATAAAATTATTGAATTCTCTACCAAATAAATCTACCGAATACTTCTACTTTACCGGAAACTAAGATATTTTTCCTAAATTTTCGAAATATGAGAGAGAGAGAGAGGGGGAGCAAAAACTATCACACACACTAGTAGGTGAAATGATATTGCACAAAATTAACCTCCACACCCTCTTCATTGGTAAGAGAGGGTATTTATATTCGGTTACAAGGCCTAGATGGGTCGGACGTTTAACCGAGAACCGGGCCAAGCCTATTAAGGTTCTTGGTGGATTTTTTTTGTTTAATGGACTAGCATACATTTCAATTACACTTATACATATTGGACTAATTAATACAAGAATCGTTGACTAAGAACTAATCACCTATTTTAATGTTAATAGAATGTTTTATGGGTTATCCATATTAGTCAATTTAATCATGGTAGAAATCTAGTTAAATGAAAAAAAAAATTAATATCATTAAGAAGAAGATATTTGGAAGGCTGTTTTGTGTAGAAGGACATCTCGTTTTAGAATCTCCAAAGGGTCTAGAGGGTTGTTTGCACGTCACCATCAAATTATATTACTTGATGGGCCGTAAGGGAAATTCGATCCGCCATATTGTAACACCTTGAAAAATGAGTCGCAACGGAAGATTTTGTCAGGGATGCTACTAAATTGGTATCCAACACAAAGTATGGAAAACGGATTTACCTTATCCATTTTAGAGAAACATCACATATTTCAAAAGGATTTAGTTTTACATAAATCAAAATAGTACGGAAATAAGGCCCAACGAAACAATTTGAACGACCCAAAATAAATATCAGAGTATCGTGTTCCCATAAACATAACCATGCCATGCCATTGCCAAGTGCTTTTAAATGTAAGCTATCGCCTTAAGAACCTAAGAATACATGCTAAATGCGTCAACACGAGGTTGATGAGTTCATAGGTTTGCGTAAAATACTTCGAGTTCCGAGAGAGAGCTTTGCGACTATTGTGTCATCCACATTGTCGAGAAAACAAAGTTTACCTTTCTTAAAATAGTAATGTGGACCACAAGCTTTTCAAATGCAAATCATTTCTCACAAACAAGTCAAATTTAGCCAAGGCATACCCTGCCAAACTCACAATATCAAAATAATTACCCGCAAAATAGCTCATAAACAACAACTTAGACCATATAAAAATGTAAATACTACAACGAATATAGTGTCATGAAATCGACGCTCGACTCACAAAATACAAGCCTGTAACAATGTTTATCCCCAACCACTGTATCCGACATGCTATACGTCTGACCAATTGGTGCTACCAACTCTGGACAGGGCGTCACCCCCGATAGATGTATCTATAATATTCACGCTTGCCGTAGGAACTAACGATTCATGAATGGGAAAAATGGGATACTAACCATAGCCTAACCACGTAATAACTTCCATAAAACAAAAAAAACATTTCCAGGTCTAATCAAAACGGTTTTGTTTCCAAGCACTTGTGTCCACATAAAAATGATTTCAATCAATCAAATCACACTTAACCAAATCACGCATTTCATTAAACCATGTGAACATTTGCCTATTCAAATCAATCAAGCATTACATAAAGACGAGCATGTATTCTCACCCCAAAATCATTTTAAAACAAGTAAAGTGGGGGCCATGAACTCACCTCAGAATGGAGCAACGTAAAAATCACAACTGTCATCGAGTACCAAAGCATAACGGTATCAAGATATACAGGAACAATGTTACCAAGAAGCACATGCACAACGGTACGGGATCGACACAACCTAATAAGTATACGGCTAACTGAGAATAAGACTTTCAAAGCAAATGAGTATTCAAAAGACAACGTGTCTTAGTTTTCGTGGAATACTCGTATCATTACTTGTAAAAAGTTTAGTATCAACGTTTCAGAAAGTTTAATAACATCGTTCGTGTGGTGGTATAAAAATATAGACTCGAAATACAACTCACGCAAAAGTATAATATATATCCCAATATATTATAAAAGAATTATCAAGAAAGCATTGACGCAAACTCAAGTCGGGAAGATAATGTCAAGGAAGAAGTCGAGGAATTAACGAAAAAGAATTATGTCAAGAAAGTAAATAAATTGGTAGTTTCGGTGTTTACCCAATAATATCCAATAGCTTAGAAAAGTCATTTTGGTTTTATAAGAAAACCCTAGTTAACAATAAAGGTTTCACGACTTAATAAAACCTATGTTTAGCTTTCTTGTCGGGTTTTATAAGAATCAACGATTTGAAATAAAAGTATAAGTGTAGAAAGTTTTATAAATTTCAGCATGATACGTCCATTTATACCACATTCCCAAGTCATCGTGATTTTAGTAAAAAATCAATTTTCTGAAAACAATATTTCCCGATAATTCATATTTTAACACAAGTGTTCGTGTTTGGTATTCCAAACACTATACAATAATAGCTTAACTAAATTATTTATTAGTTATCGGTTTTTACAACTCGTTATTAGTTTAATACGTATCAATTGAATATTTAGGTCCATTATGAACTAAATATATTAAATTTGTTTCGAGTCTAATATATTGTATCCGTTCGAAGTCCAAAATTTCTAGTTGTCCAAAAGATGTCGATAAAAGTCGAATAATTGTCCAAATAATTCCAAATCCAATGTATGTCCAATGTCAAGTCATAATCCGTATATTAAAATCCATTAAGTATCCATAATGTCCAAAAAAAGTATAAATTCCCAATATTATCCGAAACGTACTAATGATCAAAATAAAACATGATAGTCAAAGTCTTCGATAATCGTAAAAAGAAAATACAAATTAACTATACCAAAACAATTCATATCACTTTTAATAACTAATTTTTATCCCATTACAAAATAAACCAACACACCCTTATATAAGTTAGTGGGCTAGTGGCCCAAGACAAACAAACACACATCCATTCAAAACTGTTGTGGGCTTTCGCCCAAAATGCAGCCTAATTAACTTGTTGGGCTTGGCCCAGTAACAAAACAAACCATACTCAAACTCAACAGGTAAACATAATCCAATAAAAACACAAACACGTTTTCCTTTTAGTGATTTTTCTGTTAAAAGTAATACCCTTGTGGTGTCTCTATTTGAACTGAAAGCAAAACGACCATATGTGGGTTCGTTGACTCTAGAACCAAAGAACACACCTCTTTATTACTATTGCTAAAGTGAATTAAGTAAAACCACAAGCAATTCAAAACAAACTCCCAACATCCTTTTGTTATGATTGTAGTTCAACAAAATACAAGACGAGACCTTAAGACTTCGACCCAACACATACCCGATGTGGGGTTTCTGTTTGAAACATAGAACGACAAATGCACCCTTACGGGTTTAACATTACCGAAACGTAAATCCATTCAAATTTAATGATTCCACAAGTAAGTAAGAAAAAACAAGTTGATATAAACCAATCAAAATCCTATCTGAGACTAAACCATTTTAACGACAAGACTCGAGAAGTATCACATCAACAGTAACAGCAAATCAACCAAATCCAAACTGACAAAGATTAAATAATTACACGAATCCAAAACACAAACCGGGTCAATCCGGCCCGTGAGTGACAACAAACAAACCAAACGCCATTTTATACCACACAAATCGATTTCATACAGATTTTAATTCATTTTTATTCTCCACTTTTTAATCCACGAAAATCTAAAACTCATTTGAAATTGGTTTTTAAGCGAAAGAAAACAAATAAGATTCTTGTGTGATTAAGTACTCACGGATCGAGAGAGAAGAGGGGAGTGACAAGGTGGAGAGATGAAGACACAATCCAGAAACAGGAGCAAGGTACCCAAACGTTCCCGTACATGACCCAACCTTCAATATTTAACCTGATTCATACCCAAACAACCACGATTTAAGCTTCAAAACCATCATAAACGCATGAAGTGGTTGCCGCTAGTGGTGGCGCCAAATTTGGAGGTTGGCCAAAGGTGTAGCTCATGCATTATGTATGAGAGAGGTGGAGGGAGGAGTGAATAGGGTTAAAAATGATTAAAAACCCTAATAAATCCTTTTTATAATGATCGATTCAACTCACAAAAAATACGTCATTGCGCTCCAAATAAATTTTCTAATAAAAACAAGTATCCGCACGACTACTTTCCTGTAAATAATATAATGATCAAATCAAATGGTTTAACAAGTTTACGGTTATGACGCCATAAAAGCGGTTTTTATGCTTCATGAGAGATAACCCTGCCAAGTCAAATGAGCTCAGGAATGTTCGTGAATAAAAACTACGGATAATTCCTTGTAAAATGAATGTTTGGAAAAGTGCGGGTAGTTACAGACTACCCTACTTAAAGGAATCGCGTCTTTGCGATTCAGCTCAAGTTACCCATTGGGATTGCATGGAAATGAGGATAGTTTCGCTTGATTTCATCTTCATGCTCCCACGTGAACTCAGGACTTCTCTTAAAGTTCCATAGAACTTTGACAATAGGAATACAACCTTGCTCAAGTTGTTTGACTTCACGGTCCAATATTTCGATAGGTTCCTCAATACAGTTTAGACATTTACCAATCTAGATTGTTTCTAGAGGAATAACAACTGTCTCATCAGCAAGACATTTCTTCATATTACACGTGTGAAAAATGTTGTGAACACTACTAAGTTCTAGCGGTAGCTCGAGTCTGTAAGCTACCGCTCCAACTCTAGCAAGAATTTTGAAAGGACCAATATAGCGAGGATTAAACTTTCCAAGTCTACCAAAACATATCACACGTTTCCACGGTGAGACTTTAAGAATAATTTTGTCTTCTACTTGAAATTCAAAAGGTTTTCGTCGATTATCAGCATAGTTTTTATGACGATCGCAAGCAGCTTGCATTCTGCTTTTGATCTGAACAATCTTCTCAGTAGTCTAATGAACAAGTTCAGGACCAGAAAGTTGGGTAGTAACAACTTTAGTCCAACAAATTGATGATCGGCAATTTCGACCATAAACTGCCTCGTACGACGTGGCTATGGTTATAAGATAATTCAGCCAATTAGAGGTGTCTTTCCCAACCATAAAATGTAAAATGTTAATACAATTTAACTATACCAAAATAATTCATATCACTTTTAATAACTAAGTATTAGCCCATTACAAAATAAACCAACACACCCTTATATGAGTTAGTGGGCTAGTGGCCCAAGACAAACAAACACACATCCATTCAAAACTGTTGTAGGCTTCGGCCCAAAATGCAGCCTAATTAACTTGTTGGGCTTGGCCCAGTAACAAAACAAACCATACTCAAACTAAACACGAAAACATAACGCATATAACACAAAAACGTTTTCCTTTTTTGTGATTTTTTTGTTATAAGTAATACCCTTGTGGTGTCTCTATTTGAACTGAAAGAACAACGACTAAGTAAAGCCACAATCAATTCAAAACAAACACCCAACATCCTTTTGTTATTATTGTAGTTCAAAAAAATACAAGACGAGACCTAAAGACTTCGACCCAACACATACCCGACTTAGGGTTTCTGTTTGAAACAGGGAACGACAAATGCACCCTTACGGTTTAACATTCCCGAAACGTAAACCCATTCAAATTTAATGATTCCACAACTAAGTGAGAAAAAACAAGTTAATATAAACCAATCCAAATCCAATTCAAGACTAAACGGTTTTAACGACAAGACTCGAGAAGTACCACATTAACAGTAACAGCAAATCAACCAAATCTAAACTAGCCGAGATTATATAATTACGCGAATCTAAAACACAAACCGGTCAATCTGACCCGTGAGTGACCACAAACAGACCAAATGCCATTTTATACGACACGAATCGATTTCAAACACATTTTAATTCGTTTTTATTCTCCACTTTTTACTTCAATAAAATCTAAAACTAATTTGAAATTGGCTTTTAAGCGAGAAAACAAATAAGATACTTGTGTGATTAGGTACTCACGGAAAGACTGAGAAGAGGGGAGTGACGAGGTGGAGAGATGAAGACACGATCCAGAAACACGAGCAATTCATCCAAACGCTCCCGTACGTGACCCAACCTTCAATATTTAACCTAATTCATACCCAAACAACCACGATAGAAGCTTCAAAACGATAATAAAATGGCGGCGAGGTGGCTGCTACTAGTGGTGGCAACCGATGGCTGGAAGGTGTGGCCGGCAGCTGTGATGTGTGATAGAGGTGGAAGGAAGAGTGGATAGGGTTAAAACTGATTAAAACCCTAATAAATCCGTTTTATAGTTGAAATACCACAGGTGCCATTTCATGAATTTTTGAAAGTTCGAGGGTGGCATGGTAAAATTAAGTACAGAGACCAATCTTATTGGTTTTGCTATCTTTTGAAAATATAAGGTTCGGGACTCGTTTCAGCTTGATAACGATCGATTCAACTCACGAAAATTACACCATTATTTTCCAATAAAAACGAGTATCCACACGACTAGTTTCCCCTAAATAATATAACGATCAAATCAAATGGTTAACAAGTTTACAGTTGTGCCGGTACGCGTTGTGTGCAGTTCGCGAGATAACTTCCCGTTTCCAAGTCAAATGAGATCGAAAAAGTTCGTGAACAAAAACTAAGGATAATTCCTTGTAAAATGAATGTCTAGAAAAGTGCTGGTTGTTTCACATATTTACCGCGTTCGAAAGGGAAGTGATTGAATCATCCAGAAATTTCCACCATGTGAATGTTGGATGATTAATAAATAGGCCCAATCTCGGTGTATAGGTTTGGATTCTGTTTAGGGCTTATAAAGTTTTATGTATTAGCACTATAAATATATGATTTATGAAAGATAATAACATATGGATTTTTCATTATCTAACATGGTATCAGAGCTCTAGGTCTAATCCTCAGACCTAGTTGGTAACCTTGAGCCATTGACTCAATATCACCCCATTAAACCCTAACCACCGCTGTTTATCCGCACTAAATAAACAAAAATTGCAACCCATTGTTTCAGCCATTACTTCTCAACTGTAAGGAGTTAACTGACGAGGTCAGTGGTCGTGGCTTCGTAACTAAATTATGATGAAAAGGATGCATGAATCACAATGTAGTCATAAGGACGCGCCGTCACGCATCGAAACAAGAAGTTGCATTAAAAAACAACAATCACTCACTATTTTTCTTAAAACTCTCAAACCGCTTAAAGTTAACTGACACCGTCAGCGGCTGCAGACATGTAATTAAATACCAAAGAAAATTTTACCAGAATCGCTGCCTCCACCAGTCGGACGCTCTGCCACACGCCGTTATAAGTCATGACATTCATCAAAAATAAAACAAAATCACTCTTTTTTGGATTACTCGACTGGGTACCTATCAAAGTCTTGATTCTTCACCAAGATAACTATCATTAATTATACTTTTATTTTAATAATATTTTTTTTGTACTCCTACTCGATCTTTTACGATTTCGCCGCTCGGATTGCAAGGGAGTATTAGATGACTAATAAATAGGCCCACGTCAGGTGTGTGGGTTTGGGGCCTGTTTAGGGCTTCTAAGGTTTTATGTATTAACACTATAAATATATGATTTATGAAAGATAATAACCTACTGGGTTTTCATTATGTAACAGTAAATACCCTTTGTCCAAGTTTGAGTAGCAATATAACAAGGTGTAAAAAGATGTTTCTTCGTCTCTGTCTCCTCATCACAAACGCGGCACCGTGTTGAGTCTAAATGAGCACCCATCCGATCAAGGTTGAATCTAGTTGGCAGCCTATTGTCTAGTATCCTCCAAGTTGAGATATTGTTTTAGTTGGAAGAGCTTTATTCCATCAAAAAGGTTGCGGGTTTAAGGGTATTGGGTTAATCCGAATCTTACCCATTTACCCCACACGACCCGGTCAACCCAATGGGTCAAATACAGAAAGTCAACATGACAATTACACAAAGTAACTGCTAATTAATCCACATAGGATTAGAAACGAATTAAATCGTTTTATATTGATTCAAACAAAATCTAAACGAAGTCATCAATTAGGGCATAATTAAATATTCAAATTAGAACAAACACACATGTTCCGATTCAAGAATCAAGCCCAGATAGTTCATTAAGCCACAAATCGACTTAATGAAACTCTCCAATCATCCATATCACTCATGGATTGAAAACCCCCAATTCATCGAAACCCTAAAAATTTTCGATTAGCGGAAGGAGTGTCAAGAACACCACACCGGAGAAGATAGGAAGGCCATTCAAGCCTTATCACATGCGGTTGACCACAAAGATTAGGAGAAGAATAGAAACCAATCTCATTCCCAGAAAAGGAGAGAGACGTTTTACAGTCTCACACACAAGAGACGTTTATTCTTTTTCTTTACCTCAAAATAAAAGAGATATAAGAAAATATAAAGGAGCGCACTTTTATCTCACAAAAAAGAGATAAACAATATTAAAAGGAGGCGCACCATTTAAGTAAGGGCTACAACAAAAAGGATTTTTTTATATATTTAAGGCATCGGGTTAGACCATCAACCCATTCAGGTTCCACAGTTTACAACACCACTCTTTCATTTTTTATATAGTATATATTTTTCATTTTCAATATATATTATTTTTGTTTGATAAGTTACTTTAAATTACAAATTTAGTATTTCATCAAATTTTTAGATATAATAACCTAGTGATTACACTACATATTATATTAGAAATAACTTTTAAGGAGTAATTAACCTTAGGATATTTCATTTAAGAATTTTTAATCTCCCTAGGATAGTTTCACAAAACTGGACCTATAAAAGTTTTATACACCTTTAAAGAAAATAAAACATTAGAGCTCATTAAAAGTAAGAAATTTCAACACACATCGTGTTAAAATTTTCTTGGAGATTTATTGTCAATATCTTTAAGATATGACGAAAGAAAGTGGTAATAAGGAACCTAGTACTAATACTTCAAATAGTACACCCCAATTTCAATGCCCAATCCTAAAGCCCGCGAATTACTCATTATGGGCAATTCGCATGCAAATTATTCTCGAAGCAAATAGCTTATGGGAAACAATAGAGCCGACTGAGTCGACTCAACCCAATAAAAAAAGAGAAAACCGCTATTGCTTTTCTTTACCAAGCCTTACCCGAAGAATAATTACTTCAAATAACTAAGCACAAAACCGCCAAAGACATTTGGCATGCTTTGAAAACTAGACACGTTGGCGAAAAAGGAGTCCAACAAGCAAGACTTCAAACACTCAAATCCGACTTTGAGATGTTATACATGAAGGAAGACGAGACAATCGACACCTTCACTACAAAACTTACAACTCTCGTAAACAAAGCCGGTAGTCTAGGACACACCATAGAAGATGAAACCTTAGTACGGAAACTACTAAATGCTGTACCCGATAGGTATCTGCAAATAGTCGCATCTATAGAACAATATTCCGACCTAAATGAAATGACAATGGAAGAAGCAATTGGAAGACTTAAAACCTATGAAGAAAGGATTAAGTTCAAAAAGGGAAGACATGTGGACAACCAAGAAAAATTGATGTTCACACGGCATGACAATAGAGGAAAACACTTTAGAGTACGTGGACGTGGGAAGTATAAATTTTCACACGGCAAAAACCACGAAAAATTTAAGGAAGAAAAGAAAGAAGGAGAAAACTCTCACAACAACTTCAACAAATCACATATTGATCTTAGCAAAGTAAAATGTTACATATGCAATAAAATGGGTCATTACGCAACTAAGTGTCATTCAAAACCAAACACTAGTATGCAATCTAATCTTGTCGAGGAGGACTTAGAGCCTACCTTACTAATGGCAATATTAGAAGACCCACCTGTAACTAAACTTAAAGATCAAATCCTCGCTACACGAACAAGATGTAGGATATAAAGAGACAAATGTAGATAGTCTATGGTACTTAGACAATGGAGCCAGCAATCATATGACTGGAATGAGAGAACACTTCAAAGACATAGATGAGAACGTTAGTGGAAAAGTAAGATTCGGAGATGGATCTCACATAGAGATCAAAGGAAAAGGATCAATTTTAATAGAATGTGATGACGAAAAACAAAGAATCATATCACACGTATATTACATTCCCAGCCTAAAAAGCAACTTATTGAGCCTTGGACAATTCACCAAAATCGGTTGTAAAGTAGTAATGGAAGACGATGAATTACGACTTTATGACATAGAAAACAAAATCTTCATGAAAGTCACAAGACGAAGAAACCGTCTATACAAAGCAAGTCTGAAGATAGGCACACCTGTTTGCCTACTAGCAAACTTGAAAGACAACACTTGGTTATGGCACACAAGACTAGGACATCTCAACTTTGAATCACTAAAATCAATGACTCAAAGAGAATTAGTTCAAGAAATACCTGCCATTAAACATACAACACAAATATGTGATGTTTGTCTAGTTGGTAAACAAAGCAGAGCACCATTTCCCAAGAAAGCAAAAACTAGATCAACCTCACATTTAGATTTAGTATACGGAGATTTATGTGGACCAATTACACCACCAACACCATCTGGAAAAAGATACATATTCTTACTAGTGGATGACTATTCAAGATATATGTGGGCGTATTTCCTAAACACAAAAGATCAAGCAATTGATACTTTCAAGGAATACAAGAATACAATAGAGAAGGAGCTAAGGAAAACACTAAAAATGTTCAGAACTGATCGTGGAGGAGAATTCACATCTAACGAATTCACTCATACTGCAAAGAAAATGGCATAGCACGACAACTTACCGCACCTTACTCACCACAACAAATTGGAGTAGTTGAACGAAGAAATAGGACAATTATGTCTACAATAAGATGCATGATGAAAGAAACCAACATGCCTCAAAATTTTTGGGCTGAAGCTGTTAGACATTCAATATACATTCTAAACAGTGTTCCTACAAAAGCCTTACAAGACATCACTCCATATGAAGCGATTAATCAAAGAAAGCCAAACTTAGAAAATCTAAAAGTTTTCGGCTGCATAGCATATGCAAAGGTACCATCACAACATCTGACAAAGTTAGATGACAGAAGCAACAAAATGGTATACTTAGGAAATGAACAAGGCTCAAAATTCTACCGACTATTTGATCCAACAACACAAAGAATTTGTGTTAGTAGAGATGTGAAGTTTAAAGAGGATGAAGCATGGGACTGGAAGGATTACTTGAATGAACACACCAACAATCAACCTGAATGGTTTGACTTCGAAGTCGAATACCTAGAAGCCACAAATGATCATCAGGAACAAGAAATCCAACTAAATGAAGAAGACAACGATATCCCTACAAATGATGATGAAAATACAATATCAACAACAAACTCACCCTCACAAGCATTTCGCACACCATCTACAACTTCATCGCGAGTAAACACTCAAATTACACCAACTACCTATGCACGTTCAACCAATCAAAGTAACTCAAACGCAACAAAGAATTTAAATCCAGACTTTGATCATACACCATTACAAGGTTTTAGAACGTTAAATGATATATACGAAAACACCGAGGAAGTATTACCCGAGCAATTATTACTGCCTGAAGATGAACCTAAGAATTACAAGGAAGCATCAACTGATCTAAAATGGATTGAAGCAATGAAGGTCGAATTAGATTCCATCAATAGAAACAATACATGGGAACTAACCACTCTACCAAAAGGACATAAAGCCATTGGATTAAAGTGGGTATTCAAGACCAAAAAAGATGCTAATGAAAATATAGTCAAGCATAAAGCAAGACTAGTAGCAAAAGGCAACATACAAGAGCATGACATAGATTTCGAAGAAGTCTTTGCACCTGTAGCAAGAATGGAAACAATCCGATTACTATTAGCCATAGCTGCTAATAAAAAATGGGAAGTACATCACCTTGACGTCAAATCTGCATTTCTGCATGGAGACTTGAAAGAAGAAGTGTATGTTACACAACCCGATGGATTTATAAAGAAAGAAGATAATGGAAAAGTCTACAGACTCACAAAAGCTCTATACAGTTTAAGACAAGCACCACGTGCTTGGAACATAAAATTAGACAACACCTTGAAGTCTCTAGATTTCAAGAAATGCTTTGGAACAAGTATACACAAAGAAATCAAAAGATTCAATACTTCTAGTTGGAGTCTACGTAGATGATTTAATCATCACCGGCACACCTAAAGAAGAGATAGACAAATTCAAAGCTCAAATGGAAGAAAAATTCGAGATGAGTGATCTAGGATTACTATCCTACTACTTAGGAATTGAAGTCACACAAACTGGAGGTGACATATCAATAAAGCAATCCGCCTACGCAAGCAAGACACTAAAGGAAGTTGGAATGCTAGACTGCAACAAAACTCTAATACCTATGGATCCAGGAACAAGACTAACAAAGAATACTGAAGAAACAATAGTCAACTCAACTGAATACAGAAGCTTAATTGGATGCTTACGATATCTACTACATACAAGACCCGACTTAAGTTATTCCATTGGATTACTTAGTCGTTTTATGCAAGGACCAAAGGAACAACATATGAAAGCTATCAGGCAAGTACTACGCTATGTAAAAGGAACAAAAGACTATGGAATCACCTACAAACACAATGGAGGAAACCAAATAAAAGGTTATAGTGACAAGAGCTACGAGTCAACACTCAAGAAGGCAAAGACACTACTGGAATTATATTCTACTACGGTGAATCACCAATCAGCTAGAGTACACAAAAACAAGCCACAGTAGCTCTATCATCATGTGAATCCGAATTCATTGCAACAACAGCAGCAGCAACACAAGTATTATGGTTAAAGAGATTACTTAGCAAGCTTACACATACCCAAGAAGAAAAGGTTACGATAATGGTCGACAACAAGTCTGCCATCGAACTAATGAAGAATCCCGTATTTCACGGAAGGAGTAAGCACATTGACATAAAATATCACTTTATACGAGAATGCGTTGAAAGAGGAGATTTACAAGTCGAGTTTATGCGGAGAATTTCGTATAACGACATGCTCACAAAAGCACTACCGAAGATCAGATTCCTAACAATGAGACAACTAATCGGAGTCAAAGATCTACAACAAAGCGATTGTGATTAAGGGGGAAAATATTGGGTTAATCCCAATCTTACCCATTTACCCCATACGACCCGGTCAACCCAATGGGTCAAATACAGAAAGTCAACATGACAGTTACACAAAGTAAGTGCTAAATAGCAGTTACAACATAACTGCCATATGGCAGTTATCTCCAACCGACACAACTCTTCAACACACCCTTTCACTTGTATAAATAGATTAGCAATTGTAACAAATTAAGATGATGACATATATTTGATTTAATACAAAGCATTTACAGAACTTTGTTTCATTCCTGTTTTGGTATATTTTGATTTTGACTTAGTAAGATCATTGATGCATAAATCGTTGAGGCCAACAAAGGGATGTATAAACAAAGTGATGTGAGATTGCATGCTCTTAACAGTGAACAAATGATTATTACTAATAATGCATTCTGATGCTCAATAGCTGATCGAATGGGCCTTGCCCAAGCCCAAGGAAAGTGCACACTAGCAGGAATTAGTGTGCCATTCGCTGGAGGGCCGGTGGATTAGTATCAACCATGGGTTGTGGAGCTCAAGAATTAGATTCCAATCTAAATAGCCTCAGGAACGTAATATTGAGAGGGGAGCCCCTAATCCATGGGTCTAACCATAACCGAGTGGTTTGACGGTTTGAACATTCCCAATTTTACGTTTAAATAAGGATGGAACAGTTATACCGTATGGTAAGAAATCATCTTAATTATAACCTCATTATTTGGTACCATGGCCCCGACTAGAACCCATTTGAAGAATGGTTTTGGTTTGTTACTAACGGCAATAGCTTTCTAGGTGTTCTGATGCTTTCCTTGGTTGGTTAAATTTCAACTTAGATGTAAATCTAATCAATTGGTATGTTGTACGTTTCCTTTTATAGAACTAGTGGTATTGTATTTATTTTCTTCATCAATTTAGGCTAAAAATGTTAAAACTAAATCAATGGTTACGTAATTACAAAATCTAGAAATTGCGTAGGTATTTTCGGAAGCAATGCATAGCTACCTCTTTCCCATGATTTACCTTTAGCCAGAAATCTCCATTATCAAAAAGTTAGCAAATTTAGGAGAGGGTAAATTCTTTAATTGGTGCAGTTGCGTACAAAGTACCCATTTTCTCTACCCGAAATCTTGCATAGATTTTCTGTAAATTTTATCCTTTTCATAAACAAGATAAAATCTACAAACTGCAAAAATGGATGAAGAATGCCTAGTTAACGTGAACCCAGCCTTCTCAATGACCGCACAGGCCTCATCCATTTTGGTTCTCTCTCACATTTTTCAGATTATCCTTAAGCCCTTGGGACAACATGCCCCTGTTGCTCAGATCCTCGTAAGTATGTCACATCTTTCCATCCAAAATTTTCAACCATTAATGAGTGTTTCTTTTTTATTTTATTTATTTATTTATTATTTTTTATTTTTTTTGCCCTGTTTTGTTTGATGTTCTAGATAGGCCATCCTGGTGTTTTTAAGTTTGACGCAGGTTGAAATTATAAATACAGTACATTAAAAGATTCTGTGAGAGAAATTGGTACTATTACCGTATACATGTTAAGGTTAATTATAAGAATGGTTCTACATTAATTGGACAAAAACTATAATATACAGTATGCGCTTTAGTTAACCAAAAATAGTTGCATAGGTAAGCGTTCGTGAAAAAAAAGAACGAGCGAATTAATTTCACGTCCGGTGATATTGAAGGTGTAGGTGAAGGAATTTGGACTAACGGATGGGCACGTGATGGCCTCGTAGTTAATATGTTTGGGAATAATGGATTTTTGAATTTCAACTAACGATCACCTTCTTTCCGACTCGTATAACATGCTCCCATGATATCATGACGATGTCCAGTAACTCAAAGTAATCTGCTTTAAAAGTCTAATCAGAATTTCCGTCTCTGAACCTGTCATTGACAATGCATTTCTGTTTCTTATGTGATGGAAATAAATCCAAGTGGGTTCAAACCCCGTGGATTAGTCTATCAAAAAGTCGGAAACCATGGTTACCCAAAAAATAAATAAATAAATAAATCAGCTTATAGAATGCTTTATTGCTGTTTAAAATAAATGTGCAGGAAAAAGATGTTTCCAGTCAAACTACAAACCTCTTTTTTATTTTATTTTTTTATTTGTATTTATTATTTTTTTTAATTAATGAAACACTAGCAGAATTGTCGTAGTTTCGTTTCTCGTGTGATGGAAACTTTGATTTCATTATGATCTTTAATTTTGAATTTTTGGATCCAATGGAAGCCGTGTAACCTTAGCTGCATTGTATCTAACACCATGCCGTGACATTTCTGTAGTGTTGTGGTACCATCATGTAAGGATTTCATTACTTGGATGGTATCATATGTACCAAGTAATTTAAAATTGATCCCAGCATGTTTGACATTAATAAATGCATGATTCATCTCGTTAGTATTTGGATTTTTGTGTAATATTACTATCCATTTAAGTCATTCTATACTCTTTAGGCAGGGTTCCTCCTTGGTCCATCCTGCTTATCAAGATTTCCAAGGATACGCAGCTTCTTTTTCGAGAATTCTGTTGTTGATTTTTATGCAAGTTTAGCATTGTACAGTCGAATTGGTATCATGTTTCTAATAGGCCTTCAGATGGATGCATCTTATATAATGCATCACTTGTGTACAACAAGCGTCATCGCTTTTAGTGGTTGTTTGATGTGTACAGCGTTTGCAACAGCTATCACCTATTTTGTCTATGAGGAAACTGGATCTGAGGGTTCACGAGTCATGTTGGCCTTAGTCCTTACAGTGATTTTAGCAAATACAGCTTCTCCCATTGTGTTTCGATTAGTAGCAGATTTGAAATTTACAACCACTGATCTTGGACGTGTGGCCATAAGTTGTTCCGTCATTGGTGACATGTATGCATTGTTTATCTTAATTATAATCGTGGGGGAAAGACACAAAGCTACATTTTTAAGATGGGTACTGAAGGGTTCATGTTCCCTTATGCTTCTTGTGGGGGTTGTTATGTTAACCAAGCACTTAGCTAATTGGCTTAATCACCAAAACAGAAACCGAAAGAACCTTAGAGTTTTGGATATAATGTTGATATTTGCAATACTTATATCTCTTGCCATGATTCTAGAAACTATGGGGTTCAGCAGTATATTAGCTTGTTTCATTATGGGCTTGTTGTTTCCAAGGCGAGGAAAATCAGCTCGGACTGTGTTGACTATTGTGACCTATATGGTTCACAACTTTATATTCCCTATCTACTTCGGCTTGACTGGCTTCAGAGCCGATATAACATATCTCAATAACGTAAAAAACATTGGCATCGTTGTCCTGGTAATCTTGTTGAGCATTGGTGGGAAGATCATTGGCACGCTTGTGGCTTGTCGTTACTTAAAGAAACCACTAAACGAGGGTGTCCTCCTAGCTTTCCTTTTCAACATGAAGGGGCATGTAGATCTTCTCGCATTAACATCAGCTATGCTCAACAATGTAAGTGTGCTATTATTTTAACTCCTTCTGACACAATGATATACTATATATAGATGGAGTTGATGATATTTTACTAAGTGAAATTTGACATTTTGACCCATGGTATCAATTGATCTCTGAAAGACTAGAATCTTTAGGTTTGTGAGTTCAAAATCTTGAAAACATACTTGTATTGGTTGAGATGTGGAATTAATTAAGTATACCTTTGCCCTGGTCGAAATAGGTGGGAAGAAAAAGAGAAATTAAATGGATATATACAAGCTTACTTGACACTTATTATAGTTTTGTTTATCCATATATTTTCTTTCTAGAAATTAAATGGATATATACAAGCTTACTTGACACTTATTATAGTTTTGTTTATCCATATATTTTCTTTCTAGATCTATGTAGCACACTTTTGAATTTCATCTTTTGGGTGCATCGTGTGACCAGTCAAATAGGATTGTGTAAATTGAAGGGTAATTGTCAAATAAATTCTCTTTTGAATTTCACACGATAGTACGATACAACAAAAAGACCGAATTATATTCAAAAGTATGCTACATACATAAAGAAAAAAAATAGATGGCTAGACAAAACTATAAAAAGTTATCACTAAGCTACATTTTATGCAATTAGCACAACTCTAAATTATCATGCTTGGGAACACACAGTGTAGACACCTTTTGGGTTCTTTGGATTTGATTGCTTTAATTCATAATCAGTACATTTATGTACTTAAAACTCAAACTCAAGAATTTCACTTAGAGTATATTTCTCGTACACAGAAAATCTTCTATAGTTAATTTTTTGATATGTTAATACAACGACTAGACGGTCTAGCAAAATCTAGAACCCAGCAACCGAAACTCACTGATTGCACATAAATTACAAATGAATCTGACAAGAGAACGCTCATGAATCGAATCATACCAGACTCCTAAATTTCTTATAGAGGCTACCTATCCAACTAAATGAAACCGCTTGAGCCATATTGAATAAAACAATCAAGGACCACATAACAATATTCCTATTTTTAGGGTTCATCCTGGTGGAGGACAATTTAGTCTGTACACCATGATGCTGTACAGTGAGGAATGTTAATTCTGTTAGGATGCTAAATCAATCAAGTCCTGAAATTATTTTGGCGTTTTTGTTTATTTTGGTTTTCTGCAATCAATAAATTTTAGTTCTAACAGTATACGTTATTGACTGTTATAGAAAAATACTGATGTTTTTGTCTATTGCAGGCGATTACAAGTTTGCTGCTCTATAATTTAATGCTTATTGCTATCGTCATTAGTTCTTTAGTCTCATCTATACTAGTCAGTTTTTTGGTGAAACGAGAAGGTGAAGCCATAGGTATGAAGCACATACCATTGGAATTTCATAGTCCTAATAAAGAGCTAATACTAATGACTTGTGTGCATAGTCCCAAACTTGTCACTGCTATGATTGGGATCATTGAATCACTCAGAGGATCAGCAAATGTGCCATTTTCCCCTTACTTAATTCATTTGGTTGAGCTTCCTGAGAAAGCAAAGGATAATTTGGAAGATTATTATCAAGAAGATGAAGTTAGTGATGAAGACGACTATGGTGCTCATGATGGGGTGGAAATAAGCGAGACCGTTGACATTTTCACCATAGAGACAAAAATGATGATTAATCAAGTTAAAACTGTATCTCCTTTTTTGAGAATGTTTCAAGATGTTTGTGACTTTGCAGACGATGTACGTGCGTCGATCATAGTACTTCCTTTTCACAAACATCTAAGGATAGATGGAAAACTGGAAAACAATGAGAGTTTAAGGATAACAAATCAGAAAATCTTGCGCCATGCTCCATGTTCGGTGGCTGTACTTATAGACCGTAGGCATACTTCCAATTCTTCGCATGTTGCTGGCTCTGAATCTTTGCAACAAGTTGCAACTTTATTTTTTGGAGGGCCTGATGATCGGGAGGCATTAGGCCTTAGTAAACGTCTAAGTACACATCATCATATGAACCTGACAATTATTAGGTTTATTCCAACATCACGAAAAGAAGTGAACTTGGGAATTGACATTTCCCGCAAGGCAGGTGAAGTTCCGGTGGCTGCACTAAATATTGAATCTGAAGTTGATGTTGCGGACAGTTGTGCCTTAAAAAAATTCCATGAATGGTATATACATTTCGTTTTTACTAAAAGGTGCTTTATATAATTATATAAATAAAAAAAGCTAGCAACAATTGTCACTAAGGAAGCATCTACCTAACTATGTGGCAGAATCACCCAATTCAACAATCTAACAAAGACTTCTAATACTAAATATTCTATATAATACTTGCTAAAATATATTAATAGATTATAAATGCATATTATATACAAATAAATATTTGTCATATTGACTATCAAAATGACAATTAATACTATAAATCAAAACTAAAACATCTTATATATTCAATTTTCATGTTTTTTATTTTCAGTTATGTGACATCCGGAAAAGCAGGATATACAGAGAAGTTTGTAAACAACGGGGCACAGACTGCAATGATCTTGAGAGACATTGCCGAGAAGTACTCAATGTTCATAGTAGGGAAAGGTGGTGGAAGAGCCGATTCCGCTCTCACTACTGGAATGAGTGACTGGGAAGAGTGTCCTGAGCTTGGTATTGTAGCAGATTTCTTGGCTTCTTCTGAATTTAATAATAGTGGTTCAGTTTTAGTTATTCAGCAACATGTACCTTCACAAAGTGACCCTGAAGATATTTAGGTGTGAGTAAGACTTAACAAATCGGTAGAAAATCTCTTCCATGGAACAGATAACAAAGATTCCAGCAACCTTCATTGAAAGATGGAAACGGTGTAAGCATAGACGAATGCAATAACCTGAAAATCTATCGTGAGTTATGTTTTAGCCACAGTGTCTTGGGCATATTGAAGGGCTAGAAAATGGAGATTCCGATGTAGACATTGTCTAGATTATCTTTCATGTATATTTACTTGTTCATAGACTTCATACCACCCAAAAGAACTTTTAGTAGTGCAGTTGATTGTATGAGGATGTTATACCTTTGTGTGTTTCCCCTGCTTCTTGAAACTTGATTAAGAACAGTTTCTGGGCACGCAAAAATTTCAGTCGATAAGTGATGTATTTGATATACTGGAATTGCGTGTACATCAAATAAGTTCTAAGCCTCATTTTTTTTAGAACAATAAACACTCAAAAAGGCTAGTTGAGCAGTAGATAAGAGTAGGATATTTTATTTTATTTTATTTTATATCTAATAAAACAAAGTTTTGAAGTATAATTATGCAATAAATTTTGTACATGTGTCATATGGCGGTCAACTCCTGTATTAAGAAACACATTAAAAGCCTTCGCTTGAAATCATCGTAAATGTCTATATATTTAGAAACGCACGCTTCAAATAATTGGGACTATCCCAATTTTGTGTTTAGACATTTATAACTTTAAATGGGTAAAAATATAAAGGTAACTACGAGGGTATAAATATCTAAACACAACAAATCAAAATGTGTCAATCATATTATAGAGTGTTTAAATCACCTCCCATATATTTATTTTCTTAACATTCCATCAAAAATCACGGTATCAACTATCAACAAAAATTCTGTCATATGAATATACACACTATACATATTGTAAATAGTCAAGCACTAAGATACAAAATTTATGTCTTAAAATATCAACGGAAGAAAGTTAAATATACAATCAAGAGAAGAAGTCTACCAAAATGAGCAGTTTGTTTTATACAAAATGGACAATGACTTTGTTGGATTTGAACTTATAAAATTTACAATTTTACGTTTCATAACGAGTCAGAATTCAGAACCGTGTCATTTTCATTGTCTTGTGTTTTTAATAATACAGTATATATTAGTATTTTGTTAAAAGGATTCACGTATATTCTATTTACCAAGATACACCAGCTTACCCCATACATGCATCTTTATTTATTTAGGTCTTCATGTCTACCCAATCTAAACGTTATAAGAATTTTTTAGATGAATTTTAAAACACGAACAAGACAACGTAAAAAGAACTCTAATTGATGTCACTACAAGAAAAAGTAGAACTGCCGACGAGAAAAATCCCGACAACACAATGTTATCGGGACAAAACACTAAACGACAAAAAGTTAGCTTGGCCAAGGTTCAATGCGTTGAATTTTTTACCAAACAAAATCCCGACGACATGTCGTAGGCATTTTATTGATCAAATTTGACTTTCAACATTTCACCCTTTTTTTGGCGGTATTTTTTTCCCGCTTTTAAGATCCCTACAACATGTCGTCGGTATAAAAAAAAGCATACTTTTTTAGGGCGATTAGTGTTTGGTTAGTTTTAATTAGGAATGTGGTTTGTTAAATACTGACGCCTTGTCGTCGGTATAATCATGTAATTATCTTAGTTTTAATTACGTTTGTATTTTGTTTTATACCGATGGCATGTCGTAGGCATATATTAAGACTTTTTGGCGGTATTTTTTCCTGCCTTTTGTTTCCCTACGACATGTCGTAGGTAATAAAAGCACACAAAATTTTGGGCTATTAGTTTTAGTTTCGTGTTACTATAAAAACCAAAAAACCGCTTTATGTTAAAAAAAAAAGCAAACAATTTCACCAATAAAAACAACATTAAATATGAGATAAAAAGTTGTACGTATCTGTGAGATATAGTGACAATAACTCGTACAAACGATTTCGTTACAAATCGAAAAAAAGTTGCACATATAAATGTTCAAACGATTTTTACTAATAAAAACAACATAAAATATGAGATAAAAAGTTGTATGTATCTGTGAGATATAGTGACAATTAATAACTTGTACAAACGATTTCATTACAAATCAATAAAAAGTCGATAAAAGTCCAACATTAATAAAGCGTACGAACTACATTGCATATCGATAAAAGTTCAAACATTAAAGCGTACGAATTACATTACAGATCGATAAAAGTTTAAACATTAAAGCATACAAATTACTCCAACCTAAGATTGTACATGTCATTATAAAGTTCGTGAAACAGGCCAGCTGATTGAACTGTGTGGTTCTGAGGACGCCTATACATTTCTAGTATTTTCTCGAGTACCATTATCCTGTGATTCAATTTGATGCAGTTTAAGCACTCTGCATTTCGGGCTGACTTGGCGCCCTGCAGTGTTGGATTTCTTGATGGTCTTGCGGAATAAGTTAGAGGCGTTGAAGCTCCAGAAGAATCGGCCATTAAAAGGAGCCGATGTCCATAATCCTTTGTCCCTGGCTGTTAAAAGAATCGGCTCCCTCCTTCCACAAAAAAATCGCATCCATAATCCTTTGTCCCTGGCTGTTAAAGAGTAAAACAATTATTTTTAACAACTAACCAAATTATTTATATAATATACAAAAAAAGTATGTAATTGTTCACCTTTGATAAAGGACACGCAAATATAGTTTACCAAAGGTGCGAGGTCGATGCGATTCTCGCAAAACTACGTCTCCTCGTCTACAAGGACAAGCAAAAGCTTCAATTTCCGCCATCTTCAGGATAACAGTGTATATGTTTGTGGTTGTGAGGATCAGAGAGTATACGTGTTTGTGAGGATAAGAGCAGATCTGCTAACTATTATATATGGTAAAAAATAGAGCTTTTGGTAAAACGTTTTGGCGCTAAAATTTTGGCGGGAATTCTTGGTGGGATGTTTTGGTGGGAAGTTGAGTGGATTTTCAGGCAAATAGAGAAATAGTGAAATAAACTGTTGGTTATCTACATATCCATAACAACTCGACTCATCCGTTTAACATTTTATGTATATCCATAACATATCTACTCATCTAACATTTTATGTATATCCATAACATATCTACTCATCTGTTTAACATGTTATGAATATCCATAACAACTCGACTCATCCATTTAACATGTTATACATATCCGTAACAACTCGACGCATCCGTTTAACATGTCATGGATATCAATAACATCTCGACTCACCCGTTTAACATGTTATGTATATCCGAAACATCTCGACTCATCCGTTTAACATGTCATAAATATCCATAATGTGGAAAACTAGAAAGGGGGGGGGGGTTGAATAGTTTTACCAATTAAAAACTTCTTTTTAAAATATTTAGATCGACTTATGTCAATCTACTTAGATGTGTATGTTGGACGTTGATAGATAGATATATAAAAGTGTAATGAAAGATAAAGAGTAAGAAGCACATAACCACGTGATTCGATTGTTCGTGAGTGGTGAAAAACACAATATCAATATATATCAAATTAACCGTAAAATTCGACAAATTAACCTTTTAGGAAAAGGGTTAACGTACCAAACCTTACGGGTGTGATAAAAGTGATACCGGAAAAGTGATTTCCGGGTCGTGTCCCAACGAGGTGTGAATGGAAGGATTCGTTGAGTTTTGTGATTTATAACTTGAATTGGTTTAATGACGATTTGTTGATTTGAATTACGTTTTCTACAAATTAATTAACGGGAGGGTAAGGTAAGCAAGGGAAACCTAATAAACTACAAATTAACTATTACTAAGCCTAAGGAATGATAAAAGGAAGCTAAACTAGGTCCTAGGGTGCTAAAACTAAAAAAACGTAAAAACCGTCAACCACCCGAGCCATAAACGTAAAAGTTTTGAAATTTAAGGGCTACGGGTGTGAAATCAATTTTCCTACGTTCTATTTGACTAAAAATAATTTTATAAAAAATCTAGGATTTTTTTCGACTTTTAAAATAATTATTACGAATTAAAATCTGATTTAATCTAATTAATTAATTAAAAATATTAAACTAATTTATAAAAATTTGCAAAAGTTACAGAAATTACTTTACACTATGGGGAATCTATGAAAAATGAAATGGGGATAATAGCTTATACAAATAAGCTGTTAAAAATTAAGCTAAGTTAATAAGCTACTACTAAGCGAACTACCTTAAATAATAAATATTGCAAGCTAAAACCAATAAAAGTCCCAAGGGCAGTTGGAAGGGGGTTTGGTTGTTAACTGAGTGGCGTGGGTTCAAGTCTCACCCACGTGAGTTTTTGATTTTTGATTTTTGATTTTTTATTTTATTTTTCTGAAATCTGCTTTTGAGAAACAAAACAGGCAATCAACTTGGTAGCTTTTTGTGAAAACTTATTTAACCAGACTTTCAAATAAGCAGTGTTCACTGCTTATCAGTTAACCATAGAGTAACCTAAAACTCTTTTTGCGATTCTTGTTTTTAAGCTCAAACTAACATGACCTGTTTACCAACTAACTACCACTAAACTAACAGTTGAAGTCCTAAGCTAAGTAGGATAGGGAAATCCTAAATTATACTAAAGGGGGAGGGGGAAACAGTTGGCAAAGAGCTTAAACTAGGGGGAGGCATAAGCAGTTTTAGAGAAATCCTACGCTAGTGAAGACATTTTTAAAAAAAGAAATAAGCTCTAACTACTATGATAAACTCTAATAAGCTATACTATCACTAAATTATACTACCACTAAATTAAATCCTAACTAAGCTACGTCTAACTTCTGATAAGCTAATGAATGAAGGAGAAAAAAGTGACCTATTTGGCTGCATAACTGCAGGCTCACAAACAGCCTCGAAGTTGCTCATTTGGAGCTTATTATTAAGCTAAAAGGAAGCCTTCCAAAACAGTAAGAAGCTGCACAAATGAAGTTAATCTACCAAAGAGTCTAAAAATAACAATCAAAGACCAAGAGAAAGTGTTACTGACTAAAGTTAAGTTGAGATCGGCTTTGTGTTGACCTTACGTCACGATGAAAAAATGAAATGGACGGTTTGGATCTCAATTTAAACGAAGTTAGAGAAATCTTTGGTGATTAAAAGCGAAACCGAGTGAGTTGGGAATACAAGGACTTAAGAAAAACCAAATTTGCCAATTTTAAACTTCAAACAAGTTTGAAAAATAAGCCCATAAACACAGATGAAACCGCCAAGTTCGGGCAGCTTTGAAATCACAAAAAATTCTTCTTTTTAAAACAAATTGGTGCACACTTTGAGAAATTGCCCCCTAGCCTATTTAAACCAACAAATTGAAGCAAATGGAAGTTTGACTTGATGAGTCAAACAGGTAAAATGTGGCTTTTGACCATTTAAAGATTAACCCAAAATACCCCTCTTTGCTGGTGCAAATCTCTCTCCAAATTATTCTGAAAAGCTTAAGTGACTTAGAAATTCTTGGATGAAAGTTACTAAACTACTCTTACTAAAACAAG
>OU343219.1:79275663-79414231 GCA_910596185.1 Chrysanthemum makinoi | reverse complement strand
GATGTCGCATCGGGGAGATCATTTACAGTGATCTCGTAACCAAGCTACTGAGCAAAACTAGGGCAAAATATGTTTCATACCCTAGGTTTGTCTCAGGTGTTTTGTAAGTGTTACTGGGTTGCAATTATCCTCTAGAATTTAAATATTGGTTGCAATTATCCTCAAATTTTTAAAGAGACCCATCCCTTGTCCTTGAAATTGAATTGACGACCCATATGGTTGCTGTAAACAACCAGAGGGACTCAGTGTCTCCAAACCCTGCTCCCAAAAAGAGAAAGGGGAAATCTCAGACTGGGACTAAAACCAAACCCAAGTCTCAGGGCCCTAAGGCTTCTGGAGCACAGCCTAAATGGCAAAGAAAGCCCCAGACTGACAAGCCACCCAAGGGAGCCCAAGCAACATCCACCCTGGTGACAACGAAGAACACTGATACATCACACTCAGTGACTTGGTCCCAACAACTACTCCCCAAGATCCAGAGGGAAACAAACAACCCGCTGGTAGGGGAGCGCCTTCCACAAAGCCTGATGAGGACATTCACAAATCAAAGCTTTTTTCCGAGGGCACAGCTACTGATCCCAAAAACTCAGAGGGAAACGAACAACCCACTGATAGGGATATCACTGCCACTGCTTCTAAGGATGGCACTGGGAAACACCCACCAGTGCTGAAAGCCATATGGCAACTCCATTCCACTCACTGAAAGGAGTCTTGTAATGTGGATTAAAAGGGCTAAAAAGTGACTTTATTCTGGTGTTACTGATACCCTCTGGGATCAACATGTTGAAGCAGCTGCCAGTATTGCTGATCTGAAAGCTGAAGTGGTTACTACCAATGCAAACACTGATGAGCACAGGAATCTCATGTATGAACATCTACACAGACTTGATGACAACCTGATGAAATTTCTAAAATACTTTCAGGAGTCTCACACCAAACTGGATGAAATCAGGGACTCTGTCAAAGAAGACCCAACACTCAACTCCAAAGTGCTCGAGGCTACTGAGGTGTACATGAAGAATTCCGCCAGTCTCACTGAACTGATCAACATGCTAACTCTGCAAATGTTCAGGGTCTTCACTCTTCAGTACAGACTCTTCAATCCACCCAGGGTTCACTGGATGCAAAGGTTACTGATCTGGCTTATCATCTTCTTCTATGGCCTGGAATCTCGGGCCTAGAATGACAACACTGGAATTATCTCAGGCCAATCTTGCTGAAAAAGTCACAAGTCTTCAACAAGATACATCTGACATCAAGACCATGGTCTCGGAGATATATCAAGCCTTCAAAGGTCAAGCAGCTCCTTCTCCTTTAATATCACAAACAACTCTTGCTCTCACTGATGTTGCAGCAACAATTGAGGGGGAGAGAGCTACTAAAGATACTCCTTCTCAAACTGAGGGGGAGCCAGCTCAACCTATATCAGCAACACCAATATCATCAGTCCCACCATCAGCAGCAACAACAACAATCTCAGTAACAATGACAATAGCAACAATAACACCAATAACAACAATGTAACAACCCGCATTTTCGGGTTACTTTTCATATTTTTGAAAAGTTACTATTCAATTTTACTATTCATCTCGTAAAAAATTTTATTTTTATTTTACCATAATGACAAGATAAATGAAACTCGACAAGTCGTCCTGACGACGTACGTCGAATCCATTCAGAACAGATTTCACATAACCGTGTCTGAGAATTACTTTAGGTTTTAAATGTCATTCGGGCATCCCGATATGTCCATAAAACACTATAAACATTATAAATATATATTTCTAACATTTTACCACAATTCTACAAGTTTTGGAATTTTACGTTTTCCAATTCTGCGTTTTACGCGAATTACGTTTTTTTTACCCGCATTTCCAGCTTTAACAGTGTTTAAGCAACCCGATGGAGCTTACCACTCATTTTATATTTTATTATTGAGTAAATTGATAATCTTAATCATTTCTACAAGTTTCATATTTTTACGATACCCGGTTTTAAGTTTTATGAGTTTACGACTTACAGTTAGCAATTATCGGAACCAAAACTCACTCCGTAAATAAGATAATACCAAAACTAATATAGTCATCTTATCCTATTTAATATGGCCACCTATGGGGGGGAATCGCCATGTCATGTGTCTTAATCTATGCCTTGAACTACTAGATCATTACGTGTGTTTAATCTTACTAATTAAGCTTCCTTAAAGTCTTGAAAGTAACCTCCTCATTTACACCTTCCTAACCTCCTCAATTCACTATAAATACCCCCTCTCCCTCTCTTATAGTCTTTCATATCATAACACAAACACACCTTACATAATTTGATTCATAACTCCAAGTTTATGCTAAGAAGTTTCAAGTAACAAGTTACTACATCAAATCCCTAGCAAGTTTAAGTGATCTTCTTGAGTTTAGATCTACTCAAGTCACTTAGAACTTCATCACCAATCCTTCAAGATTACAAGGGTGCCAAGGTGTGGAAAGCTTGCTCAATCCAAGGTCCTAAGTGTTCAATCAAAGTCCTAATCCTTACTAAGTTACTCCTTTCTTTAGAAAGCCAAAAGTTGTAAGCAACTAGTCACCACAATCACTCCATTATCTTATATTTATTATTCCTAATCTTGTCAATTTCATGCTATATATATGGTTACTATGTTGATTCATGATGTATATATACTCAATCATATGTTTTAATTCACATATTGTCATAAAAGTAACAAACTAGTAAACTAGTCATATTCTACATATTTGAAGCCATTTAAACCAACTACATATGGACTTGATAACTTATATATTATTTTATACAAGATAAAAAAATAAACATAGCAACTTGAATCACCCGAAAAGAACAAACGAGTCAAAAGTTATAGTAAAAAGAAGTTAGTGAAAACCTAGAAATGCCAAAAAGGCTTACTGCCTAATATGTCTAAAATATAAGTGGTACTTCTGGTTCGAATCATCAAAAACTTAAGATACAAAAGTTTTCCGGAACGATGTTTTACAGCTATCGTGAGGAACTCGGCCTAAAAAGACCAAACGCTATCATTTTTTGCCTAAAATTTGTAAAACAGTTTTTACCGGCAAAAGTTGGATTTTCACAAGTCGAGAAAATAGAAACCATGTTATTTTCATATCTAGTTACATATTAAATTAACAAAAACTCATTCAACCTTCGGAATAGCGTTTTCGCAAGTAACGGAAAAATAACCATTTTACCCTTTTCCGCCAATTTTTACCAAAACTTCATTGTTGACCATGTTAATAAGTTATGATCACTAGTAGTCGATGAGAACTTGTAAAAACTAGATATTTACTAAAAACATGATAAACTTTATGATATAACAATCTTCATTCAAAACATATGTTTTATCTACTAAGTGCTACAAAATTAGGGAGCTTCATGTGAGGGGTTTCATTTGAGTAAAACGTATCGACTAGTTGCTGGATTTACGATTTAAAGTGTCCTAGCTCCTCGAAAGTTTACTACATGTAACATATTGGATTTCACAAACACACTAAACCATAAGATCAAATAGGCGTATTAAGAGTTCTAGAGAGAGAAAGTTAGAGGTTTAGGGAACTTTAGTGAGAGAAAGAAAAATCTTATTATGAGCTCCAACTCTCTACCTTGGGAGGTAGAGAGTATTTATAGTCTTACAATAAAACGCCACACAACGGGCTGTGGATCAGGCATACAGTGGGTAAAGACCCGTTCGTCCTCCACGATGTTACATAACTAACTACTACTTAACATAAAATAACTACGACTACGAGCTTTCAAACGATTACATATACTTGAGGTGACCGACACTTTAACTCTCGGGATTTTCCAAATCCTAACAATCTCCCCCTAAGGAGGTCACCTCAAACATACATTAAATTTCATAGAAAACAAACAGATATTACATTGAGATTATTCTTGGATTCTTGTTAAGTGCTCGTAGTCTTTGATTCTTCATTTTTGCATGTTTTGGATAATCTGAATGGAGGTCTTTAACTGATCCACGTGATACTGAGTTTTTGAGCGGCTTTGAGATCATCAGCAACATTAAATCTCTGACTCATCCATTGTGGTGTTGGTATTATGTGATGTTGTGACTTTTGAACCGACATGCTCACATTCGGATCGTGATTTATTCTTATCGAGTAGCGGAAGCTTTCATTGATTCATGATATTGGGCAGCAGCGTAGCAGAGCATGGAGTGATAATATCGAGTCATTGATGCACTAATCATGATTTCTTTAGATATGAATGTGTTGTGTGAGCATGCGGTTGTGAATTGACCGCTTCATTGATCGGTACAAGCGTCGGGTGTACCTCATAAAACATTTAGCAATAAATAGCACAGAAGTGTCTTTGATCACTTTCGATGAATTGAGGTACACGGCCCAGGTTCCCCGTTGATCAGTACAAGTACTGCACTTGCCTGTGATCAGGTATAATTCCAAAGAATTTCCTTGACAGGGTTTCGCAGCTGCTCTAGCTGTTCTCAACCGGAACGTCTCAAAGAAGACAACACGGAGTGAGTGAACCAGCGAAATGAGATTCACGATTGATGAAGAGATTTGAAAAACAATCGTGTATTGCTCAATAGAAATTGTTTTTGCAATACAACGAAGGTTTTAATGAAAATCAATTATCAATCATAAACACCTTTTATTTTGAGAAATAAGTACACAGTCGATGTGCTAAAGAAAAGAGTTTTTAAGCACAACGACCGGTTTTTCAAAGGTATCCGTCAAGCCATAACCTAAACCAGGATTGATTCAAAAGATTGAATCTCTCCATTGTTTCTGTCCAGTTGTCACATGGTTAATCTATTGGATAGATGTCACATGCCACCAACCAGGAGCTTGTTTGATGTTGGCTCCAGAAGGCTTTCCATCTTCATCGTGAATATGAATGCATATCACTTAGATGTTATGGCAATACCACAAGGATAATCCGTAGGACTCATAAGATATAATCTCTCTTTCCACATTGTGTGAAACAAAGAGTCTTCATTGAAAGTGACCTAAAGAGATTTATTGATGATCTCGTGGCTCTAGACTCAATTGTGCATATTTGGTTCCTATGCCGAAGACTAGGGAGAGGGTCTCCTTCTTCAATATCACCAATCTCTAAGAGAAAGTCGATAGATTATGTCGGTTCCCCGTGAGAATGAAACAAGCCCTTTTAAGAGGAACTTGAGTGATTTGGAAAGTTGAAGTGCAGTGCGTCACTGGGTCCATGACGTCTTGTCTTAAATACCGATGTTACCTTGGTAACCACCAGTAGTATGTGAATTGAACCCGGTTTTACGCCCTAAAGTTGAATAAATGGAGGGATATTTCTTTTCACCCTTTTTCACATTCAATTCTTTTTCATTCTTCAACCCCTTCAGTGCTTACCGAGACTTCATTACTAGAACCTTGTTGGGTTTATTCCAGTACTAGCTCAGTCTCAGTCCGCACTCTTCCCATATCTCACTTTTCTCCATTTTTCATCATACCTAAGGACTTCTACACTATCTAGTGGATTGTCCCTGTGTAGATCCCTCCGGTTTTGGCGGATCATGGGACCTCAACCTAACCTTATCATCCTTATATCCCCTTACATAAAGTAAAGATGGTCGGTCTTTTTGGTATCGTTCATCTGCCATTGGAACCAATTGAAAACCATTTGAAAAATCAATCAAGATAATTGTGATATAGAATCAAAGCATTTTGTATCTTAATTGTTTTGATATTTTAGAAATGCTCCCCCTCAACATATGCATAAAGATTTAGAAATTGTTTAGCACATGGAGGCAAGAGATCTTTGAAATCGTTAGATTAAGAGTGAAAGGTCCAATCTTTTGATTAACATTTTCTAAAATCATCATCATCACTTCCCAACCAATTTGAGTGGATATAACATTTTGAGGAAGGATGAGTTTTTTAAAAGTTTGCTCCCCCTCAATATGTGCCTCGAATTTTGAAAGAATTTTTGCACATATTAGAGGGAACCTGCACTTAGAGGCAATTCAGTCACGTTTCAATAATTTGAGGTTAAAAATAGTTGCTCCCCCTCAACATGTGCATGGAAAATTTGAAATCGTTTGTCACTTGCAGGGAGGCAAACATGCTAAACACTTGTGAAACCATTTATCTAATTATCAGTTTAAATTCAATTTAAATCACAAATTCTCTCCCGATCACAATTATCAAATCATTTGAGATTTGTGATCTCTTGTAGATTTAAATTGATTTTGAAAGCTTTTAAGGAGAATTGTGACTTGATTATAAAAACATTTTCACTGATAAGGATCAGATTTAGAGACTTGAAACTCCATTGATTAAACATGCATGAATATCTTTTGAAAACAATTGAATGACAAATAACCTTTTAATTTAATTGAAATCATTCTCCCCCTCAATCAATGACATAAGTTGTTGATTGAGAGATAGATCCTGTTACAAACTTTTAAGTCCAGATGATTATCAAAAATAGAGTCCGAGTTATTTAAACAAAGCAATTAGTTTTCAGCAGATAAATGTTTATAGAATCAGAGCCTGAGATTTGAAAACCACGATAAAGCATGGCTCTGTTCTTTCTATGAAAAGCGGGTTACTGCCTGAAATGACAATAAACCATTTGATTCTCTTTCTCCCGAATTTTTTTTTTTTTTTTTTTTTTTAAACATTCGAACAACATCTAAAGTCCCGTATCATTCTTTGAAAGACAGCATTAAGACCGTAGATATTATCGAATCGAGAAAAGCATGACAAAATGACAATATTTTTGAGGATTTTTCGAATTTTTCACATTTTTATGGATTTTGAAAGTTTTATAATTTTCTATTTGATTTTTTGAAGGTTTTGTAATTTTGTATTTTGCTTTTTGGATAAATATATACAAAGATATAGATGAAGGAAAGACCTTAACTCCTCGTCTTCCTCTCCGAGAAGTTTGAGTGTTTCTGGTTGAGGGCTTTTCAATCCAAGTCGTGGAAGAATAAACTCAAAACGTTCTCTTGGAAGAGCTTTGGTGAAGATGTCTGCTAACTGGTATTCTGACTTCACAAAATAGAGTTCCGCTACACCGTTTTCCACTTGCTCCCTGATGAAATGATGTCGGATGTCGATGTGTTTTGCTCTTGAGTGTTGAACATTGTTGCATGAGAGAGCAATAGCACATTTATTATCAGAGTACAGAGGGATTTGTTGAATACAAAGCCATAGTCAGATAATTGGGATCTCATCCAAAGGATTTGAGTACAACAAGATGACATGGCTATGTATTCAGCCTCTGTAGAGGAAATAGAAGTACTCATTTGCTTCTTTGAAGACCAGCTTACAAGCTTATCACCCAAAAACTGAGCACCTCCTGATGTACTTCGACGTGTATCTTGACATCCTGCATGATCAGCATCTGCATAGGCTTTTAGTGACATACCAGTGTCCTTCGGGTACCATAGTCCCATATTGATGGTTCCTTGGAGATACTGAAAGACCCGTTTAACCACTTCAAGGTGCCTTTTAGTAGGCTTAGCCTGATATCTAGCACACATGCACACAGCGAACAAGATATCTGGTCTGCTAGCTGTGAGGTACATCAGGGATCCAATCATGCTACAATATTTCGTTTGATCTACCATGATCCTTGAGTGGTCCTCATCCAACTTGGTTCGTTCAATCATGGGAGTGTCAACGGTGTCACATGATACAAAACCAAATTTCTTTAAAATCTCATTTGCATATTTAGATTGATTTATGAAAATGCCTCCGGGACTTTGTGAGATTTGTAATCCTAAAAAAAATGACATTTGTCCCATCATTGACATTTGAAATTTAGAACCCATTTCATTAGAAAAACGGTCACACTCATTGGGGTCAGTCGAGGCAAAGATGATATCATCAACATAAATTTGAACATGAATTAAATGTTTGCCTGACTTCCTGGTGAACAATGTTGGATCAACTGCGCCTTTGCTGAATCCGATAGATAGAAGAAACTTTGATTGCGTATCATACCATGCCCTTGGAACTTGCTTTAAACCATAAAGAGCCTTCTTCAAACGATAGACGTGAGTAGGATGCTCTGGATTCACAAAGCCTTCAGGTTGGATGACGTAGACGACTTCTTTAAGATTTCCGTTCAGAAATGCCGTCTTTACATCCATCTGATAGACTACCATGTTCTTACTAGCAGCATTAGCCAAGAATATTCTGATTGCCTCGATACGAGCAACAGGAGCAAATGATTCTTCAAAGTCAATACCCTCCTCTTAACGGTATCCTTTAGCAACCAATCGAGCCTTGTTCTTTAACACGTCACCATGCTCATCAAGTTTCACTTTGAAGATCCATTTTAGAGCAATGATCATAGCACAATCTGGAGCAGGTACTAATTCCCATACATCAAGTCGATCAAACTCATGAATTTCTTCTTGCATAGCATTGAACCAGCTGTCTTCATTCATGGCAGTTTTCACATCTTTTGGTTCGATCTTAGAGAGTACAGAGTTGAAGAAGCACCACAAGGCATCGGTTGCAAGTTGTTTCCGTGTGGATACTGGACGAGAGGGATTTCCAATGATGTTGCCTAATGGATGATCGTGTGTCCATTTTCTAAGGTGTTCATGTGGTTGTTGTTGTGGAACTGAAGTAGCAGAGTCGATATCTCCTAATGAAGAAGGTTCTGATAATGATTCAGGAGCAAAGATATTTTCAAATGGAGCATCTTCGGAAGTTGCAAAGGGATTAACATCATCATTGATGCCAGAAACACTTCCATGATGTACATTTGATGATTGATGATTTGTTGATGAGACAGAGTGATCAACTTCTTGACTTAATGAAATTGAGACTGAAGGGTTTACTTCATTCACAGGGATAGGAGCAGCCACTGTTGATGGGACTGACATTTCATCAGCATTCGGTTCATAGTGTTAATCAAACATTGGATCAAACAATTTCTTTAAATCATCTTCTGATGGAGGTACATATGGAGTTGCTGGAGATGAGTTTGGTACAAGAGATGAACCAATGGGACTGTTATGAAGTGCGGGTCCAGAACTGGGTTGTCCAGGAGCCATTTGACCGGTCAGCTCATCGAACGTAACATGAATTGTTTCCATAATGTTTCGGGTTCTCTTGTTATAGATTCGGTAACCTTTTCTGTTTGGTGCATAGCCTAAAAATACTCCAATGTCCGCTTTAGCTCTCAGCTTTCCTAAGTCTTGACCATCATTAGTTGGATAACATAAAGCACCAAACATACGAAGGTATGATAGATCAGGTTTTCTATTGTGGACAAGTTCATAAGGAGTCTTTCCATGAGAAGTGTGAATTAGAGATCGATTTTGAGTATAACAAGCAGTGGCAATAGCTTCAGCCCATAGAAACATTGGAACCTTTGAGTAAATCAGCATTGTCCTTGTAGCTTCTACAAGAGTTCGATTTCATCTTTCAACTACACCGTTCTGTTGAGGAGTCCGAGGGACACTTCTTTGGGGACTGATTCCAACATTTCCATAAAATTCATTGAGTTCTTTATTAACAAACTCAGTTCCATTGTCAGTACGGACGATTCGAACTGTTTTGTTGAGTCGGATCTGAAGTTGTTTAATGAGTTTAATGATGACATCAGGAGTTTCATCCAAGTGAATCTGGAGTAGTCATCAACCACTACTAACATATATCTCTTCCCATTAATAGTTTGCACTCTCATTGGGCCTCACAGATCCATATGAAGGGTATGAAGAACTTCCATTACAAAGTTTGTAGGTTTTGGTTTGTGGGCATATTTCGTGCTTTTTCCTAGTTGGCAAGCCGAACAAAGATGATCTTTTTCATATTTTAATCTGGGTAAGCCTCTGACAAGATCCTTTCTGGAAAGGTTGTTTATGGTGCCGAAGTTCAGGTGATTGAGACGACGATGCCATAACCAAGACTTTGTTTTAGAAGCCTTTGATAGAAAGCAGCTTGGAGAGGACTTCATCATGTCATCGATAGAGATGCTGTATAGGTTAGAACCTCGAGTACCTCTTAATAATTCTATACCATCAAGTTCTCTAACAAAGCAAGTATGTTTTCTAAAAGCCACTTCTAGATCGAAATCACAGAATTGACCAACAGAGAACAGATTGTGACCAAGACCTTCCACATAATATACCCTGGAGATTACACTTTTGCCAACTACATAATCACCATAACCCATAATTGCTCCAAAATGGTTGTTCTCGAATCTAACAGTCCCGATGAATTTGCTCACGAAGTTCATGAGCCGCGACCGGTCTCCAGTCATATGCTTGGACAGCCTGAGTCCAAGTACCACAGAACGATTTGAACGATCTACAGTTGAACACAGACAAGAATGGATAACTGGATAATTGGGATCCCCATGCAAGAATGGGTTCCACTTGGTTAGTAACAGTAATTGGAACACCCACATCAGAAATAGAAACATCCATATCAGAAGTGGAAGCAATGGAATCATTAGGAATAGATGCAGTGTTGGTGTTTGTATTTGACCTATTCAAAGTATGTTCACTTCTTAAGGGAATAGTTCTACCAGTAGGCATCCATTTTCTAGTGGGCATAGTCTTAGCAGTTTGAGGGAAAAACTGATTATTCTTATGGCCAAAAGGTATCCAATAATAACCTATCTTTATAAATGTTCTTCCTGTGGGTTTCCACTGTTTTCTAACAATCTTTCATCTTTGCCTTTTAGCCTTATTTGCACGATTATTAGCGTCAACAATTTTAACTAGGCATTTGACAGCATTAGACAAAGCATTCACACCATAATCATGATTAGCAACAGCATTCATACAGACATCATTACATGGTTTGCAAATAGTATCAGAATTCAAATTAATTACAGTACGCCTATGGCTAATACTAGAATCAACACGATTCGTTTTATTCAACACAGACTTAAAGTTCCTAGGTTGGTCTTCTACTCTCTTCCAATGCACATTTTTAGCTTGCGAGGTCCTATCTTGCTTGGTATTGCCTGGAGGCTTTGACCTGCTTGCTTTAATGTCACTGATTACTCCTGTAGAGGGAATTATGGGAACATTAGTTGGTTGATCTACTTTTTGCATTCCTGAACTAGATGTGCAAGGATCTGTATCACTAGAAGGCACATTGATGTTCACTTTCTTAAAACTGGGCCAAGAATGGTTTGAATGCTTGGAACTAGGCATAGAACAAGGCATCACAGCTTTACCTTTTGCACCTAAGGATTTAGGACATGTTGCAATTACACATTCTAGCAGCTCTTGAGATCGTTTGGCCTGGAGGCAAGCAAACCTAATTTCTCTATCAAGAGGTTTGTTAATGAAATCCTCTTCGACAATCTCACGGAGACATTCTATACTATCCTTAAGGTAATCACAATAGTCATGAAAAGTAGTTTCATTATTCCTAAGATAAGGAGGAATGTATTTAACAGTAACAGTGTATTTGCAGTCAGAGGATGACTTTGAGACAACATTCTTATTAAAAACAAGTGGCAGTTTCCCATTTCCCTGACTTCTCAGATTCTCAATTTCCTTTTGTAAAGACGTTATTTTTTCGTTGTTTAGGTCACGGGTGACTTTCATTGAATCATATAACTCTTTAAAGTGTCGTTTAACTTTTTCATTTTCTTCTAGAAAACTCTCTTTTTCCTTTTGTAAGGCATTAACTAAGTTTTGAAGATGAAAAGTTTGAGAGTACTGAGAATCTAGAGGAGGAGTCATTTGGGATCCAGTCACATTGTTCTTTTCACCCTTCAATTAAGAGATTTGGGCTTTCAACTTTTTGATCATGTTACAATGAGCTCGAATCTGTTCATCACGTTTGCTAATTTCAAAAACTGCATCAAATTCAGGAACATCCAAGGATGTCTTGATATTTGAGGTTTTAACATTTTCTTTTAGATGTTAATATTTTAGTTGTAAATCAAAATGTTCAACTACTAGTTTAGAAAGATGCTTTATCAAATTATCGTGATCATCCTGATCAATTTTCTCATTAAGTTTCGAATTAATCCTTTCAAGCTCAATGACACGATCATGGGAGACTTTCAGAGCAACAGATAATTCATGAAATTAAGAAGCATTAATGGAGCAGTTCGTAGCAGTGTAAAACACATCTTGAGCAATACATTCAGAAATAAGATTCTCATTCAAGGTATGCAAGTTCTTCCTCTCAATCTCATTATATTTTAATGCTCGATCATAGTCACTAACCTCAACTATCATTGCATCAAATTCCTTTTCCATTCCTTTAATATCTGAATCTATCCCCTTTTTAAGACTCTCAAAATGATCTTTTAGTAGTTTAAAGAAAGGCATGACCTCAGTTAGATAGCATTCTTTTGTTTGCTCAAAACCCCTTTCCCCTTCAGTTATCCCAATGGGTGTGATCCTTTTCTTACAAGTTTTCTCAAAATCGACATATAGTTGAAGAATAACATATTGGCTGATTAAGGTCTTGCTCTTAGTGGCAATAGTTCTAGGGACTAAATGCATAGGTGTATTTGGAGGATACACAGTTGCGGCAAGCATTTTCCTAAGGGGAGGGTTTGTTTCAACAAGATTTTCAGCTTTTTGCTTATCTAAGTCCTTTTTCCAGAAAACTTGTTCAGGTGTTAACAACGTTTGAGGCTTAAATTTGTTTAAGGAAATCCAATTCTCCTTCTTGTAATCATGGGGTGTGATAGTTATTTTCTTCTCTTTACATTTAGGATCATCTAGTTTCTTGTTCATCTTTTCCCTAATAACTTCATCAGATTTCTTATATTCCTCGGTGCACTCACGCAACTACTAGGTTTCTGTCTAGGTTTAAGGATTTCATTGCCATCATAAAGTACCTTATGAGCATTTCTAGCCTTTTTAATGACCTCTGGATTTGGTTCCTCAACAAGGGGAATGCTATGCTTATCGCTTAAGACTCTATGCTTCGTGATCATGTGGGCAGTCTGAATGGTATTCCCTTGTACGTACAACTTATTTTCAAGCTTGTTCTTCAAAGTTTTTAGATTAGAAAAATCATTCAAAAGTTTTGATTCCTTGGCATGAAATTTCTGCTTAAGTACTTTAACATTTTCTTGAAGTTTTTGTTTTTGCTTAGCAGTTTTTGAAAGCTTTTCTTGTAAGGAATTTAACTCTTGTTTTAACACTTCTTCTCTAAAATTACTTTTTCTAATAATTGTACGCATTTGGTTATCCAACTCCTGCTCACGAGTAGTTAGCTCAAACTTAGCACGTTGTTCATAAATGGCAACACGTTCTTTATAGGCATTCAGTTCAGAGATAACAGAATCTTCAGGGGCACATGCAGTGAATTCATCAAAGACATAGTCATTATTGACTGCAGAAGATGCATTACTTGGTTCAATCTCACTTTCACTTTGTTTCACATATTGATCATATGGGACAACATTGATATTACCCATATTTTCAATATCTGACTCAATAATTACAGTTGATTGTACTTCGTTATGTATCTTTTGCTCATCAACTTCATCGTATAATTTTAATACCTCAGAAATGATTTTATCTTTGGATGGTCCAGCTTGTGGTGAAGGTGAGACCTTAGGAGAGACCACTGGAGAAATGCTAGCCATGAAGATTGTTTGTGCAGTAGGTCCATCATCAACATCAGAGTCGTATGCATCACAGTCAGCGACTTGAAAGGCATTTTGATGATTGTGACCTATCTCCTGAATTGGCTGCTCATCCACATCTGCATCATTTGTCTTAGCATTTCCCTCAACCAAGAACAACAACTCCTCTTCATCCAACGCTGCACCATTATCCTGAGCTTGCACAAGCAACATCTTATCCCTGAAGTACTCGGCATTCTGAGGGCGTTTTGGTGATGTGCAGTTTCTTGCAATGTGTCCCTCACCACCACAGTTGTAACATTTGATAGGCTTAGTTTATCCTTGATTTCCAATTCTTCCTCGATTCTAATTTCCACCATAGCCTCCACCTACTCCACCCCTTCTCTGATCATACTGCCTGTCTTGAACTGGCTGCACCATAAATTTCCCATCTCTGATCAAAGAATGGTTGTGAAGATTGGATGCGGTTCTGATTTCATTGTTGGTGTGAAGACTGTTAGTATGAGGTGAAAGGGTCAAGTTCTGTTTAACCATGAGAGCTAGTTGATTGATGAAATGTCCCATGACATCATCAGCATCCTGTTGCTTGAATCGTGGATCAGGAATGAGTTTGTGATTACCATCTCCCGTGGGAATTACTTTAGATGCCTTGGTGGAGATTCCAACATTTGTGTAGAAAGCAGTTGAGTCATTTGGTGAGCTTGATTCTCCTTGATTTGTTTTGAACTGCTCCAGAATCCTTTTTTCAAACATAGCATGCCTCTCATTCTGAAGAAGGAAAGCATACAGTTGCTCATAGTTTGTGTTCTTCAATCCTTTAGTGAGCTTCACAGATGTGACAAACTTGTGCCATTCGGGATTCATGTTGTTTACAAATTTAGAGTTCAGCTGAATGTTTGGCATAGTCATTCTGATGTTTCTCATGTCATTCACAAGCTTATGGAATCTTACATAGTACTCATAGACACTCTCATCTGGTTTCATCTTAAAGTGCTCAAATTCATCATAGAGTTGTGATTCTCTGTCTTCAACAGTTAATTCAGAACCTGAGAGAAGCATCTTGACATTATCCCATACAGCCTTTCCTTTAGTGTTGTGATTGATAAGCTTGTAGATGTCTTTTGGAAGACCTTGCAATATAATTTTAGAAGCCCTGATATCCGCATCGAATCTCTTCTTCTCTTTATCATTGAGCTCATCATACATCTTTGGTCTATCCATTCCGTAAATCAATGTACCATCTTCAGATGTATCAATTATGTCTCTAGTAGTCTCAACCCGATACGGTCCTTCATCAATGGATTTGAGAATGTTGACCCCATTTTCCTTTCCAAGACAGTACAATCTGATTCGTTGAGCCCAAGAATCGTAGTCAGTTCTATCAAGCATGGGTGGACAGTATCTGAACCACTGCTTGAACATCCTCGGCAACAGTGGAGATGATTGTAGGAACGTTGGTAGACATGTTGACAGATTAAACGGGATTTTATAACTCTATGATTAAACCGGGAAATGGATTCTTTCACGGGATTTTACTAAATGAAGAGAAAACCGTATGTTGGGAATTATGCGAAGTAGGATTTCTACCGTCAATTCTGCCGAAGGATTCTGCTGAAGTAGAAGTAGAATCTGCTGAAGAAGAATTCGCTGAAGTATAAAAGCCGTGCCGCGTTTCTCACTGAAGGGTGGAAGCTGACTAGGATATGCATGCGCTTTATTAATTACATGCTAACCCATCATTATTCTTGAACGCCAGGTTAGCATGGGTATTATTGTACTACTCAATATTGTTTAATGTTTACTCATAACATGTATGGGTTGAAACAAATGTTTAAATGCATGCTTGCATGCTTAGTCGTTTCAAGTGAAATAGTTTAGGGTTCCTTGTCTATAAAAAGAACTTGATAGTATGTAATAGACACAGGCAAGTTTTGTGAAACATAGAGTTTCAATTAATAAAAGATCCATAGAGGATCTAAGTGTTCTTAGTTATTATAGCTTGTATTTACATTCCGCTAAAGAATACGAGTTGTAGAGAGTTTCTATTAGTTTGCTTATGATTACATAGGCAACACTAACGATCTACGAGTGCTAAAGATCTGTCAAGGTCTTTGTATTTTCAACAAGCGGTTTCAGAGCACTAGTTATGCCTTCATCTAACCCAAATGTGGCATCTGCTGATGCAAAAGAAGGTACTTTGGTTAGGGAAGATGACCAGGTTACTTCTGTTGAACCTTCTGTTGTATCTGCTGAAGGTTCTACAGAAATCACTAGCTCAACTGAAAAAGTCTCATCTGCTGAACCGACCACCATTTCCTCTGAAGCACCTAATGTACTAGCTTCTGCTCCATCTGTGGAATCTACTCGATACGAAGGAGGTGTTTCGATTAAAGAAGCTAAAACCAAAACTGTCAAAGCTAAAAAGGCAAGCAAGGTGCTTGAAAGAATGCATGCCCTTCGTGATGATATCTCATCTAAATCCACATCTACTTCTTCAAGACCTACTACAGATGTTAATGAAGAAACTAAAGATTTTCCATCTTCCGAAATCTATTTACCTGGTAGAAGGATGAAGAGGATGGCCAAGAGAAAACACACATCTCTGAGAAGATCTGTGAGAAAAGCGAGGACTCATGCATCGAAGAATAAGCCATCACCCAAACATGTTCCTTTGGACCTAAAAGCTGATGACTCAACCTTTATTAAAGAAGGGTCGCTACTTATTTTCTGAGGGATATCCAAATGTGTTGGTCAAGTGGTCTCTGATAGATAATGAGATGAATGTCATTCATCGATTGGACAAAACTTCAATGGAGTTCACCTTTTTGAAGGAAATACTCCATTTGGTAGACAGGGCAAATATACTTACTCTATACACTCTCGTCACCAACCATTACTGCAATACTGCACCACAAGGTTCTGGGATGTGCTTATTGGGAGATCTTCATGTCCTGGTTAACTCTCAATCTCCCAATGGTAAAGGGCATTTCATTTGGAAGAACTCACATCTATGGCAGGTTGAGTCCTGGAGATTTTATCCCCTACCTCGTGTGCATGTAGTTGAGACAAAGGGTGGAATCACAGTCTGCATGTTTGCTGAAAGAACTTATCCATTGTCCAAGAAACTTATGGAAAGGATGCTTTGTCAGAAGTTGGAAATTCCTCCAGACCCAGTGGGAAATGAAAGACTAGACGCTGAACGACTGGTTGGATTGATTAAGACTCAACTTCTGCAAGCTCAAGCTGCATCTTCATCATGAACGCGGTAATCTACATTGTCTTTTGTTTATATGTACAGTCTTTTGTGATGTTTATATTCTTTGTTTTGTTTGATAGTTCTTTCTTAAAAAAAAAAAAAAAAAAGGTCACTTTCTCTTGCAGGTTTGTTATATATAGTTGATGGTTTTTAACTCACCAGATATACCTTGTGTATATCAAAGAGTTGGCTAGTCCAAAGGGTACAGCTTTGGTAAAGACACATTAAATCTGTTGATAGCTGTAATGATTTGCTCAAAATCATAGGGTCTGCAACCACCCATGCTTAATTGCTGAGAGTTGTATGGTCATCAATTCACCATGGTATATTCCTTTTTGGAATCCAAGAATTGGCTAGCCCACAAGTATATGGCTTGTGTTAAAGGTAACTGTATCCATATTTGGTTATCAATTCATCAATTCTAAGAATTGACTAGTCCTGAGCAAACGGCTACAGGTAAATCAATCTGTTTATATAGTTGCTGATTTGCTAATAAATCAGATGGTTATCAATGTACCATAGTTTTCGAACTTAAACATTTGGCTACTCCAGTAGTGATGGCTATTGGTAAAGAGACATCAAATCCATTATTTTCAATGATTCACCTCTCACAGGAGTTAACACACCTGGATGTGATGAGAATAGTTTGAAACTGATATGTATTGATGTACATTATGTCATTTGTTGCTGCAAAGACCTGGCGTTTCAAAGTTTGGTCATCATAGAGATGAAATTGTTTCTGGTTCTTTGCCACTGATGTTTGAGAACAATCCTCTAGTACTGCAGTCTCTAAGATCTATCAAGGTTAGGAAACTGGAACTTAACCAAGTCAAATTCCAGTTTAGGGAGGATTGTTGGGAATTATGCGAAGTAGGATTTCTACCGTCAATTCTACCGAAGGATTCTGCTGAAGTAGAAACGAATCGGCGAAGAAGAGATTCTGTTGAAGTATAAAAGCCGTGCCGTGTTTCTGCTGAAGGGTGGAAGCTGACTAGGATCTGCATGCGCTTTATTAATTACATGCTAACCCATCATTATTCTTGAACTGCCCGAGGTTAGCATGGGTATTATTGTACTGCTCAATATTGTTTAATGTTTACTCATAACATGTATGGGTTGAAACAAATGTTTAAATGCATGCTTGCATGCTTAGTCGTTTCAAGTGAAATAGTTTAGGGTTCCTTGTCTATAAAAGGAACTTGATAGTATGTAATAGACACAAGAAAGTTTTGTGAAACATAGAGTTTCAATTAATAAAAGATCCATAGAGGATCTAAGTGTTCTTAGTTATTATAGCTTGTATTTACATTCCGCTAAAGAATACGAGTTGTAGAGAGTTTCTATTAGTTTGCTTATGATTACATAGGCAACACTAACGATCTACGAGTGCTAAAGATCTGCCAAGGTCTTTGTGTTTTCAACAAGTTGTTTCAGAGCACTAGTTATGCCTTCATCTAACCCAAATGTGGCATCTGCTGATGCAAAAGAAGGTACTTTGGTTAGGGAAGATGACCAGGTTACTTCTGCTGAACCTTCTGTTGTATCTGCTGAAGGTTCTACAGAAATCACTAGCTCAACTGAAAAAGTCTCATCTGCTGAACCGACCACCATTTCCTCTGAAGCACCTAATGTACTAGCTTCTGCTCCATCTGTGGAATCTACTGATACAGAAGGAGGTGTTTCGATTAAAGAAGCTAAAACCAAAACTGTCAAAGCTAAAAAGGCAAGCAAGGTGCTTGAAAGAATGCATGCCCTTCGTGATGATATCTCATCTAAATCCACATCTACTTTTTCAAGACCTACTACAGATGTTAATGAAGAAACTAAAGATTTTCCATCTTCGGAAATCTATTTACCTGGTAGAAGGATGAAGAGGATGGCCAAGAGAAAACACACATCTTTGAGAAGATCTGTGAGAAAAGCGAGGACTCATGCATCGAAGAATAAGCCATCACCCAAACATGTTCCTTTGGACCTAAAAGCTGATGACTCAACCTTTATTAAAGAAGGGTCTACTACTGATTTTCCTGAGGGATATCCAAATGTGTTGGTCAAGTGGTCTCTGATAGATAATGAGATGAATGTCATTCATCGATTGGACAAAACTTTAATGGAGTTCACCTTTTTGAAGGAAATACTCCATTTGGTAGACAGGGCAGATATACTTACTCTGTACACTCTCGTCACCAACCATTACTGCAATACTGCACCACAAGGTTCTGGGATGTGCTTATTGGGAGATCTTCATGTCCTGGTTAACTCTCAATCTCCCAATGGTAAAGGGCATTTCATTTGGAAGAACTCACATCTATGGCAGGTTGAGTCCTGGAGATTTTATCCCCTACCTCGTGTGCATGTAGTTGAGACAAAGGGTGGAATCACAGTCTGCATGTTTGCTGAAAGAACTTATCCATTGTCCAAGAAACTTATGGAAAGGATGCTTTGTCAGAAGTTGGAAATTCCTCCAGACCCAGTGGGAAATGAAAGACTAGACGCTGAACGACTGGTTGGATTGATTAAGACTCAACTTCTGCAAGCTCAAGCTGCATCTTCATCATGAACGCGGTAATCTACATTGTCTTTTGTTTATATGTACAGTCTTTTGTGATGTTTATATTCTTTGTTTTGTTTGATAGTTCTTTCTTAAAAAAAAAAAAAACTCACTTTCTCTTTCAAGTTTGTTATATATAGTTGATGGTTTTTAACTCACCAGATATACCTTGTGTATATCAAAGAGTTGGCTAGTCCAAAGGGTACAGCTTTGGTAAAGACACATCAAATCTGTTGATAGCTGTAATGATTTGCTCAAAATCATAGGGTCTGCAACCACCCATGCTTAATTGCTGAGAGTTGTATGGTCATCAATTCACCATGGTATATTCCTTTTTGGAATCCAAGAATTGGCTAGCCCACAAGTATATGGCTTGTGGTAAAGGTAACTGTATCCATATTTGGTTATCAATTCACCAATTCTAAGAATTGACTAGTCCTGAGCAAACGGGTACAGGTAAAGACACATCAAATCCGTTTATATAGTTGATGATTTGCTAATAAATCAGATGGTTATCAATGTACCATAGTTTTCAAACTTAAACATTTGGCTACTCCAGTAGTGATGGCTATTGGTAAAGAGACATCAAATCCATTATTTTCAATGATTCACCTCTCACAGGAGTTAACACACCTGGATGTGATGAGAATAGTTTGAAACTGATATGTATTGATGTACATTATGTCATTTGTTGCTGCAAAGACCTGGCGTTTCAAAGTTTGGTCATCATAGAGATGAAATTGTTTCTGGTTCTTTGCCACTGATGTTTGAGAACAATCCTCTAGTACTGCAGTCTTTAAGATCTATCAAGGTTAGGAAACTGGAACTTAACCAAGTCAAATTCCAGTTTAGGGGAGGATTGTTGGGAATTATGCGAAGTAGGATTTCTACCGTCAATTCTGCCGAAGGATTCTGCTGAAGTAGAAGCAGAATCTGCTGAAGAAGAGATTATGTTGAAGTATAAAAGCCGTGCTGTGTTTCTGCTGAAGGGTGGATGCTGACTAGGATCTGCATGTGCTTTATTAATTACATGCTAACCCATCATTATTCTTGAACTGCCCGAGGTTAGCATGGGTATTATTGTACTGCTCAATATTGTTTAATGTTTACTCATAACATGTATGGGTTGAAACAAATGTTTAAATGCATGCTTGCATGCTTAGTCGTTTCAAGTGAAATAGTTTAGGGTTCCTTGTCTATAAAAGGAACTTGATAGTATGTAATAGACACAGGCAAGTTTTGTGAAACATAGAGTTTCAATTAATAAAAGATCCATAGAGGATCTAAGTGTTCTTAGTTATTATAGCTTGTATTTACATTCCGCTAAAGAATACGAGTTGTAGAGAGTTTCTATTAGTTTTCTTATGATTACATAGGCAACACAAACGATCTACGAGTGCTAAAGATCTGTCAAGCTCTTTTTGTTTTCGACACCGTATTACAGACAGAGTCAACCAAGTCGCTAAGAAAACCTGAACCAAGTCGCTAAGACACAGTCGAGTCGCTAAATAACAACTCGCTAAGCACCAAGTCGCTAGCAAAATTTTGACAGCAAGTCGCTAAGCACCAAGTCGCTAACAAACTTAAGTACAAGTCGCTAACTTTCACCAAGTCCCTAACAAACTTAAGTACAAGTCGCTAACTTTCACCAAGTCGCTACCCGTAGTGGAGAATCCACTAAGTTTACTGTTTGTCGGCTTGTCTCAATAGACAAGTCGCTAGCTCAACTAGCTAAGTCCTTCAACTACAACTCGCTACCAAATTACAAAGCAAGTCGCTAGCAAGAAAACTTACCGTGGCTCAAGTCGCTACCTAGAAAAACACATAAACACCACTTTTCAATCAAAAAACAACCCAACCACGATGATTCAAGCTTACCAAATCAAAACCTAAGCACATACAATGATTCTAAACACAAAACAACACCCAAGATTTAAACTTTAACACTAGAAATGATCCAAATGATTCAAAAACCACTAAACCTTTTCAAACTCTAAAACTACCTAAAAGTCACTAGAAATCCAAAGATATGTAAGAGATGATCAAACCATGGCTCTTGATACCATTTGTAACATATTGGATTTCACAAACACACTAAACCATAAGATCAAATAGGCGTATTAAGAGTTCTAGAGAGAGAAAGTTAGAGGTTTAGGGAACGTTAGTGAGAGAAAAAAAAATCTTATTATGAGCTCCAACTCTCTACCTTGGGAGGTAGAGAGTATTTATAGTCTTACAATAAAACGCCACACAACGGTCTGTGGATCAGGCATACAGTGGGTAAAGACCCGTCCGTCCTCCACAATGTTACATAACTAACTACTACTTAACATAAAATAACTACGACTACGAGCTTTCTAACGATTACATATACTTGAGGTGACCGACACTTTAACTACTGGATTTTCCAAATCCTAACACTACATGACCTCTGAATTATGATGGCCCGAACAGTAGTACGATATCTACAAACTAAATACGTTTTCACATACTAAACTGTTACTATGAGCAACAAACTATAAATGACTACATCATGATCAATATAAAGACGTATATAGGCTGGTTTATGTTTTCCTAAAAATTATTCATAACCTAAGTCTCAACATTCTATTTTAGGTTGCACGTAGAGGTTTCCCTGGCTTATCCATCACATCCGTTAAAGCACTAAACATCATCAACTCTCGGTGAGTTTATAGCCCCACTTTCTATTACTTAATTGTTTTACAAACCCTTGGGGGGGATACATGCTATTTTTAACCCGAACACATTGCTTTGAAACTGTATGCTTATTTGAATGTATTATTTGCACTAAGTACCACTATTGCAAAACTTAAGTCCCTATTATCATGAACCATTAATCACTTGCGGGTGAACGCGAATGATGTGGATAGATCTATCGGGATTGACGAATCCTGTTTTTTTGACCAATTCCGGTAAAAAAAACGCACTCTATTTGAAGAACCAAAGGTTTATTGGAAAATTGCCTATCAGGGTAACTGTTTGACCAAGACCTGGCAAACTATTATATCAATTTCTATTGACAAGCTGTTAACGTTTTCGGTATCATGAGCTTAGTGGCAAATAAAAGCGGGCTCAAGTATCATATACTTGAGGCAGCCGTATCAAACAAAAGCAGGCTCAAGTATCATATACTTGAGGAAGCCGTATCAAATAAAAGCGGGCACAAGTATCATATACTTGAGGCAGTCGTACCAAGAAATAATAATTGTTTGTTTTCAAACTATTGGTGTGAGTCTAAATTAACTCACACTACCAACATAATGTGTTCAACCATCAGAAAAACTCTATGAATTTCACTCAACCTTTGTGTTGACAGTTTTAAGCATGTATTTCAGGTCCATAATGTCGGAAGCTAGCACGGAAAGGCAAGGACTAGATCAAGAAGGCTATAATTATTTTATCATTCAGTGAAGACATCAAAAGACTTTATATTGATGCATTCTGTAAACAATGGAACCAACTGGGTCCTATTTTGTAAACTCTGATATATTTAAATAATTTGAATGATAAATCCTTTTTAAACGACTCCTTTAGAGATCGTTTTCTATTATTATGACTTTTGTGCCATCGAGTAACACCTAGTTTGACTTCCGCTGCGTATCATGAAATTGGGGGTGTTACAAACAACCACACCTCCACTAGTAGCATCTTCTTCATCAGCTCAGGATAAAGGCAAAGCCATAAAGACCACAAAAGAGCCTGAAAAGATCCCCTATGAAATTGGTGGCATCAGGTACCTGCTTACTCCTGAACTGCTCAGTGCCTACCTCGAGAAGGAAGAAAAGCGTAAGAAACAAGCTGAGGAGGAAAAGAAAAGCAGATAAGCCCTGGTCCAGGTCGTATCTGAGGAAGCTGAGAAGTTGGGGATCAATCCTAAAATTCTTGAAAAAGGACAGGCAAGCCAAAAGTTCCAAGCAGCTCAAGATGCTGAGTTAGCTGCCTTTAAAAAGAAAATGGAAGAAAAGAACAAGAGTATTGCTGCAATCAGGAAAGAAAGGATTGACCACTGCAATTGGACCATGACAAGGAGAAGGTCACCTGAAAAAATAACTGATGTAAAAAGCATCCCCAAATCCAAACCACTGGCAATGAATGTCTACAGGGGGATGATAAAAGAGACTTTGAAGTTCATGATCCATTCAAATTCACTGACTTTGGGATCACTGAACTTGATGAGCTTGGTCCAATCATTGGAAAGAAGCAAAATGTGGTGGTCAAAGAGTTGATGAAATTCCTAAGCAAACATTATGAAAGACCGAGGGAAGCACCAGCTCAGCTGGGGATATAGTCAGATCTTCTTGAGGATCAAGGATCTCAACCTCAATCATCCCAAGGCAAAAGGAAAAGGGTTGAATCTGAGCCTGAAGCCAAGGTGCCTGGCTTTGACTGCAACATGGAGCTGCCTAAAGGGGTTAAGTTTGTGAACTGTTTAGTCATAGAAAATCCTGAAAAAGGACTTTTCTTTGTTGATGTCTATGGGAACCCAGCATTCCAGAGATTGAGTGACATTGATAAGGCAGGCGTAGCTACAATGGCAAGTTACTTACCAGTGGCATCTCAAATCAAAACTCCTAAAAACATCAGGTTCTGCACTGACCTGAATGCCAAGATAAGAGAGCACCCTGACAAAGAAACCCTCCTCTCAAAGAAACCAAAGCCAGAAGCACTGGGAATCCACCTTAATTGACATCTTTATCATTCTGTATTTTGTACTAGTGATAGGAACCTTGTAATCTGATGAATAAACGATGTACGTTTTGTTAATATATTTAGTGTTTCTTGTTATGTTCATTAGTACATTCAGTGTAAGAAGAAGCCATTTGCTCACTTACACTGATCAAACACTTAGGCTATTTGTATATCCAAATAGGGGGAGACTGTTGGGTTCAGTGAATACCCAAACCCCTTGATTCTAGGATTTAAATAGAAAATACCCTAAGTCTTTAGTCCCTTAAACACTAACAAGTCACTGAGTGCATAACCACTCAATGAGTTGTCTTTGGGATACTCAGTAAGAGACAAAGAAGAAGTCTCTCCACTCAGTAAGGCGGTACTAAGGGGTGAAGACTGAGTCAAGAAGAAGATGATGGATTTAGTGAGTGATGACAATAACTCACTGAACACCAAAACTCCTCACCAACTACTACCACTGAAGACAAACTTATGATGACAACTGAAGGCTAGGAAGACTGAAGAATGAGCGGGATAAGGCGGTATAAGTTTGAACAGATAAGACGAAGTCCTTATCAACCAAAGTCAAACTTTCCCTAAATCGCAAACTATCAGGCTCAGTGTCATCACTGACAAGAAGAAAGCAGCCTTGTCACTTACTCTAAATAGCCAATGTAAACAGAGACAAAATACATCAGTATTTTGTCTTCTTTAACCTGTCAGTTTTTCCTCTAGGATAGATTCAAAAACATACTTGTATAAATAGCATAAGAGATGGAGTGAAAGATTCAAACTTGTGCATTAATTGTAAATCACACACACAAGCAATCTTTCACTCCTTCAAATACAACCATGTCCCTGAGATAGCTCAGTGGTTCCTGTGTAGTTGTGCTTAGACTTAGCCTAAGCTTAGTGAGGAGTCATACCAAACTTGTTATTTCGATCCTAAGTACTGTTCCGCAAGTACTTGGGTAATGTATTCTTTTTGATTCATTTTAATAAAGAATATAAACGTTGAAAATTACTCAGTGTGTTTATCTTATTAAAACTTATCTTTACTTGCATCTTTTCAGTCATTGCTCACAATTAATTATTTTAACTATTTTTATATGATTGTGAAACGGGAACAACAGTACCCAAGAAAGATGGAATCCAAATTGTTGAAGGAAAAGATGGTAAAGGGGTAGCTACACGTCCCGTTACTAGATGAGGGGTTTGAATAGACTACCGGAAGCTTAACGCGGCCACGTCAAAGGACCACTTTCCACTTCCATTCATTGATCAAATCATTGAGAAACTATCTGGTCAGAAGTTTTATTGTTTTCTTTATGGTTATTTAGGTTATAATCAAATACCAATCCATCCAGAAGATCAACATAAGACAACATTTACTTGTCCTTATAGCACCTTTGCGTTTAAAAGGATGCCATTTAGATTATTTAATGCTCCCGCCATCTTTCAAAGGTGCATGATGAGTAACTTTTGAGATATGGTCGGAGAGTCTCTTGAGATTTTTATGGATGATTTTTCTACTTATGGTCATTGCTTTGAAGTTTGTCTCAAACAGTTAGAACTTGTTTTAAAAACATGCATAGAGAAAAACTTGGTTTTAAGTTAGGAAAAGAGTCATTTTATGGTCAATGAAGGAGTAGTACTTGGGCATGTTGTAACACCCCCAAAATGGCTCAGCGGAAGCACACAGGTCTTGGGGTGCTACTAAATTGATATCATAACATAAGCATAGAACAATTGATTTTCTTAAAGAAACTTTTATTCATTTCTTGTAAAAATTGTTTACATTATTGATTAGTGCGAAAATGGCTCATTATCAAAATGTGGTCCCAATACATAAATCAGAGTCGTCTATGACCATGCCATGCCTTTGCCTTGCGCCTTCAAAGATAAACTATCATCTCAAAACCTGAAAATACATGCTAAAAAGAGTCAACACGAGGTTGGTGAGTTTATAGGTTTATTTAAATGGCACTTCAGTATACCATTTAACATTTAGTTTTGATGATCATTACGTCTTGCATAATGTCATAAAAATTTGTGTTTACCTTAGATAAAAGAATTTTATTAGTGGACCATAAGTAGGGTATATGTACATTACATTACAACGAATATAATGTCATATATTATATCTATTACGCTAGCACTAAGTTCATACAACCGAAGCTACGACAGTTTGTGTATGCAAAATGTAGTCATACAAATAAGGGGCCCATGGCGAGTGTTTATCCCAATACACTCAATTCTGACATATTATACATTTCGCCTTGACCCATGCGGGGCTAACCGAACGGGGGAGTCACCCCCAATAGATCTATTTATAACATTCGCGCTTCCCAGCAGGAATTGACGGTTCATGAAAAGGGCATTATGGGATCTAAGGACTTAGGCTAAGCTGCGTAATATTCTAAATCAAGCACTTTGGTATGGTCCATAAAACATCTATGTGTGATGTGACTTCAAACAAGAAAACATTCAATAGTATAGTAGGTAAACATATCAATCATAAAGCATAGTATGCATGTAAATGCACAATTTCAGTAAATAAATTCATTTGAGTAAAATGAGCATGTATCTTCCCCCAAAACAGTATAAAACAGTTAAAAGTAGGGGCTATGAAACTCACCTCGGAAATTAGTAGTCCAAAGGAGAATAAATAAATTAATGGTAGTGCACGGCTCCGACACGAAACCTAATTTAGTACGACAAATTTAGTCTTTTATTCATGTTTAAGACTCGATAAAGTTTGACAAAACTTTATAAGTTTTTAAATGTTTGTGTTGTTGTTGTTGCTTGTGTGGCTTTATTTAAGTTTGGTAATAGATTTTCAAAAGTTTGTGTGCATTGGCTTATGGAAGGGTATATGCATAAAAGGATATCAAGGATGAACGAGGCTTCGGTTTTATGATAACCGAATGGCGATGTACGAAAGGTATGTACATTTATTAGGACATTATCGGACTAAGTGGGTATCATAAATGAAGGAATTATATATATACCCATGTATATATAATTAATAAATATATATATATATATATATATATATATATATATATATATATATATATATATATATATATATATATATATATATATATATGTTTATGTCGTTACTAATAAATGTATAAAGAAAAGTTTTAAGTACAATTCAACTTGTACACATTTGTAAGTTTTCAAAATACATTTCATGTGTCAAATGTATACATTTCAAAAGAAATAATCATGCTTGTAAGTGTTGCTATAATTATTTCAAATTGTTATGGAAAATATATAATATATTTGTAGAAAATTGGGCGTGACCCGGATGTATAACCTTTTCGTTCGAGGTACCGTCAAAAATTTCATAAAAGTATTTATTATTGAGATTAAATAATAGGGATTTGTAATTGCAAGTAAATGTTTACCACTTCTATGTTTTTAATAATCTTTGGATGTAAAAACTTCCATTTGAGTTATACCAAAAATATAGGTTTATGTTTCCAATAATTTGATTTAGGAGTATAATAAGTGATACAAAAATATTACTTTATAGTTTAGGTGTAAAGCTCATTTCATCTAACAACTCGGTTTCTCAAGTTTTATTTATTGTTCATATTTCGCTAAATTGGATTCTCCCAGTCTCATATTCGAATCAAATATTGCTAAATTTATATTGTATCAAATTTTCTAATTTTGTTACGAGTAGTGTAAATGAGTTGTATAAATATCTTGTTATTACCAAAATTTGTTTTTGTACTAATGTCATATATATATATATATATATTATATGTCGGGTATGATGAATTGATACGGAATGGCAAGTAAATTGAACAAGACGGGATTGGAGTCGGATGCAAACTCGAGATAACACGAAGATTTAACGCCCAAGTGAGCTGTGACCGAACTAAACGAACCGCATCATTTGGGCTTCGTCCTACTTCTGGAAAACAGAACTTGGGTCTGGCCTGCGAATAGAACCAAACGGACCCAATTATACTCTGGACTTCGGCCCAGTTGTACCCACACAATTCTATTTAATTTTGACTGGTCTGATATTAACACAAGACCAAATGTACCCTTTTGGACGTAGCTGGGCCTTGCAGCCCAATAGATTAGTCAAAAATTTATATAGTAGACAAAGAATGAAGAATTGGAGTTTCATTTTCTGTTTGTAAACAAGTTTGACACGAGGAAATAGTGTACTTTTTGAATGCAAAAACTTAGGCCGAGTACATTTTTAATGCGATCAAGATCACTTTGGTTTAACACGACAACTACTCGAGACTCACACAGCCACACTCACGGTCTTGTGATAAACACGGGTAACCAACACCCTATGGGGTGTCTCTTATTGACTCACGGCATCACTACCACAACCTTCTTTGGGTTGCTTGTATGCTGAGTAAAAATACAATGGTACTAGCAAATTACTCGCTTAGTGACTATTACAATTGGGTACTACCCGTAATCCGTCAACCTTATGGTCATAGAGTTGTACTAGTCGAACCAAAACAAGCAAGATGATTTCCCCTTAAGTGAGGTTAAATCTCAGCCAAGACAACACAGGTGCTAGGCAACCACAGACGGGATAACTACACTAACCACATTAAGTCGAAACTTAACCCTCAAATGGAATACCCATTTAAGCCAATACAAGGTTTATGTCATTACAAGTTTTAACTTCTGTTTTTACCACACTAGTCCAACAACAACAGAAACAAGAACACCACCATTTTATTTTTATATATACTCGATTGGTGTAAAAAAAATCATAAACAATATTCAAAATACAAGTTAAATAATGAAGAACAATTTATTAACAAGACGGAAATAAATCAATATAACCTTACAAGATAGTGGTGATGGTGTTGAGTGGGGTGAGACCCAAACAGAGGTACACGGACAAGTATTGTATTTCCAGATTCGAGTACAAAGAATTTGACACTTGAATTGAGTGATTAACTACTCAATTTACAAAACCCCTAACTTAATTCGAAGAAACCCCTGACCCTAATTTTATTGTGAGGGTGCGAGATATGTGAAAGAAGCTTTGAAACTCGTGTCCCTTTATAATGGAACAAATGGAAGCCTCTACCCTCACTTTCTTGGTCTTGATAGGGAGAGAAAACTCCTCTTAGCTTCTATCACTGTCCTCCATCTTCATCACAGCTGGCATGTGTTCACCTAGAGGTGTAGCTCATCCGAAAGTGGTATGGTGATAGAGATGAGATTAGAGTTTGACTTGGATAAATGCAGGAAATTGCCTTTCCTGTGTAACTGTTTTAGGATAGAGCGAGTAAAAGCAGGAAGAAGATAGGAACAGATAGGGGAGGCGTGGGGTGGGCAGGGGTAAATAGGTTTTTATTTTGTTTTATTATTAATTACTGTATTGACTCTACCCCGTGTTTTGTCGAGTCTATGTGTAAATGTACCTTCCTGGTACCTAAAAAATATAAAAGTTATATTTTTGAAACGTTTTTGAAAGGGTAACAATATGGCATCAATATTACATAGAGATTTGATTATTAGAGTTTTGCCGTTATTTAATTGGTGTCGGTATGCGTGCGGTGCCTGTTTTTCTGAGTTCACGAGATAACCTCTCATTTTCTTTCGTAAATTATCAATGAATGATAAAAAGTGTATATTTCACTTATCTCAGTATTTACTTTTAGTTCTGTGTGTTACTGCGTGCCGCAGTGTGCGGGATAACTTCCCATAACAATGGTTTAAGCTTATGTATGCTTAAATTTAACTCAGGCAATAATAAATTTCACATTTACTATATAGATACTCAGTGGACAAGTATCATGTGTGCGGTGTCGGGTTTTTAAAGAAACTATATGACCTCTCGTTTTTAAATTTAATTATCGACAGCTGTCAGAAAATAACCGATTTGAATTTTCTGACGTAAAAAATATTATTATAATAATCCAAAATTTTACGGGTTGTTATAGTCTACCCACCTTACAAGAGATCCGTCCTGGATCTCAGTTTACGTTACCCGATAGGGTGTCGGGAAAGAGGTGATGGTATTAAGAACAGGTTTTGAGTTTCCCCTAGATTGTTCTAGGGTTTCCCTTTTCGTATGGGTACCTAAGTGTTCTTCCAGCAGCACATCCTTTATCTGAGGTGCAATGATTTTCTGGGGTAAGTTCATTGGGTGAAAGTTCTAATATTTAACATTATGAGGTTTCATTATTATGTTAATGTGGACACCTTTAACTTCTCATGGTCTTATCAAAATGTACCCATTTCTGGTGTTTAATGATTCTAAAGTATAGGGGTTGATCCTTTATATTTGCTATGAGTTTGTGCATTTTCTTCTTTAAAGGGTGAAGAAACATTTGTTTTCGAAACCTTCATTAAGTAAAGGTTTACATAAGTTTGACTAAGGAAATATTTCAAGAAGTAGACATCTATTTGTTTGCAATCAATGGTTGCGTAAAAATGACACGCTTTCAAAAGATTGTAAAACAGGTTCTTAAATAAGGTGTGGATAAGAAGGATTTGCGAAACTTTTAGTGTTTCAGCCAGCGTCTTGTCTCATTTTAATGAGAGTTTCAGAAAATATTATTATGAATCCTTAAAAATATTGTAGAAAAGATGTGTAGCATGATATAAACATTTACCTATGTTTTAAATATCTACGAGTAGAGTTTAGTTGTCTAACTTGGGTAAGGTTAGAGGTTTAATAATTGGTGAACCTCATTGTTTTCTATAGTTTTAGGCAGAGGTGTGTGATACATCCTATGGTTAGGCTTAGTTACCAAGGAAACACTTTTCATTCTGTTTATAAGGTATTAACCTAAAAACGCTTTACTTTGGTAAGGTAGGGGTAGAATTGTAGTTTAATTTATGGTGTAGTGGTAAGCTGGCAACTTGGTTTGTAGGATAATTTATGAAGTGATTCGTAAAACAATTTATAGGACAGATGGAAACAACTAACATTTCGTAAAATTACTGCATATGGTTCGTGAGAAAATTGGAAGTAGCTGGTATGGTGACTAATTTATTTTGTTTATAAGAGGGTAGTAAGGTAGGCACTGTTATTCTTAAGAGGTGGGTGGAGCTTCTAGTTGTCTAATTTCAAGGTAGGGTGTAAAGTTTCCAAATTTGTGTTGGGTTATGGGCCACTTATCGTGCATCTCTAGATCTTGCCAAAGGTTTATCGTCCTTTTCGTTGCCTATTCACACTATGGGATCTTTCTCATAGGTGCTACGGTATGTCGCTCCTAGAATGGCTTGGTTCATCCACGAAGTGTAAGGTTTGGGGTATGGGTGACTATAACATAACCCGATTGTGATATAGAAATATTCTTCATAGGAAAATAAAGTTTATGATTAAGAAATAGTGTGACGCCAGTGTGTGGCTTATGATTAAGAAATAGTGTGACGTCAGTGTGTGGCTTTTTAAAACGTTACATGCTCGTTTACTAAAAACATTACCATTTTATGAGATTAATCAAAATTCACTGGACATAACGCTATCATAACTATCCTAAGTATTGCAAAATTCACCTCTAAGTCGGACATAGGTGATCAGGCTATGTCCCACTGTCCCTGGTTGAATATAGGTGATCAATCTATATTCAACCGAGGTTCAATGAATTTTGAAATACTTAGCTTAGTTACGCTAGTACTATGTCCTAATGCTTTTAAAAGTTGTCATGAAAGATTAGAACAATTATTCCCTTTATGTGAGGGGAAAGGCTTAGTGCTGTGATACGTAAATATACGTATAGTAAGAATAATTATGACATATAGTGAAATTAAAATGTTGGTTACGGCGTAACAACCAATTCTTCTTATTTTGCACTAAAAATGATGGTTATGGCGTAACATCTAGAAGGAGTTACTTCGTATCTTAAATAAATCCTGGTTACGCCGTAATTGAGACAATAGTTTCGGCATAGCTTGCATACGCGGAACCTCATTTGACGTAGTTAGTTACGTCGTAATCTTTGGGAGAGTTACGTCGTAATGTGAGATAGGAGTTACGCCGTAACTTCTTCAAAATGAGCATACTATGATATATCTTCAATAAATTCTCCAAATCCGCGTCTCTTTAGCTCCAATGCTCGTATTTTACCTGAAAGTGAAATATAGAGGAAAAAAGCGTAAATCCATATAAATGATATAAAATACGAATATTATTGGGGGAAATTGACACTTAATATTCAGGACTATTTGATGCTATCAGCTACTATAACATGGTTTGCGAGAAAGTGTTCATTGGTAATAGGAGTAGGTTGCGTTGTACTAACATACTCAAGGAGACGTGTTAGGAGCATACCATAAGGAAGAACCATTTTGTCGGTTTCGAAAAAACCTACCATTCTTTTGGCAATGTAATAGGAGAGATTCAAAGGCTTTTGGTAGATGAGATAATAGTTCATTTGGACAAGACAAGAGTTGGGATGGTCTTTGTTTCCAACCAAACAAATGACATTCTCTCTAAGAATTTCTTCACACTTTTTGTAAATGGGAATCATTTCAAAGAGTTCCATTTGAAAGGGATCACAATGAATGAGTTCTTTGTTGCAGTTATAACGAGATTGGTCGATTCTCTTTGTGAAGATGGTATCTCAATCAATAATGGGGTTATCAAGTGGAGTGTGATAGATAGGTTTAGAGTCTAATGCGAAGGATTGACAAGCAATTGACCAATCTTTGGAATACATACAAATTCCTTCACATGGTATGCGAAGGATTTGCGCGAATGTAGTGAGAGGTAAGATGATGCTTTGGTTGTTTATGACTAAAGCGATTGAAATACTGTCATCATTGTTTCGGATAATCCTAACGCTCTTGTAGAATTCGCAGATGAAGACCGGACAAATTTGTTCATCAATTTTGAGGAGGAAATCAAAGTTGATTGCGGTAAAGACTTTAGGAATTTCGGTGTTTTCAAAGAAACATTCCTCAATTACACGACCTTCGTGGATGAGTCATTTTTGAAGCATTTTGAAGGTTTTTGCGATCACTATTTGATAACCCTTCTTTGCGATAATATGTAGGAATGTAGTGGACGGTCTCATGATGGTTTTGTTGGGTGGATTTAGGCATGTTTGATCCTAGAAGAAAAATAATATTCCAATTAGGTAAAATTTGTCAAGATAGGTTTATGAGTTTATTTTGTATTACCATTGTCGTTTTGAAAAACCTTAATTATGTAGAACTTTTTGTATGGAAAACAATTTTGCAATAAACAATTTGCCAATTGATGATATGAAAAATTTAAACCAATTGAAATGTTTATAACCATAAACCCTAGGATGGAGATGATGAGGAATAGGAAATATGAGTGTAATTACTTACAATGATGTTTAGGATCGAGATGCTTGAGAGTATGAAGCCCTAGGATGATGGGAACTGAGATTTGGTCGTTCTAGGTTTAGGAAGAGGGAAAATGGAGTGCTTTGAGTTTTAAAAAACGAGTCTCCTTTTTGTCATTTTAGCACGGTTCTGTCGGTTCCCTTGTTTGAGGGATCTGGCTAGTACAACTTGAAGGATCCGGCGCTGCAGACAATTTTTGGAGTGATTTGTATTATTCTTTCACTTATAATAAGGTATACAATAACTTATTTTTTAGAAGAACTTGTAGAATGAGATTTTGGTTATAGTCCTATTTGAGTAGATGTTTAGCTAAGATGTTTTAGGAAATAATTGTTTACCGAAAATGGAATGAAGGATGGTAGATCAAGACTTTAACTATCAATATTTTATTTTGTAATAAAGGCGTAGATTTGAAAAACTTGCAAGTTTTAGGAGAATCAAGGAGGAAACTATTCCCGATGATGTGTTAAGATAGAAAGTAGTGAAGAGAGACTTTTTAGAAACTTGTGACTTTGATGTCAAATGCTTAATCCATATATACATACACATAGTATTACATAGATGCAAAGTTTTTATAAAGATGCTTATTGTGAGAAACGAGCATATACCATCATTTTATCCACATGTGATAACTACATTTATAGATCAACTAGTTGTACTTAAGAGAACATACCTTTGCTATATTCCCTTTTTAGAGATTTTAGAAACCATAGACGCGAAATACTTCATGAACTTTTAAAGTACTCAATCGTACTTTGTAAAAGTAAGTTGTGATTACTTTGGGTTCTTCTTTGGGTGTTGAATTTATTTTTCTTTGGATAGAACAAAGTCATTGGAAAAAACCTAGCATGAAGATTTCTCAAAAGAAAATGCTAGAATGATCTATCACTGTCCAACATTTGTTAATATATAAAAATTTCTAAAACATGAATTTTTTGTTTTAAGAAATTTCCTTCTTTGTAGTTTTCAAACATACATGGATCGTATCAAGTTTTTAGAGTACAATATATTCTAAGAAACTTGGTAACGAAGCTCTGATTGCAATTGTGGAAAACTAGAAGGGGGTTGAATAGTTTGGCCGATTAAAACTTTATTTTAAAGTATTTAGATCGACTTATGTCAATCCATTTAGATCGTGTGTTGGATATTAATAGATGGATAATGCAAGAAATAAAGAGTAAAGGAAGACAAAACCACGACACAAGTATTTATAGTGGTTCGGCTACAAGGACACCTTCTTTGCTCTACTCCACTCCTCGAGTACCCCACTCGAGAATTTCTAATCACTACACAATACAAGCTCCTTAATGTGGCGGAGAAGCCTTCACAAGGTCGCCTACTCTTTATCCGTTACCAGGCTAGATACTGAGCTCTTCCACGAGATAGAACCAAACCTATCACAACGTTGCCTACACTTTATCCGGTACAAGGCTAGATACCGAGTTCCATTACAAAGAAGGAAATACTACCCAACACAACTACCCAAAAGAGACACACTCCTTTTTACAATACTAGAAAGGATATCAACATCCTTTAACCCAAACTACACAACTTGTACATCGACGTACCATATCGAATGTACACCTTTGGCACCATTCACTAAGGCCTTCAACATAACACTCTATGGAGGGAAGAAAGAACTATCAACAAGATGCACTTCAGTGGTCTTGATGATGATAAAGCTTAGAAACTCGTGACCTTGAGCTTGCACGTCTTCAAGTGGTGATGATCTCGTATTTAAGAGGAACCTAGAGAATTACACAAAGATAAAACTACATAAAAGGATCATGGGTCATGGGTTATGGACCATGGGTCATGGACTTTGGAACATGGATACCCAACAAGATGCAATGTACCTAGTCAATGGGTTATGGATCTTGGGTCATGGGTCATAGACTTTGGGTCATGGACCATGGATAATATCCAACATGATTTCATGCATGATGTCATGCAATGGGTCATGGGTTATGGATCATGCTCCATGGGTATGGGTTATGGACTTTGGTTCTTACCCAACAAGATTCATTGTACCTAGTCAATGGATCATGGGTCTTGGGTCATGGGTTATGAACTTTGGTTTTTACCCATTACAACATATACAAAGTACATATACATTTTTATAAGATGTAAGTAAACAATATTACTTGTAAGTGTTTTATAAAAATGTCTTTGGTTTTATATAACTTATTTACTAAACATATTTTGATGGTTTTGATATGTTTAGTAAAAGTCTGTTAGTAAACTATTGGCTCAAAGATATTACGTATTTTATTTATTTTGTTAAAATGATTTTACGTTTGTTATCGACAAAACATTAGAAGATCGTAAAATATAAATAAATGTTTTTATGGTTTATTTGTATTAACAAAAGAAACTAACGGAAGATCTTATACTGCAATCACCTGATTGGTCACAACCTTTTGAAATCATGTGTGACGCGAGTGATTATGCAGTAGGAGCTATTTTAGGGAAAAGGGTAAATAAAAAACCAGAAGTAATTTATTATGCAAGTAAGACTTTAGCGGATGCTCAATTAAATTATACAACTACCGAAAAATTATTACTTGCAGTGGTTTTTGCTTTAGATAAGTTTAGGTCTTATGTATGGGGATCGAAGGAGATCATATTTTCGGACCATAGTGCCGTAAGTACCTTATGAATAAAAAAGATGCTAAACCTCGTTTAATTAGATATATTTTATTACTACAAGAATTTGATTTTAAAATACGTGATAAAAAGGGTTCTGAAAATGTAGTAGCTGATCATTTATCTCGACTCCCCATAATTGTTAGTAGTACCAAGCATGAAATTCAGGAAAATTTCCTTGATGAGCAGTTATTGTCTATACTAAATTTCCTTGGTTTGCTAATTGTGTGATTTATTTAGTTGCAGAAAAGATGCCCGAGCATTGGACAAAACAAGAATAAAAACATTTTCTTTCACAAGTTAGAAGGTACATATGGGATGATCTGGAATTATTTAAGATTGGAGCGGATCAAGTCATTCGACATTGTGTACCCAATATTGAGATTCAGGGAGTCTTAAATCATTGTCACCCTTATGCATGTGGAGGAAATTTTAGTGCTAAGAAAACTGGGCATCGAGTTCTTAAACAAGGCTTCTTTTGGCCTACTATTTTTAAGCATGCTCATCTTTTTGTTAAAAGTTTTCTTCATTTTTAACAAGTTAGGGGGATTTCTAAACGAGACCAAACGCCCATAAACCCCATACTTATTTTTGACATTTTTGATGTGTGGGGAATTGATTTTATGGGCCCCTTTCCCACCTCATACGGTTTTCTCTATATTCTAGTGGCTGTAGATTACGTGTCCAAGTGGATAGAAGCGGTGGCCACAAGAACAAATGACCATAGTGTTGTGTTTAAGTTTGTTAAAAGAACATATTTTCACGTCATGGAATCCCTCGTGCTATTATTAGTGATGGAAGATCCCATTTAAAAATTAGAAGTTTGGAAAATTGCTCAAACACTATGGAATTAATCTCCGTATTGCAACACCTTACCATCCACAAACTTGCGGTCAAGTTGAAGTGTCCAATTGTCAAATAAAAGAAATTTTGCAAAAAATTGTTAGACCCGATCGCAAAGATTGGTCTTTAAGACTAGAATATGCTTTATGGGCTTACCGACTTATAAAATTCCGATTGGCACTGCACCTTATCGTTTAGTTTATGGAAAAGGGTGTCATTTACCTGTTGAATTAGCACATCGTGCAATGTGGGCTATAAAAAATGTTAACATGCATTATGATAAAGCAGGTTTGGAGAGAACATTACAGTTGAACGAACTTGAAGATATACGGGATGAAGCTTATGATAATGCCTCTAGTTACAAATCAAAGACAAAAGCTTTTCATGATGCAAGAATTCGAATTCTCAAGTTTATTAATGGCCAAAAGGTGTGGCTTTTTAATGCAAGATTGAAACTATTTCTAGGAAATCTAAAAAGTAAGTGGACGGGACTGAATTTGGTTAAAGATGTAACGCCATATGGAGCGGTTATGATTCAAAATATCAAAGGTGGTGAACCATTTAAAGTGAATGGGCATCGGTTGAAACACTGCATTGAGTTCGCCACGAGAACACGTCTCTAGTTGGACGTAGTTGGTCTTGAGAATGAGGAACCCAAATATCAATTGACATAACCATTATCCAAGTAAGTTTTTCTGGTTGAAGACGTTAAAATTAGCGCTACTCGGGAGGCAACCCGTGTTTGTTTTATTTATTTCATTTTCTATCATGTAGTTGATAAGGCGTATCCTTGGTTTGATGGATACGGTGTATCCGACTCCTGACCTGCACTTTTCATTTTTTACAGGTTGAGTATGCAGCGTATGCCCACTTCCATGGATACAGCGTATCCACCCTCTGACATGTATTTTATTCATTTATCTATTTTACTTTGTTGAACGTTGTGGGTGTGTTCACTATAAACCGTCACGAGACTATAACTCGTCCACTCGGGCTACCGACGGGTTTAAAGGCTTGTTGCATGTGATAAATGCAAATGTGATTCCAACGAAAGTGAGTTTTAGGGAATTCATTTTTTTTTTGTTTTTAATTTTATTCTTATTTTATCTTTCAAGTAATTATTTTTAACCAAATTTCAACTTGAAGTTTGCCTTGCAGACAATGCACTACTTTAAGTTGGGGAGGGCGTACTATAATATTTTAATTGGAAATTGTGGTTAAAAATGCAAAATTGCAAAATTTTGAAAATTTAAAATTTTTTTGTCGCATTGATTAAAAAGTTTTGTGCTAATTTGGACGTAAGAAGTCCCTTCTACATGTATTTGTTAAGTTTTTGCAGATTTTGAAGGTGGACTTTTGGATCATACAATGTCACAAGTTAAGGATCCAATCATAATTGCTTAATCAGGTGAACCCGCTTCCTTTTATTTATTATTTTGGTTAAATTAGTTAATTTGATTTTCATAGTGTGTGCATTTAGTTAGTTCACGTGTAAATTATTTCTGCATATTTTAAGTTAAAAGATTAAACCCTTAGATCAAGTTTCCATACTTATCTTTTCTTAGAATGGGAAGAAAATAAAACAATATGAAGTATAATGATGTAATAGTTGGGTTAGGACACTAAATTTGATCTTATCCAGCTTGTCACCGCACACGGTGGCCACACAAAAAAGTTGAAGAACTGTCATAATTATTGGTGGTAGTCATATGTTGGGCTTGCCTATCTGATTCGTCACCCGAGCAAGGTAATATTTTAGTTGTTAGCATGGGTCAGACACCAATTCTTATGATGGATAGCATTGCACTTAGCTGAGAAAATTTTATGTGAAATAACCCAATCATGGTATTGTTGTTAATAAAATTAGGAAGGTTGGTTTAATTTAGTGCATTGATCAATTAAACTATGTGGTAGATAACTCCATCATATGATATACCAACAGGCACGAAGCATAGTTGTTCCCATTTAATTAAAATGGACTAAATTAACCGGTTTCCGTGTGCCGATGTGTCTTAGTATGCACCTATAAGATAGATATCCATACTTCCAAATGATTAGTCTTTATATCAACCTTAAAAAGAGTGTATAAAGCATTCGGGATGACTTGTATAAGAAACGGTCCCGGATGGCTCAACAAAGAACTTATGTATGTTATGAGCAAAAATGCTTAAAATATGAAGTAAAATTCATGTGCAAAACTGAGAAAAAAATGAAAATATGTAAGCTAATGTATGATGACTTATGTGCTCTTAAAAAGATATTATCACCTCTCATTTTGTATTGATGTTTAGATTACTTATAGGGGTGTTGGGCGCATGGTTAATTATATGAAACATTAAGTATATGGAACCAATGGGAGCAGTTATGTTATGTGTTTAAAAAGGACAAAATTATTGGTAATCATTTTGGATTATTGGTCATATAAGATGGTTATTAGTGTACTGGGTTGAATTTGATCTTTTTGATGGAATTTCAATGATATGATTAAAAAACATGTGATTAACATGCTAAGATGTAGTAGATTTCTTCCTCGGGACGAGTAAGAGTTAAGTTGGGAGATTTGATCGGTGCATTTTACATACACCTCATGACACGTAAATTTCTTAATTTTGCATTGTTATTATCATTTATATATGTTACTTTGAGGTGTTTTGTGATTATGTAAGTTGCGCGTAAAAGAAGTCAAAACAATGAAAATAAAGCGATTAGAAGAAGAATATGGCGTATCCAGTGATGGAGATACGCAATATATTATACTTAATTATTACTTAATTGAAGAATATGGCGTATCATATTCTGGAGATACGCCGTATAATCCAGTAAGCAGCTCGTGAATATTGGGCTCTTAAGCTTGATTAGATACTAAGCTTAAAGGGCTAATACTAAATTAATCCAACAAGATCATTTGGCCTATGACTTACGAAAAAAAGAAGGAACAAGATTTAGTGGATATTAGAAAAGAATAATGCATATTCTTTTTTGTGGGCAACAAGAAAACGTAACAAGGATTCACCCTAATCTTTTATATAATAAAAGAATTACATCATTTCGGAATATTGTTGCAAAATCCTTCTCACTAAAAAAAAAATTGGACCAATAGGAGAGCTTGATTTTGCCACGTAAGCGAAATCGTGTGATGTGATTGGTTAATAAAAGTCAAAATTAAATTGATTTTGGTCAACATTTAATTAATTTGGTGGAGAAATTTGGTTGAAAAGAAAAGCACATAAAAACATAAGTGTCAAATTTATGAAAACAAAAACTTAAAAAAAAGGGGGTAATTAATAAAACTTTAGTGGTTAAATTTTTTAAAATTTTATAGATTTAAGTGTAATATTATAAGTTTTCATGTTTTTTAATAACTTTAGAAATTAAACAAATACTCCCTTATACTTTATGCCCCATATACTTTATAACTTAAAAATACAATATATATGTTGTTTTAAAACTCTAACATATAAATATACATAAGATTATAAATATCATTTTTTAACTATATATGTTTACTAAGGACTCATTTATTTCATATTAAAAGTAAGACAAGTGTGGACACGAATTTGAATATTAAATACGGCTAAATTATTGAAAACGGAAATATAATTATCAAATTGTAAGAACGAGCTATAATAATATGAAAAAAAGGTGATTGTACTTATAACAACTACTCATGTAATTTTTATTTATTCATATAAAGATATGTAGAAAAACTTTTTTTCTTTTTTTTTTGGAAATGCAACAATATGTATAAAAACATTTTTAAAAAACTTTAAGGAGTATATTTTAACTTTATCAACGTTTATTATGTGCAACAAAACTCGCATCTTGTGTACATCATAATATAAATAGTGAACATCTATATCAACTAAATATAGTTGAATCTTGAGTTATCTAACAAATTTTTTTACAAAATTTAATTATACAAAGTTCTAATGGATATTAATGGATAATGAAAAACTCGTGCATAAGTATATAATTATATGTAATTATTTTTAAAAACACAATATTCAACATTGATACAAAATAATTTTTTTTTTGTCAAAACCCTATGCGTACACAGGTATTATAACTAGTTATTCATTATATAAACTACATAACTGGTTCCCGTGGATAGATTGATTCAAACGAGAGAAAAAAAAAAAGAAAAAAAAGCAACCATCATTTGAGAAGAAAAAGAATAAAAAAATAAAATGTGTCCATCAACATGATGTTCGGCGAAACATCTCGCGATCAGAACTCAGATTAGGGTTTGGTCTTTTGTACTTTAATTCTTTACTTTTTTTTAACGATTTTAGAGTTGTGAACACTTTGATGTTGATTTGATCTTAATGCATATTTTATGTCTTCCATTATTGTGTCATTAAATTAATTTAATAGTTGGTTGTAAGGCGATATAATATTGTGGTTGTCCCGGTCGTGCCGAATCGATCCATGTGACGTATGAGACGATTAATGCCAATATACATATTTCGTGGCTAGAATTAATTATTAAATTAGTAATAGTTTTTGTCTATGAAAACTTGAGCAACTGTAATCTCTAGTAAAAAAAATACACAAAATATATTGTGATCAAACCTAAACCCGGAAGTGATCGTGTTTTAATTCATAAGTTTTACACTTTTAATTTAATTGCTTGTTTTAATTTCATTTTGGTAGTTTTAGTTATTTTATTATTTTAGTTTCTGTTAAGTTTTAATTAGTAGTTAAAAATCAATCTCTCTTAATCAACATAATTTACTGTTTCATTTAATCAAATATGAATTATAGTGTTAAGCATAAGCTCCTCGTGGATACGATCCTTTACTTAATCTATTCTAAAAGTAGTTAATTAAGGTTATTTTTGGTAGAGTCAACGACCTCAATCACTCCACCTAAAGCTTTTATTATAGTCAAACCTAGTAAACCACTTGAACAAATATGCGTTCCCATCTTCGTTAGATGGTGAGAGTTGGTGAGAGCCTGGTGTCTTAAGCCTTGGGGCGTTGAAGCAGAAATTATAAGAATCCATCATTTCGGTATGGGTTTTCAGATGACGTAACCGTTATAAATGCAAAAAACAAAAGAAAAACAATAACAAAGGAATTTCGATAATCCTTCAAAGGGTTCCCAAACAGGTCTTCAAAAGAAACACTCTTTTCTTATTTAATAATCCATAATTGTCCTCAAACATAAAAATATTGCGACTGTTTATAGTCTAATAGAGTCTTGGAAAGAAAGCCAAAATCTCTTCTAAAACAAATAATAAGGAAACAAATCATAACTTATGACCCTTAATAATCTAAATAAATCTTTATATAAAAATAACATAACGCAAAATATTAAAAGATAAATTGTGACAATTATAGATTGTCATCTTTACCCGTCCATCTTCTCAGACTAATTGGCTTGACTTCTGTGTTGACCTAAGAACCGGTGGCTAAGCTAGAGGAGCTGGAGCTCGAACATGCCTTGCATAATTCTCCTCCTCTTAGAAAAAGACTCGTCCTCAAGTCTTGTCTTTCCAAGTCTCAAACTCTTAAACTTTCTAACCCCCTCCGTTTCTTTACCACGACCTCTCAATGGAGAACCACGTTCCCCCGTGCCAACCCATTGAATAAGATTGTCCAAGTGAAGTGACATCATCCTCACTCACATGAACGTTTCCTCATTCGGAGACTCTACGGTTGACTTGTGTTTTGAATCTGTCTGAACTTCCTTCACTTGTTTAATGAGGTCTTCATTCTTTATAAAACGTGGATCTTGTCGGTTTGATATATTGTTGCCTCGACCAACGCGTCAAGGAATTATGTTAATATAAATAAGCCGTAAAAACGTTTATTTATATTTTACGATCTTATAATGTTTTGTCGATAACAAACGTAAAATCATTTTAACGAAACAAATAAAATACGTAAATAGTTTGAGCCAATAGTTTACTAACACACTTACGTTTTCACATAAAACACTAAACTAGTAATATTGCTTTCATAATTTAGTAATGCATATGTACAACAACTAGTGTTTACATATTCAGTGGATATATACATACTTAGTATATATTATAATGGGTAATAGAATGGGTAGAAGTTTAAGTATTTAACCCATTAACTTAACACATTGAATGTAGTTGGTTAAAACCCAAAGTCCATGACCCATACCCATGGAGCATAATCCATAACCCATGACCCATGGAGCTAACCCATAACCCATTGACTAGATGCATTGCATCTTCTAGATACATTGTATCTACTTGGATACCCATGGTCCAAAGTCTAGGACCCATGACCCATGACCCAAAACCCATGGGTAATGAGGAGCGTCTCACGGATCCATCAAAATACACTAGACGGATCCCTCCAACAAGGGATCCGTGGGATTCGTGGAATAGTAGCATACTTTTGTCTATAAATAGTGAGCCATTTCTTCATTATAAGTTGCCACTCCTACACATACTTTCTCCTAATATTGTAATCTCTCTAACCTCAGATCCAAAGGATCTCTCTATGTAGTTTGTGTTTGTTTTTGTGTGATTCTCTAGGTTCCTCTTAAAGGTGAGATCACCATCTCTTGAAGTCGAGAAAGCTCAAGTCCATGAGTTGCTATGCTTCGTTATCATCAAGACTACTAAGGTTCTCTTGTTGATAGTTCTTTCTTCCTCTCTAAAAGTGTTGTGTCTAAGGCATTAGTGAAGTATGCCAAAAGGGTCAAGACGAAGGCATTAGTGAAAGGTGCCGAACGTCCGTGTCAAAGGCATTAGTGAAGGATGCCAAAAGGGTCAAGTTGAAGGCATTAGTGAAAGGTACCGAACGTCCGTATCAAAGGCATTAGTGAAGGATGCCAAAAGGGTCAAGTCAAATGCATTAGTGAAAGGTGCCAAAATATCATGTCAAAGGCATTAGTGAAAGATGCCAAGGGTGTACAATCGATATGGTGCATCGATATACAAATAGAGATAGGTTGTGTCCAAGGATACTTATATCCTTGATAATGTTGTAATAAGGAGTGGGTCTCCTTTGGGATAGGTGTTGTGTAGTGTTGGGTAGTAGTTCCTCCTTTGTAATGGAACTCGGTATCTAGCCTTGTACTGGATAAAGTGTAGGCGACGTTGTGATAGGTGTGGTTCTACCTCGTGGAAGAACCCAGAGTCTAGCCTTATAACGGAAAAAAAAGTAGGCGACGTTGTGAAGGCTTCTCCGCCAAAAGGAGTTGTGTCGTGTAGTGCTAATAAACTCTCGAGTAGGTGACTCGGGGAGTGGAGTAGGGCAAGGAATGTGTCCTTGTAGTCGAACCACTAAAAACACTCGCGTCGTGGTTTTGTGTTTCTTACTCTTTACCTTTGAATTATATCTTTACATATATATATATATATATATATATATATATATATATATATATATATATATATATATATATATATATATATATATATATATATATATATATATATCTATCAATATCCAACATACACATCTAAATAGATTGACATAAGTTGATCTAAATATTTTAAAACAAAGTTTTAATCGGTAAAACTATTCAACCACTCTTCTAGTTTTCCACAATTGGCATCAGAGCTTCGTTACCAAGTTTCTTAAGAGTATATTGTACTTTTAGAAACTTGATACGATCCATGTATGATTAAAAACTACGAGGAAGGAAATTCCTTAGAAACAAAAGGTAACGTTTTACAAATCATCATATTTTGTAATGTTGGATAATGATAGATCTCTCTAATATTTTCCTTGTTGAAAATTCTCCATACTAGGATTTGGGCATCCTAAGAAGATCATGAAGAATTTCTCTCTAATACTTCTTTCCTTAAAAAGAATATTGAGCAAAGGTATGATCTTTATTAAATTACTTACAATTTTTTTTTCTTCTTTCATATATTTTCTAGATGAATCAATAGTGTCATTTTTTTGTTTAATCATGATTAAGTTTAGTAGTATCATTACGCTCTCTTAAAAATCACTAAAGTAGTTATCTATATTGAACTCATCATCAAGAATGGTATTCTTCGTTGATCTATATAGACAAAACCACAAACTAGTGATAATGATATCTCGGCTATTCAAGAGCCTTGATCATCACTCCTCACACAAGGATTATTGACATTTCATCTATGTAAATAAGTATCCATATGAGACTTCTCATATTATGATAAAATGTGATTTTATTATAATCGTTCAAAACTTCCCAAAGAATTATGACTTATTCATAAAAAAGGGAACCTCGTCAAATAGGACTAGTAAAACACGTCAAAACCCTAAACCTTAAATTATAGAGCATAAACATCAACCCTAGCCAAGAATTAGAACTCCCAAACCAAAATTATCAAGGATCACTTAAGTTGTCAAATTGCTGATATGACGGATCCCTTTGCTTAAACTAGCCGGATCCTCATACAAGGGATATGTGAGATCCGTGCAACAGAAGACAGAATAAGAAATATATGATCAATGTGGAAGCTCCACTCTTCACTTTACTCTATCAAAACTCATGAACATAAAACCCATTTACTGTTCACAGGAGTTAATTGATCATCTTCTCCAAGGAAACAATCTCTTATGTAAGTTTACTTCACTACATTGTTATTTCCATTCCTTGATTCCTAGGATTACAATTTTCATCTTTAGAAATTGAGCTCAAATGAGTTTGTCACAATTTGTTACCACATTGTTTTCTAAGATAAACTAAATCAAAGAATCAACATTGTTAATACAAATTAAACTCATTTTTTGAATTCAATGAAGATGTATTGAGCAAAATTGTGATGAATCCGATTAGGTTTCACACAATTAACACCACATTGTGGTTTTGATCTTTAGAACCAATCATGCCTAGCAACCGTCAACAAGATTACCATGACACCGCTCACTATATTCCCATGTACCATCGTAAGGAAGGCCTAAGCCCGGATGATCGAAAAGCCTTCAAGATGTTGGAAAAGAGACTCTTCCATGAAGGACGAGTGGTTGAACCATCATTCCTCAACAACACCAACACTCGCCAAGTTTTTGGAGGAATTAACTTCGATTGTCTCTTGGACATTAATGAGCAAACTTGTCTGGTGTTTGTAATAGAATTTTACAAGACAATGAGAATCATTCGGAATGAAGATAGAACCATTTTGATAGCCTTCATCATCAATGAGCACGATTTCACCTTTACTCTTGTAGATTTTGCAAGGATAATCCGTATCCCATGTCAAGGAGTGTGTATGTACTTTAACGAATGATCGTTGGTGGAGCTACATGACATGGTGGATCATCACGAAGTATACTTCACATTCATCCTGGAAGCAACCACGGTAAGGGATACCGTCTTCATGGAAAGAGCATCTCCATCAAGAGTCACGAGAAACTCCAAGGTGATCTATAGGGATCCATTTCAAATGGAGCCTTCAGAAATGTTCCCATTATACAAGAAATGGGAACTCGTGCTAAGGGAGAATGTACTTTTCTTGGGAGGAAACAAGGATCATCCCAATGCTTGCCTAAGCTTCATGATTTATTGACTTGTAACCGATACTCACTTCAACCTCGCCTATTACATGGTAAAAAGAATGGCAAGTGTGAAAACCATGGACAAGATGGTACTCCCTTATGCCATGAACCTGACTCGTCTAGCAACCTTCATCTTTGCTCTAGATCCTTCTCCTTATTCCTATGACCACAGTTTTTGCAACAAGGCCATGGTGCCTCTATCCGATGGAAAGACTACAAGGATCATGATGGATAGCAAGAGACCTCACCCACCAACGGACTCATCGGATGAAAGAGAAAGACAAAGAGAAAGAGAAGGAAGCAGCAACCCCCTTGGCAACGTCCATCTCGACCCCTTAGCATACATCAACCAACTGCCAGATGTCTCAAGCCCTTCACAAGAGTTCCAACAAACTAGGGGCATGTTCAAATGTTTTGCTAACTTCCTCATGAAAAAGAAGAAGTAGAGATGGAGGGGTGAAGAGTGAAGGGGATAAAGATGGAGATGAAGATGGAGGTGAAGTACGAGGATGAGTGGAAGGAAGGTAAGGTCTTAGACCTTAATTTGTGAACAGTTTATGAAACAATGGTTTGTAAACAATCTAAACAATATTTATGTAGTTTAGAACGTAGCTTGTAGAAGATGGCATAACTTGGATTAAGACACTATAACTTAGGAGCCGCGAAAATAGGAATTTTACGACAACTTGATTTCATTCAAGTAGTCGATGTCACTCATTTTGCTTACATTTTAGTCATCCCCTCTTACTATGCGTTATATTTGTTGTTTGCATATGTTTATTGAGTGTAGAAATGATTAGGATGAGTATTTGTTAAAGAGTGCAAAAACTGCACACTTGCTAAGAAGCTATTGGTCAGCAGTAGCCGAATCCCTGGGCTATAACTAGCCGGATCCCTCAGATGAGGGAACCGTGGGATTCGGGCAAACAGACATGCAACTGCAGACCATTATACATCAAACCATTCCTCTAGATCACATCACACTAGCTAAACATGTTTCTTTAAGACCATATTTAACTTAGGATCAAATTCAAAGTGCTTTTGATTTATCAATTCACCTAAACTCACCATATTTCCGCTCCAATGCTCACACATTGTTCCTCACATCTCAAAACACTTAGCTTGATATTTCTCTCAATTTTAGCAAATTGATTTTAGTCATCCTTACCTTAAAATAGGCTTAAAACTAGTTTTTCATTTATTTTTATGTTTCAGGAATTTTTTAAATTTCTCTTAAGCCACAATTTGTTCTCTAGGATCAATTGCCCTCATTTTTCATTCTCAAATCAATGAGTATCATCCTTAAAACACTTAGTTACACTCTCAAAAAGTCCACTTTCCCACCAAATACCATCATTAAGTATCCTCACTCCTTATAGTTGGACATTTAAGTCACCTATCACTTAAGACATCTAAGGAAAGTCAAACCCTCAAGATTTATGGGTACTAGACCTTAAAAGCGCATAATCACTTCATTACTTTACTATCTGACAGACGGATCCCTGGTTTATAACCAGACGGATCCCTAGTGAGAGGGAACCGTGGGAATCGTGTCTACAGAACGGCTTATGATCAGCTTTTCTTCCAAATTCAAACCCTCTTTGGTAATCTAAACACTTTTTCTTACCATTTACTGATTCCCTAGATTAGAACAACACCATAGTTGACCTTGGTGCATGCCAAATTTTCTTAGTAGTCATGAATTTAATTCACAAAACTCAAATTCATCCTTTATAAACCAAACACTCTTAAGAGCTTAAGTCACCATTCTTACCACAATCCTAAACTCAGTAGTTAAAGACTTCTACTACACACTCTCCTTCACTATGACTAAAGCATCTAGTAGGAACTCTTCAACCAAAGGTTCATCCAAAAAGAATGCTCATATGGTTCATGAGATATCATCCACCAAGTCATCACCTGTAAGAATTTCAAATGCTAGAATCCCTCCTCAACTAACTCAATCAACAATAGCTAAAAGAACCGCTAGAATTAGCATTCGACCTTTTGAGTTGGAAAAAGCTTCATCAAGCACTAAACCAAACACACCTAGTTCTAGTAAAGCACCCAAGACTTCACTTCTAGAGCCTAGACTACATTCCTTTACCGAACCTCTTTCCCATCCAAATCTCTACTCATTAGATCACTCACCACCAAGGACTTCCCAATCACCAACTTTCTCGTTAAATAAGGAACCTCCTACATCACCAAATAGTCCATCTTTGGAGATAGGGAATCACCAAAAATCTAACCACATAGAGAACATTCCATTACCACCACCAACTCATGTATTATCACCTTCACTCTTAGTGGAACCACATCCTACATTGCTCAACGCACCTCCATCATCCTTTGTGGAGCCTCCTCAAAACATCCAACCTTCTCCGGTTCCTAGTCAGGACAATAATTGCTCAAATTGTCAAATCACCCAAGGACTTGTTCAAGAAGTACGAAATGAGTTGCATTTCATGTTTAATCATCTCCTTGAACAACTGGACCAAATCAACAATTCTACTCATCCTTAGATGCAAGCACATTGATGCGTTTTAGGTTTCCGTCACTTATTAGAATTAGTAGAAAATGTATAACATGTTTAAATCATTCTCTTAGTTTTAGAGATATGTAGATCATTTCTCATATTTGTATTGAATGAAATTACATGTTATATGCCATATTGTCTTGAGAATATGTTTGGTGCCTTAATACATATGTCATTTTGATGTTAACATCACTTTTTACATCACCATTGTTGTCTTAAGCTTACAGACAGACGGATCCCTCAGTTTAGCTTAGACGGATCCCTCCAAAGAGGGAACCATGGGATCCGTGCAACAGAATACTTGTTTATTACTAACTTGAGTCTTATTTGCAGGAAATTATGCTCTATATACTTGTTTTATAACCTTTGTTTTGTAGATTTTCAATATACACGTGAAGACTTTGACACCCTTAGCTAGGGGGAGTTTCTTGCCAAATAAAAACATTGCAAAATCATTGAAATATTTTTCACATAGGATTACATTACATGACGTCCTCCTTGTAAATGTGCAATCATCAAGGGGGAGCATATTCGTCACAAAGACGAAACCATTTGCAAACATAATTGCAATGCACTAGTATAGAATTTCTACTTACTTGACACCCTCACAAAGGGATGAACTCGTCAAGGGGGAGCTAAGACGAGAACACTTCTCTTCACTTACACTCTATTTTTTATTTTTCTTTCTTTTCACATGTTTTTCTTATAACAATGTGTTAGTTTCTTTTCGACGCTCTTTTTGTTTCGACAAAAAAGGGAAGAAGAGAGTAAAAACTCCAATTCAAACTTTTACAAATTTTAGTTTTTCCTTAAAATAATCTTATGTTTTGTCATCAACAAAAAGGGGGAGATTGTTAATACAAATAAGCCGTAAAAATGTTTATTTATATTTTACAATTTATTAATGTTTTGTCAATAACAAACATAAAATCACTTTAACGAAACAAATAAATTACGTAAATAGTTTGAGCCAATAGTTTACTAACACACTTACATTTTCACATAAAACACTAAGTATGTATTATAATGCATATGTACAACAACTAGTTTTTACATATTGGGTAGATATAAACATACTTAGTATGTATTATAATGGGTAATAGAATGGGTAGAAGTTTAAGTATTTAACCCATTGACTTAATACATTGAATGTAGTTGGTTAAAACCCAAAGTCCATAACCCATACCCATGGAGCATAATCCATAACCCATGACCCATGGAGCTAACCAATAACCCATTGACTAGATGCATTGCATCTTCTAGATACATTGTATCTACTTGGATACCCATGGTGCAAAGTCTAGGACCCATGACCCATAACCCATGACCCATGACCCAAAACCCATGGGTAATGAGGAGCGTCTCACGGATCCATCAAAATACACTAGACGGATCCCTCCAACAAGGGATCCGTGGGATTCGTGGAACAGTAGCATACTTTTGTCTATAAATAGTGAGCCATTTCTTCATTACAAGTTGCCACTCCTACACATACTTTATCCTAGTATTGTAATCTCTTTAACCTCAGATCCAAACGATCTCTATGTAGTTTGTGTTTGTTTTTGTGTGATTCTCTAGGTTCCTCTTAAAGGCGAGATCACCATCTCTTGAAGTCGAGCAAGCTCAAGTCCATGAGTTGCCATGCTTCGTCATCATCAAGACTACTGAGCTTCTCTTGTTAATAGTTCTTTCTTCCTCTCTAAAAGTGTTGTGTCTAAGGCATTAGTGAAGGATGCCAAAAGGGTTAAGACGAAGGCATTAGTGAAAGGTGCCGAATGTCCGTGTCAAAGGAATTAGTGAAGGATGCCAAAAGGGTCAAGTTGAAGGCATTAGTGAAAGGTACCGAACGTCCGTGTCAAAGGCATTAGTGAAGGATGCCAAAAGGGTCAAGTCAAAGGCATTAGTGAAAGGTGCCAAAAGATCATGTCAAAGGCATTAGTGAAAGATGCCAAGGGTGTACAATCGATATGGTGCATCGATGTACAAATATAGATAGGTTGTGTCCAAGGATATTTATATTCTTGATGATGTTGTAATAAGGAGTGAGTCTCCTTTAGGATAGGTGTTGTGTAGTGTTGGGTAGTAGTTCCTCCTTTGTAATGGAACTCGGTATCTCGCCTTGTACCGAATAAAGTGTAGGCGAAGTTGTGATAGGTATGGTTCTACCTCATGGAAAAACTCGGTGTCTAGCCTTGTACCGGAAAAAGAGTAGGCGACGTTGTGAAGGCTTCTCCGCCAAAAGGATTTGTGTCGTGTAGTGCTAATAAACTCTCGGGTAGGTGACTCATGGAGTAGAGTAGGGCAAGGAAGGTGTCCTTGTAGCCGAACCACTATAAACACTCGTGTCGTGGTTTTGTGTTTCTTACTCTTTACCTTTGCATTATATCTTTACATATATATATCTATCAATATCCAACATACACATCTAAATAGATTGACATAAGTTGATCTAAATATTTTAAAACAAAGTTTTAATCGGTAAAACTATTCAACCCCCCCCCCCCTTTCTAGTTTTCCAAAAATTACATAACCATTAAGTCACCCATGTCTACAAATTTGTTAAGCATAGTGATGCAGGTTTTACTGACCAGGTTTTAATATTTATAATTACTCGTTATACCTATGGTCTACCCCAATGCACTAACGGGCAGTGTACCCGGTCGTGTGTAGTGTAGTATTCGGTAAAATTGAGATCGTCCCAAGAGCTATGTGTGTGGATTAATACTAAGTCTAGGTGTCACAGATTAATATGATTTCGATATGGAATTAACTAATTAACTACTAAAGCAAATAAAGGCAAAAGATGTGATCAATAGAGGAGATTGGTGCTAACCTAGTTGCTCATCCTAATTAGTAGTGTTTACGTCTAATTACTTCCAATTACTTCAGGTGGGTTCAAAGTCGCTAGGACAAAGATTTGGTCAGTTCGTCCTAACCTATCAGCAAAGGGTACCACTGGAGAAGTCAAGTGTCCCCTCATAAGTCCTGTTGTTCCTGGTCCCCTAAGCCAAGTCATTAAGTACCGCTACATGCTAGATTTATAATAGTGAGTGCCCGGGAGCTAGCATCTTAAACACTCACCCCTTACTTCTTAAGTTCATCCAAACGTTAGGTGATCAGTTAATCAAATCGCTAAGCAACTAGCCTCTACCGTCTCAGTTGGTCATATCTTACCCTTCCCGTCTCCGTCTACTCACTTAGGGTCAGTTGGTCATATCTCCTAAGCAACTAGCCTCTACCGCCATTCAAAACTACCGAAACAAGGATAGCTACCAACAAACTATGCATGCATACATTTAGAAATAATTATACGGAAGCAATGTAAATGCAAACAAAACAATTAAGGAATCATAACTAGGCAAGCACCAAGAGGTGCTTAGCCACTCATATTAACTATAACAATCAATTTAATGTTTAATGTTACGAAATACATGAATTGAAAGTAAAGAAAAGATAAAAAGCTAATGCTTATCGTAGGGGAGTGATTTCTCCCTTGGAGATAGCTCCGTATGCTCCTCTATATCTGCCTTCGACTTCTTCTCATGTTCACTGATTGTTGTGTGTGAAATGGGATGATTTGAAATGCTGGAAATCGTGGGGTATTTATAGGCCAGATCTAGTTACGGCGTAATTATTAAAAGAGTTACACCGTAACATACAATTCTTTGTAATTTGGACTAATAATGTTGGTTACGGCATAACCTCTGGAAGGAGTTACGCCGTATCTTCAATAAATCTTGGTTACGCCGTAGTTGTTGCATGAGTTACGGCGTAATTAGTAGCGGCGCGGAACCTCATTTGACCTAATATGGTTACGTCGTAATCTTGGATAGAGTTACGCCGTAATCTTCTATTGAGATGGTTTTCTGAGCCACGCTTTAGTTACGACGTAATGTAAGAGAGGAGTTACGTCGTAACTTCTTCAAAGTGAGCATACTATGATAAATCTTTAATAAACTCTCCAAATCCGCGTCTCTTTAGCTCCAATGCTCGTAATTTACGTGAAAGTGAAATATAATGGAAAACAAACGTAAATCCATATAAATGATATAAATTACAAGCATTATCGGGGGAAATTAACACTTAATATTCAGGATAATTTGATGTTATCACATAGCCATATGTATCAAATTTAGGCAGAAAAAGTAGGAGCTTCAGACTAGTGTATCGTCTTGTAGAAACCTCAAATGGCAGATCCAAACGGTTAGATTGTGACTTTTGTACCCCATGCCCGAAAATCAAAACGCTCTAACGGTTAACGAATCTAAGATGTCAATTCTCCCGCAGCTGCGTAGGATGTGATGAACTGAAACAAATATATCGTTTCTCTCTATTTGGTTTCTCAAAGTTCTATGATTTCTTCTCCCCCTAACCTAGACTCTTGATACCAAATGATGGCGTAATCTTTGTAAATGCAAGAAACCAAACAAGAAAAATAACAAAGGAATTTCGATAAACCCTCAAATGGTGCCCAAACGGGACTTCAAAAGAAACACTCTTTACTTATTCAATAATCCATAACTGTCCTCAAACATAAACATATTGCAAATACTTATACTATAATATTGTCTTGGAAAGAAAGACAAAATCTCTTCTAAAACTAATAATAATAAAACAAATCATAACTTATAACCCTTAATAATCTAAAAAAAATCTCTATATGATAATAACATAATGCATAATATTAAAAGATAAATTATGACAATTATAAATTGTCATCTTTACCCGTCCATCTTCTCGGACTTATTGTATTGACTTCCGTGTTCACCAAAGAACCGGCAGCTAAGCCAGAGGAGCTAGAGCTTGAACATGCCCTACATCATTTTCATTAGGAGGTATTTTTACATCTCATAGTATTTTTACACCACTTGGTCGGAATGTGTGTTGAACTATTCTCTTTGAGGTTCTTACGTGTTATGTTTCATGTGTGGGGTTGTGTAAGGTTGTATGTCGTGCAGTGGCGGAACTAGGATATTAGATTGTGGGGGGCAATTTATTTTATTTTATTTTATTTTATTTATTATTTTTTTTGGTACAATACTAACAAAATACGGCAAAAAAACTAGAATAAGAATGATAAATTGAGTATCGTTACGTAGAGATCAAGGATATACAAGGTTTTAAAGTGTTGAATGTTAGGTTTTGATGTGTGGGTGGGGGCAATTTCAGTTTTGGGTGAGACATTAAAAAAAGAGAGAAAAAAAAGAAAAGAAAAAAAAGCTAAATAATTGAAGAAAAAATACACTAAAATCTCGTCTTGTTTGTCTAGCCATGGAGAGCACCGCCTCCCCATAACACATACCTGCATCCACCACTCGTGTTGTGGTTGATTTTAACTCGTGTCATACTTCTTACCGGGTGTTTGCCATTAGTGTCACTATGTTTGGTAGGTTTGGTGTCGGAGTTGTATCTCGGTATGTCGGATATTCACTTTTTGATATTCGTATTTGATTCCTATGAATGTGTCAGATCATCGAGTCTGTTCATTGGTAGCTTGCTTAATTTTTTATGTTCGAGTTTTTTGTAATTTTAGCATCTTAGTGGTTTTATTTATATACTATATATTACCATTCGAAAAAAAAAAGAAAGAAAAAAGCGTTCCCATCTTGATAAATTCTTATGTTAGTTAGTTTTTACTTTTTAACAAGAAAAATATTTTAACAAAATGTTTATATTAGAAGAATTTGAATTTTATCACATTTGGTTTAATTAGTTAAGAAATTCTATGAGGAACTCAAATTCATTTGCTAGCCAGGTTATAAAACTTTGAATAGATATGATTTCGAACGAGTGATCATGAACTTGTGGATATGTATGTTCAATAAGTATTAGTCTGGGTCAGTTTTTGGATTAGCTTATTTAAAGGAGCTTATACTCTTATTATGTTATGAATACATACTAGAGTTAATTACATAAATTGTCCTTGTGGTTTACACATAGTTTCAAGTTTCGTATGTAACTCTCAAAAAGTACACCATTCGTCCCTGTAGTTGTTCATTTTGAGTTGATTAGTCATTTAACCAAATGGTGTTAGTTTTGGTTGTTAACTGATAGGTAAATAGTCTTTTTAACCATACTAAACCTCCGGACGATTTGTGTAAGTTACATAAGCTTTTTTTTATTCATCTCCCTCTTCACTATCCACCATCTTCAACCTCTCATTTTGCATGTATCATGCTAATTTTACCACCACCACCACCACTGTGATCCAATCAACTTGTTTTGAAGAATTTTTTATACAAGCGGGGCAATTGTAGATTGCTTGTGAGAAAGCAAAATGGAGTCTCTCGTCCACTACTCGGACTAACTATTTGGCTTGCATGATTTTTTAATAAAAATTAGTCAAGCTAAATTTGAAGAGCTGAAAATGGGTTCATTCAATACGTGCATCAAGACTGTTGAGACATGTTTAAATGATGCTAAGATAGAGAAATCATGTATAAATCAGGTGATTCTTTTAGATGGCTCAACTAGGATACCGAAGGTTCAAAAAATGTTGCAGGAGCTTTTTGATGACAAAGAGTTATGCAAGACTATGAACCCTGATGAAACTGTTGCATATGGTGCATCCATTATGACTATAAACTTAAGTGGTAAAGGTGATAAGACTGTTGAAAACTTGTTGCTCTTAGATGCAACTCCCTTATCATTGGGTATGAATACACTTGGAGACATAATGAGTGTTGTGATACCACGTAACACTCCTACAACTATCTTGAGGGTTTACTACACAACTTGTGACAACCAATCTACCGTAGGCAGGGGCAGAGCTACCTTAGAAGTAGTTGGGGGGGGGGTGATGCCCCAACCAAGTTCTTGTGGATACACAGAAGTATATGTAAATAAAGAAAAAATGATAGGAAAAAAGTCAAGTGCCCTTACCCATAAAACCAAAGTGCCCTCTTCGTTTTCAGCTTGTCAACAATTCAAGAGTCTGATGCAAAAAAAAAAAGTTTTTTCGGTGACTTTTTAGATCGGAAACTATGGAGAAGGAAGATATAAGGGGTTAATTGTGAAAGTGATTGTTGGATAGTGGGACAATGGGGAGTGGGCCAATAAATATAATAAATAATAATAATTGCTCTTTTTCATTGATATTTGATGGGGTAAATGTAAAATATATTTTATTTGGTTGGATATAGTTTGGATTTGGTAATTTTGGGTTTGACGTTTTAATTATCAGTGTTAACTTAGAACTTTAAAATTGCATAAGTAGAATCTTAAGTGTTATACGAGTAATATATTTTTAGAATGCTTTTGTAAACTACACAACTAACATAATATTAATTCGTTAACATTAAAGATTTTCTCAAATGCTTTATGCGATATAGTTTTCGGTATGATAATCGCAATTCTTTTTGTTATTATATTAATAAAACCGAGAGTGTTTAATAACAATTTTTACGACACAAATGTTTCCTTAAGTTTTGGTATCCCATCAATGAACATATTAAATACAACGTAAGTGAGTTTATTTGTATATAAACTAGCTGAAATAACCAACCAAATTTTATCTTATCGACACTTTCTAAATTTATAATTAGTGTTAGTTGCATCGTAGCATATCATTAAACCCGACCAGACCAGATTTTATTTAAAAGTTATCCTAAAAATGACATCTCCAAACATGTTATTGAACTCATCGCTCGATGCCCCCCGTAATCATATTTCCTTGGCTCCGCCACTGACCGTAGGTGTCATGGGTCAATCAATGGGAAATGGTCAGATCCACACATAACCATTTCTCAGGGGGATTTTCAATATCTGTTATACATACAACTTGCTCCCAAAGGTGTATCTTCAGTTAAGGTATGGTTTCAAATAGATGTCAATGGCATCCTCACCGTCACTCCTGGGATAATATCCACTAGTAAGACGAAGAAACTCATAATTACCAATGTAAGTGGGAGACTATCGATGGAAGAGATTGAGAAAATGGTAATTGATGCTCTGAAATACAAAACTAAGGTCCAAGAATTCAAGAAGATGACAAAATCTTACAATGAGATAGAGGACTGCTTATACAAGATGAATAATAAGGTTTCAAATACAATATCAAGAAGAGGCTTGACCCCGAATTCTTGAAGACAATTAAGTGTGCCATTGCAAAAACAACTAAATGCCTGCAAGAGAAATCAAGTTGCATCTCTTACCAAGCTCCAACTCAAGAAGGTACACCTAGAATTCGTTGCAAGTCCTTGTTTTAGGTCTTAGAATCTGGTCGTTGAACATTGGGATTTTTAGCTTGTGTCTATCTTTTGCTTTTTGTTTAATGGATTGTTTGTTCTTAATTACTTTTGATCTGATGTATTATATGCTCGAAGTATCTGAATATGTTTTTTGAATGATTAAGTTAGGAGACAAGAAGCTACATGCCTAACTTCTACTCTTGTATAAGACACATTCATATGGATACCAAGTTAGTTCATAATTTGAAGTAAAATCTCTTATTTTTGCTGATTTGATTTGATGTCAAGTATGACTCCATAAGTATTTGCGTTGAAGGCTTAAGTTGTTAAGCCTATGCCATAAAAACCGAGTGTTTTTATGCCAATGTAATGTGGCATATTTGTTTTGTAAGTCATGACTACTTGAAGCATTTCATGTGTCGCTTATAATCTTATAGTGATGGGAATCATTTGATAGGAAGGAAATACCTCCAACTCGTCACACTGCGTAAATGTTGGGATTAACTTTTTGAGTGTACACTGATTATGGTAAAGATCAAACCATTTGTATAGTATGTGATTTTCAAGACGAACTCACACTAAATATTCCTTGATACCTATTTTAAATTTTTTCTCCGATGTGTATAAAGGTGATCAAGTTCCCAAATCTCTTTCTGGGAAGATTTTCATTTATATATGCATAATTATTGGCCATCTATAAGCTTTTACATGGTAGTCAAAGCGTTAACCTATCAAAATCAAGCGATATTATCTATAAAGTGAAATAAAATTAGATATCTTTTCGTTAGGAAGATATAAAAAGTCTTTTGATATATATTGGGATTGCAACAACCAGCCTTCAATCGAATAACCCTACACAACGGACAAGCGTTCTTGCAAAATGAGAGGTTGAAGATAGTGGGTGGTGGTGGTGGTGGTAATGGTGAAGATGGAGATGAATTAATAAAAAAAGTTTGTAACTTACACAAATTGTCCCTAAGGTTTAGTGTGGTTAAAAGGACTATTTTGCACCACACTTAACGACCAAAACTAATGCCTATTTGGTCAAAGGACCGGTCAACTCAAAATGGACAACCACATGGACAAATGGTGTACTTTTTGAGAGTTAAGGATAAAACTTGCAACTATGGGTAAACCACAAAGATGATTTATGTAATTAACTCTGCATACTATGTGACTTAAGCTTATTAGCTTCTTTGAGCTCAAATAAGCCAATCCAAACACCCTTTAAATGTATTTATTTTTGGCACTTTTTGCTAAGTTTGGCTTTACAAAAAGTTTTGGAAATGAAGTATTCACGATTCACTTGATTTTCATGTCCGATTTACTCAAATGGTTTGATTACCTAAAATTCATGTGATGTGTAAATAAGATAAAACCGACATAAACATAAAAGGATGTAGCATTAATGAGTTTTTTTGCTAAAAAATATATATTTACTATATAAAAAGGAAACATAGTCAAATTTAAATTTTTGAAAGTCAAAGGTGAGATAAAACTTAAATCTATTTTTTGAAACAACTGAAAACTTAAACTATCTTAGAGAGTGTTTGAATATTAGTAATTTTTTATACAAGAGAAAATTTATAGTAATTTTTGAAGATTAATTTGCTAACCTTTTAGTTTAAATGATTAAAAAATGATACACACTGAACTGAATCTTAGATCGTAAAAAGTTATAAACACACAGTAGTAGTGTGTGAAAGATTTTTGGAAGTTGAATTGCTAATGGAGAACGACTACAAACTTCTTCTTTCATGTCCCTCTGGTCTCTCTCCTTCTCAAGTATGCATTCTGATCTTTAAATTTTTTAGCTCATTCACAAAAACCTGATTTGTTATTGTTCATAATTATTATTATCATAATGTATATGAATAGGTGAGAGTGAATTTGAATGAATCATATTATAGAGTGCCTCATCCAGACAGTTACTTAGAAAATTCCATTTCCAAGGTACTCAATAGATTACCCTCATTTAATCTCAATATTACATGAGTAATTGTTTTTTGTAACATCATTGATTATTTATTGCTTTAGTAGATATAGATAGCTTCTTATGAAAGTTTGATTGCTAATAAATGATACGATAAATAAATGCCTTTACAATATGTATAAACATTAAAATCATAACCACTCATATTGTTTAGTTAGACTGCACAAATTTTTGGCTTAGGCGCCCATTTGTGAACCAGCGTATGAGAGAAAAAGGTAGGTGAATAATAGACTTTTGATTTTATAGCAAAATAAATATAGTGCCAGTTTTGATAGACCATGCAAGGTTCATAAAACGTGAAAACTTATGAAGGAAACATTGTTGGAATCATTAAAATGCAAGGCTGGACACATGGCTGGAAAACTTATTGAAGGAAACATGGCTGGAAAATCATTACCTACGGACAAACAAATTCTCACACATAAGAAAAGAACCCCTGCCTACTTCCCATTTCTCTCCACCTAAAGCAGTTAAAAAGAACACACACACACACAAACACTTTTATCTCATTCTCTCATTTTTATTTTCACGGTCTCCACCGCTAAAACCCAAAATCGTAGTCTACCACTGATGCAGGTTTTACTGACCAGGTCTTAATATTTATAGTGTCTCGTTATACCTATGGTCTACCCTAGTGCACTAACGGGCAGTGTACCCGGTCATGTGTAGTGTAGTAATCGGTAAATCCGAGGTCTTCCCAAGAGCTATGTGTGTTGGATTATTACTAAGTCTAGGTGTCATAGATTAATAATGGTTTCGATAGGGATTTAATTAATTAAACTACTAATGCAGAATAAGGCAAATAAAAGCAAATAAAGGATAAAGGGAAATCAATAGAGGAGAGTGGTGCTAACCTAATTAATCCTCCTAGCTAGTTATGTCTACGTCTACTTACTTCCAATTACTTCAGGTGGGGTCAAAGTCGAGAGGACAGCATTTGGTCAATTCGCCCTAACCTATCAGCAAAGATGGCACCACAGGAGCAGTCAGGCGCACCGTCATAAGTCATGTTGTTCCTGGTCCCCTAAGCCGAGTCATTAAGTACCGCTACATGCTAGATTTATAATAGTGAGTGCCCGACTGTTAGGAACTTAGATGTTAGGAATTGGAAATTCTATTGTGAAGCATCGGTCACCCCAAATATAATCTAGCTTAAGTTAGCTCGTAGACATATCGTTTATTATGTTATTTGTTAGTTAGTTATTAGCGTAGTTTAGTCTAGTGCAAAACCGTGGAGGAAGGACGGGTCTTTACCCATTGTATGTCTGATCCACAGCCCAAAGGAGGGCGTAATTCTATGTATAAATAGCCCTCTCCCCACAAGGGAGAGGGTTGGATGTTCATTGAGTAATCTAACCTTTCACTTGTTTTATCTCTCTAGAACACTCCACTTTCTCTCTCTAAAACCATATAGTCATACGCCCCATATTTGTCATGGTTTGATGTGTTTATGAAATCCAATATGTTACAAATGGTATCAAGAGCCATGGTTTGATCATCTCTTTTACATGTTCTTGGATTTCTAGTGGTTTTATATGGTTTTAGGTTTGAAAAAGTTTAGTGGTATTTGCATCATTTGGACTATTTCTAGTGTTAAAGTTTGGATTTTGATTGTACTTTTGTGTTTAGAATCATTATAAATGCTTAGGTTTTGATTTGGAAGGCTTGAATCAGTGTGGTTGGGTTGTTTTTGGATTGAAAAGTGGTGTTTTTGAACATTTCTACCTAGCGACTTGAGTTACGGACTAGATTTCTTCTTAGCGACTTGTCACTACGTTTTCGGCGACTTGCCTTTGTTGTGGGAAGCGACTTGAGAACTAGCGATTTGTCTTTTGAGATAAAGCGACAAATAGTACAAAATAGTGGACGTACTATTTTGTCTAGCGATTTGTCCCTAGCGACTTGTCCACCTAGCGAGTTGTTACTCTAGCGACTTGTGTCTCTAGCGATTTGTCTCTAGCGATTTGCACTTATAGCGATTTGTGTCTCACAAGCAATGTCTCTCTAGCGACTTGTATACCTAGCGACTTGTGTGAGAAGCGACTTGTCTTCAAGGTCTTTAGCGACTTGGTGAATTAATGCAAGTGACTTATGCCTAATATCCATCAACACAATGTCTTACACCACTGACCCTTTAATCTCCAAAGTGCTCAAACTCTATGATACCTCACAGAACAAAGAAAGTGTTTGCTATTCAGAAAGTTTAACCATGATTGATTCAAAGAAATTATGATCAAAACACTTCACATTCTGAGTCAAATGACAAAGAACCACACTTAATGATACATGATGCAAAGCAAATGGAATGCAGCATTGAGCCCTATCAACTACTTCATCTGCACCTCATACAACTGTTATCCACAACTGGGGATCGAACATGTAGTGCTCTCTTCCGCCAGGACTTACCTACATTGACAAGAACCTTGCTGCTGAACTTAGAACAACCGAAGATTAAAATTACCAAAAGGAAGGAATTAAAGGATGATTCCAATGCTGCACTTCAGGTAATCCACAATCAATTTCAGCCATTCATCAATGGGGAATATTCCGCAGACTTCGATCAACACGTGACTGGAATTTCTTTCAAGAAAGATACTGGAATGGAAATTCATGAGTTCATCGATACATTTATCCAACTTTTGGATAATGTAGAAAAGTACATTAAGGAAGCTGCTCAAGAGGATGATAATTTGAATGAGTGTTAGGTGAAATTAAGTGAAAGTTGTGATAAGTCGGGTAATGTTTCAGTTGAAAGGTCGGGTGATGTGAATGCGAATATCGATACAACAAAGGATGATGAAACCGCTACATCAATACAGAGGCTCGAGTCGATAAGCTTGAAACTAGCGCTCAGTTGAGTCTTGTTATGCATGATGTGAATGCAGATATCGAATCAAAATGAACAGTGTAATGTGATGAGGTACCCTTAACTAATCAATATAATGCATCTGCCAATGTACCAAAACAAAATGATCCTAATTCTGAACATGATGTTGATAAATGTTTCTTGGTTGAGACCGAGTCTAGAATTTTTAAAACAAATGAAATGGTTGAAAAAGGGGGTTTTGATGAACTTTCAAACAAATACTCAATCCTTGAAAAACATTGTATTTCCTTAGAAATTGCAATACAACAAAGTGAAGAAAGTTTTCTTGCTACAAAACCTTGCATAAATCCGAATTCCCGAATTTCAAGAATTTTTGAAATTAACCAGCTTAAAACCCAAATTCAGACAAAGACTCAACCATATGTAATCTGAAAATACAACTCTCAGATCTGCATAAGAAATGTAATATAGGGATGAACAATCTTAACTATGAGGTGAGTGATCCGATTAAATCTAGGAATGATGAATTGGCTTTATGTGTGACCAAGCTATTAAGGAAAATCACCTTGAGGAAGAACTTATTAGAGAACAATTCCAAGTCTGTTAGATCAAACTAACTCCTTGTTGGGACATTTATGCCCTCAAAGCCCAAATTCGTGATAAGAGCTTCACCATTGTTGCCTAAAAAATGAGCTTAGGAAAACTATTGGAAATAGGGTGAACACTAAGTTCGCAAAACCATCGACCTTGGGTAAGCCATTTGTACTTAATAATACGTAACGAGCAGTAGTTAGCACCCAATGCATTTAAAACAGAAAGATTTAAACCATCAAAATCTAAGCTTGTCTCCCAAGTTGATGATAATATAGTTTTGTCAAAACCAGTCACTTCACTAATTCATTCCGATATGATGAATAACAATCCTCAGCTTAATGTTCAAAGCTCTAAGATCGTGAATATAAGGAGATCATCTCATCCATATAAGAAGCATCAAATGGCTGACCAATCCCCTAAGAAACAAACTAATTGCAAAAGGACCAATGTTCAGAATAGGGAAATGGCTACATCTTGTTCTGAAACTAAAGGATCTAACTCGCTAGCGCTTGTTTTAAGTGGATTCCTACTGGTAGATTATTTAAGTTCACAGGATCCAAATGGACTTACTCACCTAGATCTTGTCTTAAGTGGATGCCCACAGGTAAAATCTTCAAGAATGTTAGACTTAAAGGGATTTCCATTAATGATACTCCTAGACCGACTGCACAACATCCAAAAATGAGGATACAACTGTCACTAACCCATCTATTTGCAATACTACATGTGCTATTAGTGCAAAGTGTCCTCGCCTTTTTCAGTACAATGCTCAATTCAATCATGAACATCATGACCGTTTCCAATGTAAATGAAGACTGCCACTGGGAATTGTAGCTTGTCAGAATTGATGTACCTCGTACTTTGACTCTTGTTCGACTTGACTCAGGACTCGTTCTCATTAATCCGTGTACAAATTAATCTACACTTGTTTAAAAAAAATCTTCAAAATTAAATTTTTACCCAAAATCTAATAAAAGATGTATCTTTTGTTATCGATAACATCTACGGTCCTAGAAATATCATTCAATAATGATACGGGTCCTTAGATGAAGTTCGAACAGAAGCTATACTCTATTTAAAAAAGGGGGGGGGGGTTGTATTTCAATCAATTTTCACTCACTCTTAATTCGTGACATTGATTGAGGGGGAGAATTTTTCAACTTGTCTCAGCATGACTGTTTGATGTATGTCATGTAAAATTTTCAACTTGTCTCTGCATGATTGTTTGATGTATGTCATGTGCTCTCTGAATTGCTGCTGGATGATTACTTTACTTGGAATGACTAATTCTGTGCTAAATCATACTTCTTTATGTGCTTGGTGCTAGGTGGTTTGTCCATGTTATGTCTTGTATGATACTTGTCATATTCTATATGAATTCCTTTTATCCACTGTTTCTACATGCAACTTGTTGAGTACAAGGGCTGAAAGGGTCAATAGTACAAAATTTTGTGTGATACTAAGATAGGTAGCAACTTGTCTCAATTAGATTGTAGCGACTATTCTCGCCCATTGTAACTGGTAGCTAGCGATTTGTCTCAATTAGGACTAATATAGGTAGCGACTTGTCTCAATTTGCCTTAATACAAGGACCAAATGTGTCATTTAGTGATACTTGAAAATGGAACTTAAACCCTAGCGACTTGTCACTCTTGATATAATTTCAAAAACCCAAACATCTATCTCTCTCTAACGTGGTCTGTTTCAATTCGAGTTGTGTGTGGTAGGTTTACGTTTAAGCTTTTGTTTCAAATCTCTCATGTTTAATACCTTCTCTAACTATCCTTTATCAAGTTGTTGGATATTCTTGATAGCGACTTGTTATACAATTGGGTGATACTGGTAGCTACTGCTTGGTAGCGACTTATCCGTGTCTTTTTTAAAAAGCGACTTGTCTTGACAAGTTGTATGAACCGACTTGCTAAAACATTTTCTCAAAGGCGATTTGTCACTGGTTTTACTTGAAGCGATTTGTTTTGACAAATTGATTAAAGCGATTAGCTATAACAATTTTATAAAAGCGAGTTGTCTCTAGTTTACTTGAAGCGATTTGTTTTGACAAATTGTTTAAAGCGATTTGCTATAACAATTCTATAAAAGCGACTTGTCTATGGTTTTTACTTGAAGCGATTTGTTTTGACAAATTAATTAAAGCGACTTGTTGCAACACTTTCATAAAAGCGTTTAATTTGTCTCGGTTTTTCCTCGTTTATTTGTCTTGACAAATTGTTTAAAGCGACTTGCTGTTACACATTCATCAAAGTGACTTGTCTCATGAAATCTTGATTTAAGCGATTTGTCACTTTTGAACTATTAAAGCAATTTGTCTTTAACAAATTAAGTATAAGCAACTTGTCTCTAGAAAAACTTGTCATAGTGATTTGTTACTTTAAGAATTATTGTTGCAACTTGGCTTATCATCTGAGTAATTCTATCTGCTTTTGTTAATCTGACATGTATGCTACTTATTGTGCTTAAGTCGTAAGGTTGCTTTAAGGTTGATCTGCTAACCATGTTTAACCTAACATGCTCTCGAATATTGTTGTTGTATGTGTGATTCTACAGAATTTCAATGGCAAACTCAACCTCTACCGAGAACATTGCTACCACTACTCCACCCACAGTTCTTACAGACAAGGAAATTCTTCCAGATGATAAATGGGTTGAGATAGGCAAAAGCAACTGCTATGTGGACATGGATAGATCACAACCAAATCCATCTTCAGGATTGCCATTGATATTCTGAAAAACACTAACTTCTTTTGTGCCTTGACCAAGCAATGCACGATCCCTTCCATCTACCTACAACAATTTTGGAACACCGTCACATGGGACAAGATCACAGCCACTTACTCTTGTAAGCTTGATGATAAAGACTATGAAATCACCTCGATATTCTCAAGAAGGCCCTAGGAATCACACCATGTGACCCTGCAAAACAATCTATCCCTCCACCTACTGCTGAAGAACTAATAGACTTTCTCAATGAGTTAGGTTATCAAGTTAACATAACAAGGGTTTCAGATATCATCACCGGCAACATGTATCAACCTTGGAGAGCCATTGCTACTATTCTCAACCTATGCTTATCCTGCAAAACCTTAGGATTCGATAAAGTGAGGGCTCCTATTCTGCAAATCTTGTGGGAATCATCAAAGGGGTGAATATTGATGTCACGTAACGCATTTGGGAAGAATTCTCGTTGTCTATGCACACTTTCATCACTGACAAAACAAATGTTCAGAATCAAGCCAAAGGAAGAAAGAAAGAGAACAAACTTGTAATTCCTAGCATAAGATTCTCGAAGCTTATCATTCAGTTCTTACAACAGACACATCTGTTTAATCCAAGGAGTGAGTCAGTCCTCCATGAAGCTAGTGATGAATTTGTACTTGGTAACCTCAAATATGTTGCCAAAGGTGTTAATAAAGAGATATTTGGAATGCCAATTCGATGCTCTTCTCACGATGATATTAAGAAGGCCGATTACTTCGAAAATACAAGAAAAGGGCATCCGGATCCAATGTTGATGACGCCCCATCCCTCACAACCCAAGTCTACAAAGTCTACTTCTAGCACTAAATCATCTTCTAAAACCTCATACGCCGCCCTTCCCAAGAAGAGACTTGATAGATCTCAATCTACTGACACTTCATCACAGAAGTAGAAAAAGAGAAAGAGAGAAGCCATCAAGGGAAAAGATGAAGGATCCAATGTTCCTGATAGACACATGAGTTTAATGGATGAAGATGAGGCCGCACTACAACAAGGATTCAACAAAGCCCGGATTCCCTAAACGTGTCTTAGAGACCTCCAGTGGGAGGAGTTGTGTTACGAGAACCTGTGCCACCACCTCGACAAACCGCACTCGCCACACAAGACAAAGGTAAAGGAGTAGAAGCGTAACAAGCCGCCAAATGACCATCTCCTCTCCACCTCCAATAACAACTACCCAATTTGTTCTCAAGAAAAGAGATGTTGAATCATCCTCAAAGACAAGTACAACTGAGTGGAAAAATATATGCCGATACACCTGTTGAAACCCCTACTTCCGTTATACTCGAAAGCTAGAGACGACCTTTTACTGATAAGGTTCCAGTGCTTGAAACAGAGATTGAACAAATGGATTCTGACAAAGAAATCACAGAGAATGAAGAAAATGAACTGCTGAAAGACCCACAGGAGATCCTTGAGCCAAGATCTGAATAACACAGGCGCCTAGAAGAAACGAACATGTCTACGGGATCTCTATCCTCACTTAAGAATCTAGATGCTGATTTCTCATTTGGTGATCGCTTTTGAATGACAAACCCTCGCATACCGAGACTTATAAGCAAAATGATGAGAAAGAGGAAGCTGAGTCTATGTACACGGTCACCATCGAAAGAAGACACATCAACCATCCCTCCAATGTCAGCACCTGCTCAAACAACCACACTTCCACCACACGAACCTGCTTTAACAACCGCACTTCCACCACCCGAACCAGCTAAAGATCCATCACCAGTTGTCACAATTAATGACACTGACACTCCACCGGCGTCGCCACCTCTGATCTTAACATCTGAGCAATTGCTCGACAAGGCAATGAAATGAATTGAAGCTCTTGAGAAGCACGTGCCTAAATCTATCAACGTTCTCGAGCGTCATGTCTCCAAGCTGGAGAACCTTAACTTCAATGAAGGTGTTGCAGATGTCATTGAAGTCGAAGTTAAAGATGCTGTAGAATGGGCAATGCAAGCTCCACTGCTTCAACGGATTAAAGACTTACCCATTTCAGATATGAGAGCAGTCCTTTCAGATAAAATGTATGACGCTAAATGTCACACCCCCAAATTACCTGTTTTGCGGAATGGAATTCCTGGGGATTGACTGTCATAGCATCACAATCACAGTTATATTGAACGACCTAAAGTGTCGTTTGGAAAATACATCGTTTGATTTAATAAAACAATCAGAGTTTATAAAGTAGGTCCCAAATGAAATCAACTTGTGCGGAAAATAAGTTTAGTACAGCCAAACGATGTTTTTAAGGTATATAAATCCCATGTAAGACGCGTCGTCACCACGACTCCATGATGTGTCCAAATGCATGCCATGAAGTGAATGCCTTAGATACCTGAGATAAAACATGCTAAAAAGTGTCAACACAAAGGTTGAGTGAGTTCATAGAGTTTGAATTGAAATGTAAAACCTTTAAAAATCGTTTATGCAAAGAAAGGCATTGTAAATCGTTGATATGTAAAGACCTTCAAAATCGTTTATGTAGCAAAGGCATTGTAAATCCACTCAGCCCAAGTCCGCCCATACAAAACTTGCAACCCGTGTGTTCACAACCCATTGCCGAATATGCATAGTTTATGTTCAAACGTAAATCGCCAAATGAATTCATAAAATAGTGCATGACTCAATGTATCGAAATCGTTTATGCAGCAAAGGCATTGTAAATCCACTTCCAAGTCCCCCATACAAAACTTGCAACCTGTGTGTTCACAACCCATTGCCTAAATGTATATATAGTTTATATTCAACCACACATCGTCAAATGAATTCACAATAGTGCCTAACTCAACGTAAAACCATAGGTTTAATTAATTCGTTTGAACACAATCATCGTAGTGTGAGTTAAATGGTTTCACACTCATCGCTAAAAACAACATCGATTTATTTCACTAAGTTCATGACACCAAAGCGTAAACATCGCACCAATAAAAATTGGTATTCATCGTTTCATCGCCATTTCTAATAGGTAACTTGCCAATTTACCTTAATGATTCAAATATAGTGCCGATTTCCCTAACCGGGTCAATAGGAGCGGAGTGTTAATTCCAATAGGCCTATTCACTATACTGCCACCCGCAAGTGACTAATGGTTCATGATGTAGGGACTTCGAACATGGCAAATACTTAGTTACAATAAAACATTCGATATAGCATACGCTTCAAAGCATTTGTGTTCGGTTAAAATGTAGCATGTATCTCCCCAAGAGTTTGTAAAACAGTTAAAAGAGTAAAAGTGGGGCTATGAACTCACGGTAATCCATAAAAGTTAAAGTACTTGTGAAAGTAAATGAAAACAGTTTGAGCATGTATCTCCCCCAAAAGTAGTATAAAAACAATTGAAAGTGGGGCTATGAAGACTCACCTGCAATGATTACGATGACAAAAGTGGATACACTGAAATATAGCGTGAATCTCGAAAATGACCTATTATGAATGATATGATATGATATGAGTTGCAATGTAATGTTATGCATGCATTTCAGATGTTATTTATACCATTTACGAGTTTTGAAAATATTACTTGTCGTCGAAAAATACCGCTTGACGCCTTGACCCTTCAAAAATGACTTTACAAGTTTTTACGCCAAAATGTCATCCTACAATGGTTTTATAATGATTTATGGTGAAATTTTCACTTTTCGTCGCAAAACAATGTCGTCGGAATTATCATGAAATTAACAAAAATGGCTTCGGAAAACTAGTCGTAAAACGGTGTACGCCGATCGTTAGAGAACGAACTCGACGGTTTTGGAAAGTTTGTATCGATATCTAGAAGTTTCAATTCAGGAGTTTTCGTCCAAAAGGTCTCGATCATAAAGATATTAAGGGTTAAATATGGTGATTTTAGTTACCGTGAACACTTATCTCAAAAATAATATAGTTTTTCTAAAAATAATAGTTACGGCAAGTTTATGAAAACGCATATCTTAGTCGCTTCAAATCCGCTTTCTACGATTATACGCCCTTAGCTTCAGACGAAGTAAACTAATATATTTTTGATAAGTCGAAATAATTTGTGAAGCTTAAGGCTCGTTTTTGACTCGTACAAGATAAAAATAGCTTGCTGAAATTTCTGAAAATTATATATATTTCGTCGTCAAACTTGTAAAATCCATAACTTCTTCGTTATAACTCCGTTTTAATCCGTTCAAGCTGCCACGGATTCGTTTTAAAGTATATTTTCTAAATATCAAGGCCAAAAATTTGTGCCCACTGTCGGATTTTCCAGAAAAACAAAATAAGGACAGAACACTTTTTATACGTATCGAAAATAGTTTTTCTCGTACTAAACCTATTCCAATCCCTTCAAATCAACTCCAAAGCTAATCTAATCCTACCATACACCTTCTTAGGGTGTCATGGGTTCCTAGACATCATCAAGACCAACATATACCAAGGGGATAATTATAGGATGACCTTATATATATAAAACTCTAAAAATCATGGAAAAATGGTATAAACAACACAAGTCTTGCATGTTTGCTATGAAAATGATAAAATACATATGTAATGATAAGAAAAGATGAAAATGATAGAAATATGCTTACAAGTTAATATGATGAGGTGCAAAGTACAAAGGTTAAACCTAAACACTCTAGGTTTTTATTTCAAAACCTTAATAAGAGTGTTATCTAGATTGTGATTACTTGAGCTTGAGAAAAATTTGATGATCCCTTGTAAAAAAACCTTGAGGAACCGGTTGTAGAGGAAGAATAAGAAGAGAGAAAAACAAACTTTACTACTTGACTTGAAATTATTAGATTGAATGAATGAGTTGAAAAATAGATAACTTGTAGTATATATATATGCAATCAAAGAAAAATTTCACCTAAACATTAATTGCTAACCCCCCTTGGTCGGCCAAGGGGGGAAGCATTTGCTAAATTATATATTTTTTTTTTTATAATGTATTGTGTAAAATTTGTTAAATGAAATATGTAAGTAAATGTTATGTAGTAATAACTTGTAAGGTAAATGGTAGCTTTTAGGTAAAAGAAATTTTTAATAGATCAAAGTAGAGTATAATGAGATCATAAAAATTGTAAAAATACATTCCTTGTAAAATTTGAGTGATATAATAATTATCGTGCAGTTTTTAAGAAAAGTGTCGTAATAATATAACTTTAACGATTTATAGACAAAATGAATTTAAAACACTAGGTAAACTAAAAATATAGTTTTTATAACCTAAATGTAAGTATAAAAATATACCGGGATCATTTTTGGAAGTAACGGATTAAATGTTCAAAATAATAACTCACGCGATAACGTTTATTTAATATAAAATTTACGCGTTTAATGTGAAATGTAAAGTCATGAATGAACTAACATGATGCAAATGATGTTAATGAAATGTAGACTAAACTTAGTCCATATGAAATGTTCGTGATGATATGATCATGAATTCGCCGTTAAACCTTTAAGGTTACGCGAATTTGGAACACGTAAACCAAGTTTACGATAAATGTTGAAATAGTGAAGCATAAATCGTTTCGAGAAATGACCTGAAAGTACGGGTTGTCACACTAAAGAGCATCTGGATGAGGTCCATAAGAAGCTATACGTGGCCCTTGAAGAATCGATAAAGCACGATAATCATTTACAGTTTCTGGAGGATATTCGAGAAAGAGAGGCTAAGAAGAAAAGGAGGACTTCTGTGTTGGAGTCGTTGCATAAAGGTCCTAAATCTCCACCTCCTCCTCCTCCGCCTCCAACTGGTGAAGCTGGAACTTTTGGTACTGGTGGATCTTCTGGCACAACCACAACATCTCCACCAAAACCACCAACATCTCCACCAAAACCCTCTAATCAAACCAGTTCATCCGGTGATCAAGGTACTCAGAAGACGTCTACGGCATGGACCACGGTTGATTCCAGCTTTACACCCACCTTCTCCACTATCCCGAAAGACCAAGTACTAAATGAAGAGTCTTATGTCATGCCAGAGTCAGAATCCGATGACGATGATGCATCCACCAAACATATCCCTAAGCCGTCTAAAGATGACGATTGGTTTGATGCATACATTTCGGGTGAACGCTTTAAAACCTCTAGAGTTGCACCATTAAAGGATATGACTCAAAGCTGGATCACCAAAGATAAACCTCAAACTCCTGAACCTTCATGCTTCATTCCTGAGTCTGATTCGATAATCCCTGACAACAATTGGGCAACAACCATCATGACCAACTATGAAGCCCCAGCAGAAGACTCTCTTCTTCACATCACAGGGGATATGGGAAAATTTATGAAGTAGTTTTGTGAAAAGAAGGGAATTTCGTCAATCACTCCGAAAGATCTTGAAGGACTAGCGTTTGAAATCGTCAAAGTCTTCCACTCGATGCCGGCTTCAATACCGAAGGAAGAATGCCATAAAATGCCGAGTGATCAAGTCAAGGAGCATATCACCGCTTCGATGTGAACAACCCTCTTCCTCTCTGGTGAACCCGACAAGTGACAATCCAATCGAGTTCTTCTTCAACCATGACCGGATTATCTTTGTGCCCGAATCAGAAAGAAAACCAGCCTTTATCAATTTCTAAGATGAAAGTCGAACCCATGCATCGTGGTCTTGAGCGATGGTCCCCGATCAATTCTCGATAGACAAAGAACAAGTATATGACATTGCCGCTTCAGACGGCATTTCTCATTGGTGGTTCAAGAAGAAGAAATTCTACATTGATAGACATGGTGTCTAAAAGAGACGCAAAGTCGCTCGATCCAAGCGTATTCTAAGTGTTGTCGATAGAGATCTTCTTAATCTACGGCTATGATTATCAAGAAGATTGTTCTTCAAGAGCGACTTGAAAGATCATGTTATAGAAGAAAACGACTTCAAACATTTTCTACCAAGTGACTTTAAAGATCTCTATCTCATCAACCTTCAAGGACACCTTGACCATCTACCGCTTGTGAGAAGAAGGCACTCTCGCCGGCCAATCTTTGGATCGTGGGCTTAGTCATTAGACAAAGAGTTGGGGATTTTCAACTAGGCGTGGAAAGCTACCAGACTCATGTCAACCTAACGAGACCGCAATGGGAAGCCACAGGACATGAATTTCGTCACGACTATACAATGATTGACACCCCTAGAGCAGTCCTCTTTACCGACGTGATACGGGTCACTAATGCTAATGAGGTCGTATGAAGCTATACAAGTTCATGATGGTACACTCAAGATGGTTGAAGAAGAATTGAACCCGAGAGTGAGGGAAATCAAACTTGACCTGAAACTGTGGAACAAAACAAAATTCGGGTCTGAACAGGATTTGAAGAGGTGCGAAGAGTTCATTGCTGCTATCGAGAGAATAATTAAGACTAGAAAGATCTTCCGCAGCCTTGAAAGTTTTGTGGGTGGTAGACTACGCGAAGGTCATTACAAGCTACTTCAAAGAACTGAATGAAGACATCTTCCTGGAGTAGTTCTGTTATGTATTATGATTTGTGTAATTTGGTGACTCTACTATGAACAACTATAACTATAATGTATGTAGTAGTGATAGGTTAGGTATTGTTGTTTCCCTTTTAGTCTAAAAGGGAACTTTGGAGTAGTCCACTTCAGATCAAATAAAACCGGACACATTTTTCTCCAACAAGTTTTGTTTCTTACATATTTAAATCACTTGAGATCCAAAATCTCAAAGGATTTGAAATTTTCGATCGGGGAGAAAATGTGATATAAATATGCAATCTGATAAAAGGTGACCAATTTTGTCTCAAAGTGCATACTGCTCCCTAATATGTGCTAAACTCTTTTCAATCTCAAGCATGTATTGGGGAGCATTTCAAAAAGAAAATAAACTTTCAAGGTACAAAGATTTCTAAGTTTTAACATAAAGTACCTTGATTGATTTTTAAATGGTTTCTAAATGGTTGTGTGATCGTGAAAGTACTTCAAAGAACTCTTTCCTCTATGTGCTAAATTATTTGAAACAACCATCGCACATTTTGAGGGGGAGAATTTACCATGAAAATCAAAAGGTTTTTTCTAAGGAAATTGTGATCAAGAAATTGTTTCAAAGAACTCTTGCCTCCATGTGCTAAACAATTTCAAATTATATGCACATGTTGAGGGGGAGCATTTCTAAACGATCAAAACAATTAAGGTACAAAATACTTTGATATTATATCACAAGTACCTTGACTGATTTTCTAAATGATTTTTCAAGTGGTTTCGAGAAGGAAAGAATAATACCAAAAGACCGACCAAATTTAATTTATGTATGAAGATATAAGGATGGTTAGGTTAGGTATTCGTTCCCATGATCCCACCAGAGCCGGAGGGATCTACCCAGGGACAATCCACTAGATAGTGCAGAGTCCTTAGGTATGATGAAAAAAGGAGAAAAGTAAGGTATGGGAAGAGTGCCGACTGAGGAAGAGCTAGAACTGGAATAAACCCAACAAGGTTCTAGTTATGAAGTCTCGGTAATCACTGAAGGGGTTGAAGAATGAAAAAGAATTGAATGTGAAAAGGGTGAAAAGAAATAGCCCTCCAATAATTCAACCTTAGGGCAGAAGCCGGGTTCAATACATATGCTACTGGTGTTTACCAAGGTAACACTGGCATTGAAGACAAGACGACATGGACCCAGTGACGCACTGCACTACAACTTCCCAAGCTACTCAAGTTTCTCTTAAAAGGACTTGTTTCATTCTCACGGGGAACCTAGATTATCTATCGACTTTCTCTTAGAGATTGTTGATATTGAAGAAGGAGACCCTCTCCCTAGTCTCCGGCATAGAAACCAAATGTGCACAATTGAGTCTAAAGCCACGAGATCATCAATAAATCTCATTAAGGGCACAATCAATGAAGACTCAGTGTTTCACACAATGTGGAAAGTGAGAATATATCTTATGAGTCCTACGCATTATCCTTGTGGTATTTCCAGAACATCTGAGTGATATGCAAACATAGTTACAATTACGATGGAAAGCCTTCTAGAGCCAACATCAAATAAGCTCTTGGTAGGTGGCATGTGAGATCTATCCAATAGATCAACCATTTGACAACTGAACAGAAACAATGGGGCGATTCAAAATTATGAATCAATCCTGGTTCAGGTAATGGATTGACGGATACCTTTGAAAAACCGGTCGTTGTGTTTAAAATTCTTTTCTCTAGCACATCGACTGTGTATTAATATTTCAAAAATAAAAAGTGTTTATGATTGATAATTGATTTTCCTTAAAACCTTCGTTGTATTGCAAAAACACTTTATATTGAGCAGTACACGACTATTTTTCAAATAACTTTTCATCAATCAGTGAATCTCAATTCGCTGGTTCACTCACTCTGTGTTGTCTTCTTTGAGACGCTCCGGTTTGAGAACGGCTAGAGCAACCGCGAAACCCTCGTCAAGGAGATTCTTCGCATTATACCGATCATAGGCGATTTGTATCGATCAACGGGAACCGTGGGCGTGTACCTCAATTCAACGAAAGTGATCAAAGACACTTTCGTGTGTTTTTATTGCTAACTGTTGTGCGTGTACACCCGACGTATATAGCTGATCAGAATTGAGAGGTCAATCCATTGCCGCATGCTCACACTACACATTCATTTCTAAAGAAATCGTGATATGTGCTTCAACGACTCTGATATTTTCACTCCATGCTTCAGCTACACTACTGCCAATATCATGAATCAACTAAAGCTTCCGCTACTCTGATATGAAGACATCATGATTCAGAATGTGAGCATGTCAGTCCATTTGTCACAACATCATATGAGGGCAACATAACAAAGGGTGATGCTGAGATCAACTGTGGCTGATGATCTCAAATAAAGCTCGAAGGTCATCAAAATGTGGATCAGCTCTATAACCTCCACTTAATGTACAAAGTAGTTGGACTATGAAGAAATCACCACGAAAGCACAAAGATTGAATATTTTGATGAATTGAAGTCTACAAACTCAAGACTGAAGATTAAATAGAATGCTAGGATGCAAAATGTAAATCATGGGGTGACCTCCTTAGGGGGAGATTGTTAGGAATTGGAAATTCTATTGTGAAGCATCGGTCACACCAAATATAATCTACTTTAAGTTAGCTCGTAGACATATCGTTTATTACGTTATTTGTTAGTTAGTTATTAGCGTAGTTTAGTCTAGTGCAACACCGTGGAGGAAGGACGGGTCTTTATCCATTGTATGCCTGATCCACAGCCCAAGGAGGGCGTAATTTATGTATAAATAGCCCTCTCCCCACAAGGGAGAGGGTTGGATGTTCATTGACTAATCTAACCTTTCACTTGTTTTATCTCTCTAGAACACTCCACTTTCTCTCTCTAAAACCATATAGTCATACGCTCCATATTTGTCACGGTTTGATGTGTTTATGAAATCCAATATGTTACATTAGACACTCACCCCCTAATTCTTAAGTTCATCCAAACGATAGGTGATCAGTTGGTCAAATCGCACAAGTAGAAAGGGTCGTCAGTTGGTCATATCTTACCCTTCCCGTCTCAGTCCGCTCACCTAGGGTCAGTTGGTCATATCTCCTAGGCAATTGGCCTCTATCGCCATTCAAAACTACCGAACCAAGGGTTGCTACAAATAAACTATGCATGCATACACTTAGAAATAATTGTACGGAAGTAAAGTAAACGCAAACAAAACAATTAAGGAATCATAACCAGGCTAGCACTAAAAGGTGCTTATCCGCTCATATTAATCATGCAAACTGGTATGTGCTAAAACACATACCTTTTTGTTATTAAAATAGACCCAAATTAACCAAGGAAAAGCCGTTTATTGCTAATATTTGTGGTTTTCTTGAGTTTGTGCTTGTGCAGGTACGGATATGTTAAAACACACAAAAAGAAGCCAAATCTGAAGAAAACCGAGCACGAGAGAAAGAAGATTGCAAAAAGCCGATGCCGGGGATGCTATTTCAGAGATTTTGGTGCTTAAAAGATCAAATTACGAAGTTCGGGACATAGTTTGGGAGTTTTTCACATTACACCTTCATTTTCACAAATTACCATTTTACCCCTCAACTTTCCCAAATTGTCACTTATAATCCCTCAACTTTCCTTAATTACCCTTTATACCCTCATACCCTCATTTTACCAATTTACCACAATCACCCTTACTCTTTCATCATTTTCACATTTGGACCTTGTAATTTGCAAATTCTCATAAGTAGTCCTTGTGGAAATATTTTGAAACAAGTTAAAATCACTTATACCAATCCATGATCCAATAACACATCCCACGCCCAAAAGAATCCACCCAATCCAAAACATCCCGATCCAATTACTAAATCAAACCCCGGTTATTATATCCATTTTACCCATCAATTCGCTTTACTTACTCCGTCAAACCCAAGAACCACCAAACAATAATAAATAATGCCCTCAACCACAAACGCCCAAACCCAAGAAACTCACCATTGTTTACTGTTTCACCTCTTCCCCACCTTTTACCTTGATCAAGCCTCATTTACCCACCACTTAAGTGACCTTCCAGAAGGTCCTAACACATGTGACTCAAGGCGCCATCGTGGACAAAAGAAAGCTTTTCATTGGTTCTAACACATCACCAATTCAATCCTGTGGCTGAGATTTGATGAGATGACAAAGAGAGGAATGAATGGTTGTGATTAGACATCCTAGATCCTTCTGAAGGCATCCCAAGCTTCTTCTCGAGCTATATATACTCCCTTTCACCACAAGATTATTTGTCCAATTTCTAAGTATTTAAGAAGTTGTTACCAAATGTGATTTCCATTGTTATTTATCGCTCTAGTTAATTAGTGATTTAGTTTAGTTGTAACTTCAAGTTTTATAAATGCAATTTCATTTTGTTCACTTTCACTTCACCCTACTTTGTTCTAATCTATGTACTTGCTTATTATCGTTACATGAGTTTTATTTTCATTGTCTAAGCTCACATAAGCTTATTGAAGCTTATGTGAGATAATTTCTGTTTAAACTCATTTTGGTTTTATCATTTACAAAAAAGTCAAACTAAGTCAACATTCAAGGTCAATTCAGTTTTCCAGTTTAAATTGTTCTAAGTCAGATAATGCCTAGTTTAATGTTTATCCGAGTATTTTGAATCAGCTTTAGGCGTCATTATCCAAGTTTCAAGTTTAAATCGTTTTTGGTCACATTAAAGTAGTGTTTGGTTTAGTACAAAAAACTGAGCTAGAGGTTAAATTGTAGAGGTAGATCAGTTGGTTTAGGTTTGGCTTTAGTTATCTGCATCATATCTCTTTGGTTTGTGAAATTTGTGCTCTAAGTCAACGTTGGTTTAAATCGTTCTTGTATGCAAATGTGTGGAAATCAAGATCAATCATTGCATATAGGTTTAATATCAGTAGAAGTAGCTTGCTTAAGTTCATTCACATCTTATTTCATCCATATCAGCTTTACATTTGATCTTGAATCTAATTTTAGTCAACATCATAACTGCTTTCAATAGTCAAACTTTGTTAAAAAGCCGATTTTGCGAACTTGCGCTAGTGCATAGTTGTCTATAAAAACAGTTAGAGTCTCATTTTTGGTCTACTTGCAGTCTTCTAGGTGGTCTTCAAGGCCACAAATCTTTTTTTGGCTCTAGATTATCTGATAAGCTTATAGATAAGCTCAAACATAGTACTGCCTTAACAAGCTTCAATTCATCGCCTTCGTCCCATTATGCACCATTTTGTTTGATCCATAACTTTTTCATTACTTGCCCTCATTAGCTGAAACTTTGGATATACACTCTCTGGCTGGTTGTCTTGAGATCTCTACTCGGTTTTCATGTTAGCTTTTTAGATAAGCGCTTCATTAGCTAGAACTTAGGGTCAGTTAGCTTGATTTACTTATAGTTCAGTTGGCTTAATCTTAGGTATTATGCTTATTAGGTGTTAGGAGTAGGTGCTTTAAGATGCCTTAGAGTAGTTTCAATATAGCCTAGCTTATATAATCAGTTGGTTCATTATTTTGCTTGTTAGCTTATTTAAAAGTGCTTATTCCATTCTAGTTTACACTGCAGCTCCTTTTTACCTCACATATGCCCATGTTTTCTTATTTTTCATAGATCCAGAATAAGATTTTAGAATTTTCCTAAAATTTTCATTAATTTTAGTTACTGTTTAGTATTTTTCTTATTTAAAAACAGTTTTTAATCATTTTTAATTACCTTTAATTGCAATTAATTGAGAAAAAGTTCCAAAAATAATTTTTCAATTTTAATAGTTTAAGATAAATATAAAAAGCATAAAAAAGATTTTTCCATATTTTTCCCCTTTTATTTGGTATTTTTCATAATTTTAATTAGATTTAAATAGTATTAAATTCATAGAAAATAGAAAATTAATCAGAAAAATACAAAAATAGTTTTGAAAAGTCTCTTATGTTATTTTAGATTTTTGAAAAGTAATTCCATAATTTTACCCTTTGTTTTCATAATTTTTAGATAATTAGTTTTATTTTTAAAGTTAATAATTAGTTTTTAATTAAAATAAAATCAAGAAAAATCCTAAAAAATATTTTTAATTCATATTTAGTTTTCTAATATCATTTTTAGCATAAAATTAATTTTAGGTTATTTTTAGGATCTAGATTAGACGTACTTGCTTTTTATTCGCTTCGCTTAAATTCAGATTTATGCTTTTATATAGATTTATGTAGTTTGCCTTTATTCTTAGGATTTCCCTTAGATTAGATGTTCCATTTGCTTTCCTTATCCCGTAGTTTAGAATATATCATTTTATCCCCCCCTTTTTTCTCATTCAAATCCCGATTATTGAGACGTGAGTTGAAATTCCATTCAACCCTCGCTCGAACGATCTCTGCTCAAACCTAACACGTTTGAGTTACCCCACATACTACACACTTCTCATCTATTATTGATCAGTGTCCGAGCCGTTTTAAGTTTCTTACGGTTAGTCATTCACAAGTGGCTAGCTCGTGTGAGCAAACTTGACGTGTTTGGAAATTGAGAATCAAATATTGGCGCCGCTGCCGGGGAGGGCTTGTAGCGAGTTTTTGTATTCCGTCTCGAATCGTGTGCATTTGAAGATCCTTCCCCGAGTGAAGTTTCCGTCATTTTTGTATATATATCTTTTTCAAAAACCCAAAAACATTTAAAAAACCTAAACATTCTTCCTAGAGTGTTTGCAAAACACCATAAAAATTAAAAAACCAACAAAACAAACCCGAACGTTAATTGTTACGCCGGCTCACCTTGAAGGTACAACCTATACACGGGGTATAAGGAAGTCTTGACATTAAATTTCGATCAAGAACGATCCACTCTTCGTTCCGCCACAATGCTGCATTTTTTGAGAGCTACCGAGCACCGATTGACGTGAAGGTTACAAAAAGATTTTCCTTTTCAAAATTTGTTTTAAAAACCCAAAAATATTCTTCTTTTATCCTCTTAACCCGATAATTCTTGTCTTTTACCCTCTATATGTTTAATTCTCATGGATACAATCAATTATCGCCGTTGCCTTCATTGCCAAAGCCGTATGGAAGAGACACAATTTCGATGTTTGAAATGTATTTGCGACTGGTGCGGAAATAATTGCCGGAATGGATTTTGTGATGTATGCAAGAATTTTATCAATCCAAATCCAGATCTTGCTCGTCTTTATGCACGGCTAGAACAAAAGAGTGCTCTAATTGAAGAACCCTCGATTCCTACTCCCTCTCCGGTGAGGGAAATGGAATATGTTTCTGAGCCCGAGATGGATCCCGTTCAAGAATCAGAGCCTCTCACGGAAACGGTGGAAATAGCTAACTCTTATCCAGATAATTCTTCGATTTATCAGCTCTTGTGCATATGGTGCAGAGGACCCGAATATGGTTGGAATTGTCCCGGTTGTAGCAATGGTAAATCAGGAACCGAGTTTCACCACAATCCTGACTATGAGACGACAAATTGTCCTAACCAACCTTTGTACCATGAGCCGGAATCATACTCTTGTGAGTACTGTGGTGGTCCTCACCAAGGTTTTCAATGTCAAGTTCAATTTAACAACTCAACCTTTGGTTCTGAACCTTACTCAGATTCGTCACAACAATCGTATCGTTGTGAGTATTGTGGAGGTCCCGACGTTAATTCCGATTGTCGATGCGAATCCGATTATTTACGAGCAAGTTCCTTGTAACAATTATGATTATCCTTATAACCCACCTCCACAATACCAAGAAGTTCAACCACCACCTTCTCCATGTTCTAAAGATTTTAATCAAAAAGTTCAAGAGATCATGATTGATCTTAAGAGTCTTCTTGAAAAACTTTCCCACGAAGAAGAAGATCCACCTCAGATGACCTATCGTGAATCATTAGTCAAGAAGCCACAAAAGTGATCCAACATCGCCCAACCACCTATTATTACGACTCGATTTGATGACGATTATACTCCTCCTAGTGGCAATCCCACTCCCGTTTCTGAGCCGTTAATTTCCGACCCTTCCCCTTTTCTCACGCCGGTTGAGAGAAGTGACGCCATCTTGGAAGAGGTCGATGATCATATTTCTACGGACATCGTTGAACCCGTTGATTCTCTCATAATGGGGGATGAGCATCTTAGTACTATTCCGGAAACGGAAGAGACTAGTGTTGAGATCCTTATCCCAAGCCCAAGAGAGTCTGGGGTTGTTAATGATATTTGTGATGAGCCTTCTCTTGATATTTCAAATGATCATGATGAGATGTTTTCCGATTCCGAGGATGTATCTGACAGTGATTGTGATTCGCTTTTATGTGATTCTCTTGACATTTCCGAGGTTACTTCCTGGATTTTCTCAAATCCACTTTTTGAACTCAAAGATGACTACACCTTTTGTGAAGTTAATCCTCTTTTCGACCAAGATTTTGAGTCCGATTCAGAGACCACAACGAAAGTGGTGGATATTGCTAGCTCTCAGAGCACACCACTTGTCCCATCTCGTGTTCCGACCTTTCTCTCCCGGCCATGTGATGTTATGCAAGACGAAGAAAGTGATGAATCCGACATCGAAGATATTATGGAGATTGATGAATTGACTAAAGTGGTTGAAGACGATATTCTTGATGATCCACCTTATGATTCTGATATGGAAGAAATCGACTTATTTCTTGATGATCCAATACCACCAGGTATTGAGAGTGACGGTGCGACTCTAATCAAGATATCTTTTTCTTGAAAGCTTGCTTAATGATGATTCCCCTCCTCTCGTTGAGTCGACCCTCACCTATCCCGTTGAGCACACATGTGAGGACAAGATTTTCAACCCCGGATACGCTGATGAGTTTTATGCTAAAAATGTCATTCGAGATAAGGATCCTCCCTTGGATGCCTTCGTTGATGAGCCTTTGAGTCACACCTTTCTGTATCATGGACTCCATTCTTCTTTGGAGTATTCTCTTATTGATCCTTCATCCCTTCGTCCGCCCGCAAAACCACCGGATGATGGATCGATCTTTCATATGCCTTATGTGAGTTTGGGAGGAATTATCCTTTATGTGCTGATGCCCGACATTTTCTTCACCACCCAACCCACCCGCCTCATTCTTTCGAATGAGGACACCGTTTTGACCCCGTATTCTACCACTTTCTTCCCCAAGGACAAATGAATTCGGGACGAGTCGCTAGCGACTCGCTTAAGAAAAAACAAGAGCGCCGTGGGAGGCACCCCATGCTTATCCATCTATCTTCTTTCTATTTTATAATAAGTGACGTGAAGGGGTCCGCCTCTTCGATTTCTCGTGTTTGGTTGTTTGTGATGTTGTGTTCAGATTTTCCGATATGAAGACTCTCATGCTCGAAGTTTGTCATTTTTCTCCACTCGAGTTTCATGATCGATGCCTGATGGAAACCGATATCCTTAATCTTATCGACTAACGTTTATCTTCTAGCATACTTAATAAACGGCTTTTAGATTTTCGTGATAACCTTGCTTTAAACATTGAGGACAATGTTTCGTTCTCGTCTGGGGTAGGGTAATCTTCGATTTGATTTGACCGCACTTGCTTATTTCGCCGTGTTTCTCTCAGAACCCGCTTTTCCTTAGAAAATGAAAAATTGTGCAAAAATGTGAAAATTTAAAAATTTTTGTAAGCTTTTGTTAGTCTTTTTGATTGAAAAGTTTTGCTAGTCTCTTAGATTAGAAGCTATAAAATGCTAATTCTAGCTCAAAAGGCCAAGATTTTGCAAGTTTCCCTGAGTGACTTTAAATATGTATGACTTGATTTCATTGGACAAGCATTTGCTAAGTTAATATATGTTTTGACACCTTGTTGACTTTCCGCTGGTGAAGGTAGGAATAGAATTTGACTTGACCGCGTGTTGAGCCCTAGCTTGTTCCCTTAACCATAGATAATCTAAAAATTATAGGCTAAGCATCTCATGATCTCATTATTTGGGATTTTAAATTTGCAGAGATCGAGAAATGATAGAGTTACTTATGAGTTTAGATGCTAAACGTGGAGTAGTTGGTTCTCTTTAGAGCCCATCGAAGGTACTTATGGCTTTTTGTTCCCACAAAATTGTTTCACCCCATATCTCTAATAATAATTAGAGATGTTGAGTTTTTGGCCATAGTTAGTTCTTTATCTTCTTAAAAGAATCTTTGTTTTAAAAATTGGGTACACATCAAGGATCCGTAATAAATAAATGAGCAATCAGTAATAAGTGATATGTGAAATGTAATAAGTAAAGTTGTGAGCTGCGGTCAAACCCAAGAACCAGTCAAACAATAATAAATAATGCCCTGAACCACAAACGCGCCCAAACCCAAGAAACTCACCATTGTTTATCTTGTTTCACCTCTTCCCCACCTTTTACCTTGATCAAGCCTCATTTACCCACCACTTAAGTGACCTTCCGTAAGGTCCCGACACTTGTGACTCAAGGATCGCCACTGTGGACAAAAAGAGAGCCTCTCATTGGTTTAAACACATCATTCAATTGATCCTGTTTGAGATTTGATGAGATGACAAAGAGAGGAATGAATGGTTGTGATTAGACATCCTAGATCCTTCTGAAGGCATCCCAAGCTTCTTCTCGAGCTATATATACTCCCTTTCAGTCACAAGATTATTTGTCCAATTTCTAAGTATTTAAGAAGTTGTTACCAAATGTGATTTCCATTGTTATTTACTTGCTTTCTAGTTAATTAGTGATTTAGTTTAGTTGTAACTTCAAGTTTTATAAATGCAATTTCATTTTGTTCACTTTCACTTCACCCTACTTTGTTCTAATCTATGTACTTGCTTATTACTGTTACATGAGTTTTTATTTTCAGTTTGTCTAAGCTCACATAAGCTTGTTGAAGCTTATGTGAGATAATTTCTGTTTAAACTCATTTTGGTTTTATCATTTACAAAAAAGTCAAACTAAGTCAACATTCAAGGTCAATTCAGTTTTCCGTTTAAATTGTTTCTAAGTCAGATAATGCCTAGTTTAATGTTTATCCGAGTATTTTGAATCATTTTAGGCGTCATTATCCAAGTTTCAAGTTTAAATCGTTTTTGGTCACATTAAAGTAGTGTTTGGTTTAGTACAAAAAACTGAGCTAGAGGTTAAATTGTAGAGGTAGATCAGTTGGTTTAGGTTTGGCTTTAGTTATCTGCATCATATCTGTCTTTGGTTTGCTGAAATTTGTGCTCTAAGTCAACGTTGGTTTAAATCGTTCTTGTATGCAAATGTGTGGAAATCTGATCAATCATTGCATATAGGTTTAATATCAGTAGAAGTAGCTTGCTTAAGTTCATTCACATCTTATTTCATCCATATCAGCTTTACATTTGATCTTGAATCTCATTTTAGTCAACATCATAATCTGTTTTCAATAGTCAAACTTTGTCAAAAGCCGATTTTGCGAACTTGCGACTAGTGCATAGTTGTCTATAAAAACAGTTAGAGTCTCATTTTTGGTCTACTTGCTGTCTTCTAGGTGGTCTTCAAGGCCACAAATCTGTTTTTGGCTCTAGATTATCGATAAGCTTATAGATAAGCTCAAACATAGTACCTGCCTTAACTGCTTCTGCATTCATCGCCTTCGTCCCATTATGTACCATTTTGTTTGATCCATAACTTTTTCATTACTTGCCCTCATTAGCTGAAACTTTGGATATACACTCTCTGGCTGGTTGTCTTGAGATCTCTACTTCTGGTTTTCATGTTAGCTTTTTAGATAAGCAGTTTCATTAGCTAGAACTTAGGGTCAGTTAGCTTGATTTACTTATAGTTCAGTTGGCTTAATCTTAGGTATTATGCTTATTAGGTGTTAGGAGTAGGTGCTTTAAGATGCCTTAGAGTAGTTTCAGTATAGCCTAGCTTATATAATCAGTTGGTTCATTATTTTGCTTGTTAGCTTATTTAAAAGTGCTTATTCCATTCTAGTTTACACTGCAGCTCCTTTTTACCTCACATAAGCCCATGTTTTCTTATTTTTCATAGATCCAGAATAAGATTTTAGAATTTTCCTAAAATTTTCATTAATTTTAGTTACTGTTTAGTATTTTTCTTATTTAAAACAGTTTTTAATCATTTTTAATTAGCTTTAATTGCAATTAATTGAGAAAAAGTTCCAAAAAATAATTTTTCAATTTTAACAGTTTAAGATAAATATAAAAAGCATAAAAAAGATTTTTCCATATTTTTCCCCTTTTCTTTGGTATTTTTCATAATTTTAATTAGATTTAAATAGTATTAAATTCATAGAAAATTGAAAATTAATCAGAAAAATACAAAAATAGTTTTGAAAAGTCTCTTATGTTATTTTAGATTTTTGAAAAGTAATTCCATAATTTTCCCTCTCTCTTTCATAATTTTTAGATAATTAGTTTTATTTTTAAAGTTAATAATTAGTTTTTAATTAAAATAAAATCAAGAAAAATCCTAAAAAATATTTTTAATTCATATTTAGTTTTCTAATATCATTTTTAGCATAAAAGTAATTTTAGGTTATTTTTAGGATCTAGATTAGACGTACTTGCTTTTTATTCGCGTTTCGCTTAAATTCGTATTTTGCTTTTATGTAGATTTGCTTAGTTTGCCTTTATTCTTAGGATTTCCCTTAGATTAGATGTTCCATTTGCTTTCCTTATCCCGTAGTTTAGAATATATCATTTTATCCCCCCCTTTTTCTCATTCAAATCCCGATTATTGAGACGTGAGTTGGAAATTCCATTCAACCCTCGTTCGGAACGATCTCGGTGCTCAAACCTAACACGTTTGAGTTACCCCACATACTACACACTTCTCATCTATTATTGATCAGTGTCCGAGCCGTTTTAAGTTTCTTACGGTTAGTCATTCACAAGTGGCTAGCTCGTGTGAGCAAACTTGACGTGTTTGGAAATTGAGAATCACAAACCAATTCAATATTCAAAGGTACGAAATACATGAATTGAAAGTAAAAGAAATATAAAACGCTAATGCTTATCGTAGGGGAGTGATTTCTCCCTTGGAGACAGCTCCGTATGCTCCTCTAGACCTGCCTTGAGCTTTTTCCCACGCTCTCTGAGTGTTGTGTGTGGAATGGAATGAATAGAAATGCTGGAATTCGTGGGGTACTTATAGGCCAGATCTGGGTTACGGCATAACCAATATAGGAGTTACTCCTAACCTTCTGTTTCTTCGAATAATGCACTAGATCTGCTGGTTACGGCGTAACCTAATGAGTGGTTACGCTGTAGTCTTCAATAAACTCGGTTACGTCGTAATAGATGCAGTAGTTACGGCGTAAGTATCCGCGGCGTGGAACCTCATTTGACCTAATGTAGTTACGTCGTAACCTTTGGGAAGAGTTACGCCATAACCTTATGATAAGTTGGCTTTTCGAAGTCACGCAATAGTTACGGCGTAATGTGAGAGACGAGGTACGCCGTAACTTCTTCAAAATAGCATACTGTGATAAATCTTAAGATATTTCTCCAGCCCATCTCTTTAGCTCCAATGCTCGTAATTTACCTGAAAGTGGAAAACAATGGAAAACAAGCGGAAATCCATATAAATGATATAAATTACAAGCATTATCGGGGGAAATTGACACTTAATATTCAGGACTATTTGATGTTATCAAATATCCCCCCACTTGAACTCTACTTGCCCTCAAGTAGACCTTATTAGAAAGATTCCTAAAAAGATATCTCCCATGACCTGGAAAATATGAGTTTACAAATCCCTTATGCTAGAATAAAACAAAGCCGGACACCTCACGAAAGGGGAACAAACACTCAAATCTCTCAACTATTATAAGTGTCAATTTCGGGGTGATCACTCAATCGCACAGTCATAGCATGTATTCTATCATAAGCTTGGCGGTTACATAAATCTCCACCACTAGAGTTAAGGGCTAAACAATTCTCGAAGGCAATATGGGTAGACACGACAAAGGTTAAGGGGTGACTCGTCATTACTAACATGTCACGAATAAGTGGACAAAATCAATGATACATGACCAAATCCATGGCCAAGACACCAAAGATTGCTCACGTGCATCACCTAGACACGCTTCATGACTAAAGGGTAGGATAAGACATGGGATATAATTGGTGTAAAATAAGAAACAAGGGTAGTCTAAATCTATAACCAAGTCATCACCACTTACCGTCCGCCCAAAGTTCAAGCTTTGAAGTCAAGAAACCGGATCATGAATTGCAAGGTAGATGTGTCATTAGAGGACGTCGTGATGGGCACACTACATTTTCTCCAACTGTTGGCATAACTACCAACTCCAATCTTCAAATGTGACCAAGGTGGCCTCCTCGATACTAAATTAATAAAGCTCATACTACAGTGCTTATAACATTGCACTTTACAATAACATAATCATAACAATTTTTTTTTTAATATAACAATAATAACATAACATAATATCCCCCCACTTGAGATGAACAATGGGAATTCGAGGGGGTCTTCAATGATCTTCAGAAATGTTGTCGATGAAAGCGTGATTTCCGAACCTTTCCACTCGAACCTTGAACTTAGGCAAATGATGACTTCCCAATCACAAATAAAGACTACATGGTAGGCTAAGGTGTATAGGTGTATCAAAACAATATATCGGGTTAACAAAATGAAAGGAATGGCTCAGAAGGGTGTATCTAGGGGTATCTTGCACTAAAGGTAAGTGCAACAAAAAGGTTTCACATGGGGGTCGAAAATTTGAGGTGACTAATCGTTAGACTCACAAAGGTAGGCTGTTTGGGTGATAATCCTATAATATTTCCTTCTAAAACTGAAAAGTCCAAATACATCGAGCTAGCTCGACATACCTCGTCTATGGTCTCGAAATGATGCAAAGGCCAAGTTCTAAAGTTTACAAGCTACCGGCACACTCATAATTTGGTGGATTTGGTGTAAAATATAGGAAACGGATAAGGCTAATCTCACCATATAATATCAAGGGTTGTATGTGCTCGGCTAAGGTCTAATCTAGTTAGGTTAAGAAAAACATGTCAAAATTTTAAAAATTGCATAATTTTTCAAAATAAACTAGAAAAATGAGGGCGAAATAAAGTTCAAGAGATAATTCTACTCCCGTCCCCCCACTTAAATTATACAAAGTCCCATTTGTACTAGGCATTAAATAAAGGTGAAGAGAAAGGTAGAATTAAAGCGAGAACTTCCCTGAAATTTGCTCCATAAAGAAGGAAGGCCCACGAAAAAGAGACGTGCCTTCGTATAAGCATCATGAACAAACTTCAATCCCTGAAATCACACTACCGACAAGCATAATTCTAAAAATACAAAATAAAAAAATGAAAAACAAACCTAACTCACTTTCGTTGGAATCACGGTTGCATTTAGCGAATGCAACAAGCCTTTTGAACCACTTGGTGTCCCAAGTGGACGAGTGAAGTCTCGTGAGGGTTTACAGGGAACACACCCACAAAGTTCATTTAAAATACTAATACAAGGTTATTGTGTTTTAAAATGAAAGAATTAAAGCAGAGGAAGGTTACGTCGTAACTCTTTTGAGGGAGTTACGCCGTAACTAGTAAAACCTGACATAAGCTGCAAAGCGAGTGGTTACGGCGTAACCACTGAGATGGTATTATGCCGTAATTGGTAATGCGTAAAGAATTATGCTGCTAAAAGGTTGGTTACGGTGTAATCACCAAGATGAGTTACGCCGTAACTCTGTTCAGATCAACAACTGCAGCAGCAATTAGTTCCTCGTTACCTACAAAAATAGTTAGAAAACACAAAACCCTACAGAAATGGAAATAAAACAAAAGAAAGGGATAATTCGGGTTGTCTCTCAAAAGAGCACTTTTCTTTATTTACGAGTCTTTATGTTAGACACAAAGCCGCGGGGCTTCTATGGAGGCCTTTGGACTTCCCCGACCTGTTCCATGTCTTTCATTAAATTACGCCTAACCCACTCGACATTTGTGGCAGTGCGAAGATATTCTTTGGTTTCAATCTTCCGGATTTTGCAAAATTTTTCTTCAGGTCCCATGTGGTATCGCGTAAACTCAAATTTTTCGGCTATAATTGGTGGTGGCCTCTTAAACGAGATGCCAAGAAATTTTCATCTTCTTTTCTCGTGCATTTCATCATCTGGGTCAATGAAACCGTCTTCGCCTTGTAACTCTAGATAATCGAAATCATCGTCGTCGGAATCGGTGTCTTCAAGTTGGTTGAGTATTCGCTTGCACTCTTCATTTTCTACCTTAGACGAGTCCTTGGTTTCATCTTCTTGTTTTTCATTAGGAATTTCGTCGTTAGGTTGATCTTTACTCATACATCCACTCCAGATTTTCTCTTTAGTTAACGGTTCAATTTTTCCGTATTTGATTCTGACCCAATCGTTGGAACCGAGATCATCGGGCCAAGGCAATTATGTTCTTTCAGAATCATTAGTTGAAGTCCATAGGAACTCGTCTTCCCCAGTTCTTTCAATGCTGCTTCCCCCGTCACATTCATACTCAAAAGAGTTGCAGGAAGCCCAAATGTTTCCGTCACTGGTTTTAATTTGTTCACACCAATGATTTTGAATTCCTTCATCATTATCATCTTCAGAAGGAATATCATCGAGGGGTTTAATGGTGTTTCCTCAAAGAATATGTTTCTCATATTTGTGTTCCCGATTTTTGAACAAAGCCGAATTAATTATCGCGTCCCCGAATCTTATCGAATACCAATCTCTAAATGAGAGATTTCCAAAATCAACGTCATGCCTCCCAGATTCGTGTGGGCATATCCAAACCTCGTTCATCACATTACCTCCTCCGTTGCAAATTCACGAAAAGGATTACACGTTGGCCAAGAGCGAGTACTCTCATCTTCCATGACGAGTAAGGGTTTGCAGTAATGCTTGATAGGTGGTCCTTCCACTTCGTTAATAGAGAACTTGGCTAATATTTCTTCGTCGTTAAGTGTAGTCCACATGTATCTGTCATCTTTTATCCTTTCTTTATCAACTCCACCATCGCAGGATTTCCGAGGATCACACGAGGACCATAAGTTGTAGCATTCCACATCGTCAATTGCAATAGCATTACACCAATGACTTCTCCTTTTAGGGTTGTCGTCCTTGGTTCCCGTGTCTTTGCTTGAATTCGGGTTACGCCGTAACTCTGAGGTGGGATTACGGCGTAACTCACTTTCGCCATCAGTATCAGATTCATCAGAGTAATTGTTGTTATCAGAGAATACAGCCTTACATATAGTAGATTTGCTCTTTTGTTCCTTGTTTCTTCTTTGTGCCTCGTCGCCGAGCTTTCCAATTAAAGTTTCCAAAATTTTAAGTGATATGTCATGGGCAGAAAGGCTTTTGTTTGTATTATCTTAGAAATTTTTAAGCCATTCCTCTTGCTCCTTTTGCCTCTTGGTAGTATCCGCAAGGTACTTGTTAATAATTTCCTCCAGGTTAGCTCTTCTCTCATTACGCTCATAATACGGTGGGGGTCCTCCACGAAACCCATTACGATTATCCCCGTAGAAAGGCCTATTCTCTCCATATTTAGCTTCCTTGATCGCATCTTCCTTGTCAATTTTAGGGCAATTTTTAGTCAAATGTCCTCCACCACAGTTTTCGCAGCCGACTTGGATGGCGTGAACAGTTTCTCTGATTTTCAAAGATATCTCTACCGAGATTCCATCTAAACTTCCGCCTTGGTTTCTTTTACTTCCTCCGTTGTGCCATTTTTGAGAGTGATCAGCCATTTTTTGAATGGTTTCAATTGCAAGAGTAGCAGTCATGTTCGGGATAGGTCATTGATAGTCCAACATTTGCCTTGTAGTTACGTTAATTCCTTTGTAGAAAATGTTGACTTTCTACTGGTTGTTCAGATCATTGGTAAGACACTTGTAAAGGAGATCGTTGTATCTATCCCAGGCTTGATACAACGTTTCGTCGTCTTCTTGTTTGAAATTATGGATCTCCAAAAGCTGGTTAGAAATCTTCGATGGTGGAAAATATCTCTAAATAAAGTGCTTCTTAAGTAGCGCCCAAGTATTAATTACCCCGGCGGGCAATCTTTCGATCCATCTTCTGGCAGCTCCAGTAAGAGTCATAGCGAATACTATTAGCATAACAAAGATCATGAGACACTCCCGTAATGTTGAAAAGGCTTGCGATGTAAAGGACATTTTCGACGTGCTCATATGCATCTTAGTCCCTGCTTCTAAAAGGGTTAGCGCAAGCTCCTCATAAATTGGTCTTTGTTTTCGAAACGGACATCCGCTCCAATTGCCGGTCTTACGAGACCCGGCCCTTGTTCCGCTTCTTTTCAACGCCAAGTATTCCTCAAGAGTGAGGTCATCGATGTTAACAACTTCCATAGTACCTGAAAACTTGAAATATGATCGTGAGAAAAGTTTAAAACGAAATTAAAGACTTAATATCAATCCTAAAATAACTCCCCGGCAACGGCGCCAAAAACTTGATGCAGGTTTTACTGACCAGGTCTTAATATTTATAGTGTCTCGTTATACCTATGGTCTACCCTAGTGCACTAACGGGCAGTGTACCCGGTCGTGTGTAGTGTAGTAATAGGTAAAGCCGAGGTCGTCCCAAGAGCTATGTGTTTTGGATTATTACTAAGTTTAGGTGTCACAGATTAATAATGGTTTCAATAGGGATTTAATTAATTAAACTACTAATGCAGAATAAGGCAAATAAAAGCAAATAAAGGATAAAGGGAAATCAATAGAGGAGAGTGGTGCTAACCTATTTAATCCTCCTAGCTAGTTATGTCTACGTCTATTTACTTCCAATTACTTCAGGTGGGGTTAAAGTCAAGAGGACAGCATTTGGTCAATTCGCCCTAACCTATCAGCAAAGATGCCACCACAGGAGAAGTCAAGCGCACCGTCATAAGTCCTGTTGTTCCTGGTCCCCTAAGCCGAGTCATTAAGTACCGCTACATGCTAGATTTATAGTAGTGAGTGCCAGGCCATTAGGAACTTAGACACTCACCCCTAATTCTTAAGTTCATCCAAACGATAGGTGATCAGTTGGTCAAATCGCACAAGTAGAAAGGGTCGTCAGTTGGTCATATCTTACCCTTCCCGTCTCAATCCGCTCACCTAGGGTCAGTTGGTCATATCTCCTAGGCAATTGGCATTAAAAACTACCGAACCAAGGGTGGCTACCAATAAACTATGCATGCATACACTTAGAAATAATTGTACGGTAGTAAAGTAAACGCAAACAAAAAAATTAAGGAATCATAACTAGGCTAGCACCAAAAGGTGCTTAGCCACTCATATTAATCATGCAAACCAATTCAATATTCAAAGGTACAAAATACATGAATTGAAAGTAAAAGAAATATAAAACGCTAATGCTTATCGTAGGGGAGTGATTTCTCCCTTGGAGACAGCTCCGTATGCTCCTCTAGACCTGCCTTGAGCTTTTTCCCACGTTCTCAGAGTGTTGTGTGTAGAATGGAATGAATAGAAATGTTGGAATTCGTGGGGTATTTATAGGCCAGATCTGGGTTACGGCGTAACCAATATAGGAGTTACGCCGTAACCTTCTATTTCTTCGAATAATGCACTAGATTTGCTGGTTACGGCGTAACCTAATGAGTGGTTACGCCGTAGTCTTCAATAAACTCTGTTACATTGTAATAGATGCAGTAGTTACAGCGTAAGTATCAGCGGCGTGGAACGTCATTTGACCTTGTTAGGAATTATAAATTCCAGGTATTAAAGAGTCGGTCACCTCAAGTATATGTAATCGTTAGAAAGATCGTAGTCGTAGTTATTTTATGTTAAGTAGTATTTAGTTAAGTAACACCGTGGAGGACGGACGGGTCTTTACCCACTGTATGCCTGATCCACAGCCCGTTGTGTGGCGTTTTATTGTAAGACTATAAATACTCTCTACCTTCCAAGGTAGAGAGTTGGAGCTCATAATAAGATTTTTCTTTCTCTCTCTAAAGTTCCCAAACCTCTAACTTTCTCTCTCTAAAACCTCTTGTACGCCTAGTTGATCTTATGGTTTAGTGTGTTTGTGAAATCCAATATGTTACAAATGGTATCAGAGCCAGGTTTGATCATCTCTTACATATCTTTGGATTTCTTGTGACTTTTAGGTGGTTTTAGAGTTTGAATAAGTTTTGTGGTTTTTGCATCATTTGGATCATTTCTAGTGTTTAAGTTTGAATCTTGGGTGTTGTTTTGTGTTTAGGATCATTGTATGTGCTTGGGTTTTGATTTGGTAAGCTTGAATCATCGTGGTTGGGTTTTTTTTGGATTGAAAAGTGGTGTTTATGTGTTTTTTCTAGCTAGCGACTTAAGCCACGGATTGTTGTTCTTGCTAGCGACTTGCTTTGTAAGTTGTTAGCAAGTTGTAGTTGAAGTTCTTAGCAAGTTGATCTAGCTACTTGTCTATTGAGACAAGCCAACAAACAGTACATTTAGTGGATTCTCCACTACGCGTAGCGACTTGGTGAAAGTTAGCGACTTGTACTTAAGTTTGTTAGCGACTTGGTGTTAGCGAGTTGGTTCTTGGCGAGTTGCTCCTTAGCGATTTGCCAACTTAGCGATTTGGTGCTAAGCGAGTTGCTCTTTAGCGACTTGACAACTTAGCGACTTGGTGCTTAGCGACTTGGTGTCAAAATTTTGCTAGCGACTTGGTGCTTAGCGAGTTGTTATTTAGCGATTTGATTATGCTTTTCTTAGTGACTTGGTTGACTCTGTCTGTAATACGGTCTTCTCTTGATTTAGTAAAATCCCGTGAAAGAATTTATTTCCTGGTTTAATCATAGAGTCATAAAATCCCGTTTAATCTGTCAACATGTCTACCAACGTTCCTACAATCATCTCCACTGTTGCGAGGATGTTCAAGCAGCTGGTTCAGATACTCGTCCACCCATGCTTGACATAACTGACTACGACTCTTGGGCTCAAAGAATCAGATTGTACTGTCTTGGAAAGGAAAATGGGGTCAACATTCTCAAATCAATTGATGAAGGACCGTATCGAGTTGAGACTACTAAAGACATAAGTGATACCGCTGAAGATGGTACATTGATTTACGGAATGGACGTAACCAAATATGTATGATGAGCTCGATGATAAGGAGAAGAAGAGATTCGATGCAGATATCAGGGCTTCTAACATCATATTGCAAGGTCTTCCAAAAGACATATACAAAATTATCAACCACAACATCAAGCAAAGGTCGTATGGGATAATGTCAAGATACTTCTCTCAGGTTCTGAATTAACTATGGGAGACATAGAATCTCAATTATATGATGAATTTGAACACTTCAAGATGAAACCAGATGAGAGTGTCTATGAGTATTACGTGAGATTCCACAAGCTTGTTAATGACATGAGAAACATCAGAATGACTATGCCAAACATTCAGTTGAACTCAAAGTTTGTGAACAACATGAATCCCGAATGGCACAAGTTTGTCACCTCCGTGAAGCTAACCAAAGGATTGAAGAATACAAACTATGAGCAACTCTATGCCTTCCTTCTTCAGAATGAGAGACATGCCATGTTTGAAAAGAGGATTCTTGAAAATTTCAAAACAAATCCAGAGAGACAAGCTCATCAAATGATTCAACTGCCTTCTACTCAAACATTGGGATTACCACTAAGGCTTCACAAGTTATACCCATGGGTGATGGAACTCACAAACTCATTCCCGATCTAATGTTCAAACAAGCTGATGCTGATGCATCCTTAGGTAACTTCATTAGTCAACTAGCTCTCATGATCACTCAAAACATGAACACTCTCCCACACACCAACAACAACCTCGAACAAAGATCCAATCCACACAATCAAGCCACCGCCGAGATGGGAACGTTATGGTGCAGCGGTCCAAGAAAGGCAAGACGATCGAGAAGGGGTGGAGCAGGTGGTGGCTATGGTGGAAATCAGAACCGAGGAAGGACTGGAAATCAAGGACAAGCAAAGCCTGTCAAATGTTACAACTGTGGAGGTGAGGGACACATTTCAAGGAACTGCACATCGCCAAAACGCCTCGAACTGTCAATACTTCAGGATAAGATGTTGCTTGTTCAAGCCCGTGATAATGGTGTAGCTTTGAATGAAGAAGAATTGTTATTTCTTGCCGAGGAAATGCCAAGACGTATGATGCAGATGTGGATGAGCGTACCAATTCAGAGATAGGCCATAATCATCAGAATGCCTTCCAAGTAGTTGATTGTGATGCATACGACTCTGATGTTGATGATGAACCTACTGCTCAAACCATTTTCATGGCTAGCATCTCTCCAATGGTCTCTCCTAAAGTCCCATCATCACCACAAGCTGGTCCATCCAAAGACAAAATCATTTCTGAGGTACTAAAACTATACGATGATGTTGATGTGCAAAAAATGCATAACAAAGTACAATCAACTGAAACTTTTGAGTAAAATATTGAAGATATGGGTAATTTCAATGTTGTCCCATATGATCAATATGTGAAACAAAGTGAAAGTGAAGTTGTACCAAGTGATGCATCTTCTGCAGTCAACGATGACTATGTTTTTGATGAATACACTGCATGTGTCCTTGATGATTCTGTTATCTCTGAACTGAATGCCTATAAAGAACGTGTTGCTATTTATGAACAACGTGCTAAATTTGAGTTGACCACTCGTGAGCAGGAAATGAATGACCAAATGCGTACAATCATTAGAAAAAGTAATTTTAGAGAAGAAGTATTAAAACAAGAGTTAAATTCCTTACAAGAAAAGCTTTCTAAAACTGCTAAGCAAAAACGAGAACTTCAAGAAAATGTGAAAATGCTTAAGCAAGAATTTAATGCTAAGGAATCAAAACTTTTGAAAGATTTTTCTAATTTGAAAACTTTGAAAAACAAGCTTGAAAACAAGTTGTACGTACAAGGTAACACCATTCAGACTGCTCACTTGATCACTAAGCATAGAGTCTTAAGCGATAAGCATAGCATTCCCCTTGTTGAGGAACCAAATCCAGAGGTCATTAAAAAAGCTAGAAATGCTCATAAGGTACTCTATGATGGCAATGAAATCCTTAAAACTAGACAGAAACCTAGTTTACTGAGTGCACGAGGAACATAAGAAATCGATGAAGTCACTAGGAAAAGATGAACAAGAAGTTAGATGATCCTAAATGTAAAGAGAAGAAAATAAATATCACACCCCATGATTACAAGAAGGAGAATTGGATTTCCTTGAACAGGTTTAAGCCTCAGACGTTGTTAACACCCGAACAAGTGTTCTGGAAAAGGATTTAGATAAGCAAAAAGCAGAGAATCTTGTTGAAACGAACCCCCCCCTTTAGGAAAATGCCTTCAGCTACTGTGTATCCTCCCAATACACCAATACATTTAGTTCCTAGGACTATTGCCACTAAAAGCAAGACCTTAATCAGTCAATATGTTATTCTTCAACTATTTGTCGATTTTGAGAAAACTTGTAAGAAAAGGATCACACCCAATGGGATAATCAAGGGAAAGGGGTTTTGAGCAAACAAAAGAATGCTATCTAACTGAGGTCATGCCTTTCTTTAAACTACTAAAAGATCATTTTGAGAGTCTTAAAAGGGGATAAATTCAGATATTAAAGGAATGGAAAAGGAATTTGATGCAATGATAGTTGAGGTTAGTGACTATGAGCGAGCATTAAAATATAATGAGATTGAGAGGAAGAACTTGCATACCTTGAATGAGAATCTTATTTCTGAATGTATAACTCAAGATGTGTTTTTACATCGCTACTAATTACTCCATTAATGCTTCTCAATTTCATGAATTATCTGTTGCTCCGAAAGTCTCCCATGATCGTGTCATTGAGCTTGAAAAGATTAATTCAAAACTTAATGAGAAATTTGATCAGGATGATCACGATAATTTGGTAAAGCATCTTTCTAAGCTAGAAGTTGAACATTTTGATTTACAACTAAAATATCAACATCTAATAGAAAATGTTAAAACCTCAAATTTCAAGACATCCTTGGATGCTCTTGAATTTGATGCAGTTTTTGAAATTAGCAAACGTGATGAACAGATTCGAGCTCATTGTAACACGATCAAAAAGTTGAAAGCCCAAATTTCTCAATTGAAGGGTGAAAAAAACAATGTGACTGGATCCCAAATGCCTCCTCCTTTAGATTCTCAGTACTCACAAACTTTTCATCTTCAAAACTTGGTTAATGCCTTACAAAAGGAAAACGAGAGTTTTCTAGAAGAAAATGAAAAAGTTAAACGACACTTTAAAGAGTTATATGATTCAATGAAAGTCACCCGTGACCAAAACAATGAAAAAATAACGTCTTTACAAAAGGAAATTGAGAATCTGAGAAGTCAGGGAAATGGGAAACTGCCACTTGTTTTTAATAAGAATGTTGTTTCAAAGTCACCCTTAGACTGCAAATACACTGTAACGGTTAAATATATTCCCCCTCATCTTAGGAATAATGAACCTGCGTTTCATGACTATTGTGCTTACCTTAAGGATAGTCTAGAATGTCTCCGTGAGATTGTCGAAGAGGATTTCATTAACAAACCTCTTGATAGAGAAATAAGGTTTGCTTGCCTCCGTGCCAAAAGATCTCAAGAGTCGCTAGAATGTGTAATTGCAACATGTCCTAAATCCTTAGGTGCAAAAGGCAAAGCTGTGATGCCTTGTTCTATGCCTAGTGCCAAGCATTCAAACCATTCTAGGCCCAGTTTTAAGAAATTGAACATCAATGTGTCGCCTAGTAATACAGATCCTTGCACGTCTAGTTCAGGAATGCAAAAAGTAGATCAACCAACTAATGTTCCCATAATTCCCTCTACAGGAGTAATCAGTGACATTAAAGCGAGCAGGTCAAAGTCTCAAGACAATACAAGGAATGATAGGACCTCGCAAGCAAAAAATGTGCATTGGAAGAGAGTAGAAGACCAACCTAGGAACTTTAAGCTTGCGTTGAATAAAACGAATCGTGTTAATTCTAGTATTAGCCTTAGGCGTACTATAATTAATTAATTCGATACTATTTGCAAACCTTGTAATGATGTTCGCTTGAATTCTGTTGCTAATCATGAATGTGGTGTGAATGCTTTGTCTAATGCTGTCAAATGCCCAGTTAAAATTGATAATGCTAATAATCGTGCAAAGAAGGCTAAAAGGCTAAGACGAAAGATTGTTAGAAAACAGTGGAAACCCACCAGAAGAACATTTATAAAGATAGGTTATTATTGGATACCTTTTGGCCATAAGAATAATCAGTTTTTTTCTCAAACTGCTAAGATTATGCCCACTAGAAAATGGATGCCTACTGGTAGAACTATTCCCTTAAGAAGTGAACATACTTTGAAAAGGTCAAATACGATACCAAAGATTGCATCTATTCCCAATGATTCCATTGCTTCTACTTCGATATAGATGTTTCTATTTCGATGTGGGTGTTCCACCATCAAGCACTAACCAAGTGGAACCCATTCTTGCATGGGGATCCCAATTATCCAGTTATCCATTCTTGTCTATGTTCAATTGTAGATCGTTCAAATCGCTCGTGGTACTTGGACTCATGTCGCTCCAAGCATATGACTGGAGACCGGTCGCGGCTCATGAACTTCGTGAGCAAATTCATCGGGACTGTTAGATTCGGAAATGACCATTTTGGAGCAATTATGGGTTATGGTGACTATGTAGTTGGCAAAAGTGTAATCTCCATGGTATATTATGTGGAAGGTCTTGGTCATAATTTGTTCTCTGTTGGTCAATTCTGTGATTCCGATCTAGAGGTGGCCTTTAGAAAACATACGTGCTTCCTTAGACAACTTGATGGTGTGGAATTATTAAGAGGTACTCGAGGTTCTAACCTATACACCATTTCTATCGAAGACATGAGGAAGTCTTCTCCAATCGCTTGCCTGTCAAAGGCTTCTAAAACAAAGTCATGGTTATGGCATCGCCGTCTCAATCACTTGAACTTCGGCACCATAAACAACCTTTCCGAAAGGATCTTGTCAGAGGCTTACCCAGATTAAAATATGAAAAAGATCATCTTTGTTCAGCCTCCAACTGGGAAAAAGCATGAAATATGCCCACAAACCAAAACCCATAAACTCTGTAATGGAAGTCCTTCATACCCTTCATATGGATCTCATGCGCCCAATGAGAGTGCAAACTATTAATGGGAAGAGATATGTGTTAGTAGTGGTTGATGACTACTCCAGATTCACTTGGGTTAAGTTTTTGAGGACGAAGGATGAAACTCCAGATGTCATCATTAAACTCATTAAACAACTTCAGATCCGACTCAACAAAATAGTTTGAATTGTCCGTACTGACAATGGAACTGAGTTTGTTAATAAAGAACTCAATGAATTTTATGGAAATGTTGGAATCCGTCCCCAAAGATGTGTCCCTCGAACTCCTCAATAGAACGGTGTAGTTGAAAGACGAAATTGAACTCTTGTAGAAGCTGTAAGGACAATGCTGATTTACTCAAAGGTTCCAATGTTTCTATGGGCTGAAGCTATTGCCACTGCTTGTTACACTCAAAATCAATCTCTAATTCACACTTCTCATGGAAAGACTCCATATGAAATTGTCCACAATAGAAAACCTGATCTATCATACCTTCGTGTGTTTGGTGCTTTATGTTATCCAACTAACGAGGTTCAAGATTTAGGAAAACTTAGAGCTAAAGCGGACATTGGAGTTTTTGTAGGCTATGCACCAAACAGAAAAGGTTACCGAATCTATAACAAGAAAACCCGAAATATCATGGAAACAATTCACGTCACGTTTGATGAGCTGACCGGTCAAATGGCTCCTGGACAATCCAGTTCAGGACCCGCACTTAAAAACAGTCCCATTGGTTCTTCCCTTGTACCAAACTCTTCTCCAAAGAACTCTATATGTACCTCCATCTGAAGATGATTTAAAGAAATTGTTTGATCCTATGTTTGATGAACATTATGAGCCAAGTACTAATGAAATGTCAATTCTGTTAGGAATTAGAAAATTCCATAGTAAAGTGTCAGTCACCCCAAATATTATCTAGCATAAGTTAGCTCATAGATTTGTCATTAGTAACGTTATTTAGCAGTTTATTAGTTAGTTTGTAGCGTAGTTTAGTTTAGAGCAACATCGTGGAGGAAGGACGGGTCTTTACCCACTGTATACCTGATCCACAAGCCGATAGGAGGTCGTGTCTTGTGTAACTATAAATACCCCTTCCATCCATGGAAGGGGTGTGGCTTCTTTGAATCTAACCTTACATTTGTTTAAGCAACTCTCTTTCAAGAACCTCCTCTCAACTCTCTTCATCTATCTAAATGGCTTTCTTATTTAATCATTGTCCTAGACCACCCGAATCATCAAACAACATAAATATTAGATCCTAACAATTGGCATCAGAGCCTAGGTTTTGTTGTTTGGATTGATTCGAATGGTTTCTTGATGCGGTTTGTGTTGTTTTGAGTAAGGTTGGATGTTGCATTGATGTGGGTTTGTTTATTACGAGCAGGATCATGTTTCTCAAAATCTGTTTCTGTTGAGTTTTGAATCCGTGTATAAACTATTCTTATTGATATTGGGCTTACTTTTGAAATGGTCTAAAATGATTCTTAAACATTTTTACATGTTATATTAATGGTTTAAATCAGATCTGTTATAATGTTTTCTCTAACCGGGTTTTAATTATGTAACTAAAACTGGTTTCAAGTGTTACTAATGTCATGATCGAAAACTGGTTGCTAGTCTTTTAAAGGGTTTATTAGCAAATCTGATTCTATTGGAATACATGTTTCTCTAAGCGAGTTGTCAATGTGGTCTAACGCGAGTTGCATATTCTGTCCATATTCTATGTTTGGAAAGCAAGTTGTGTCAATCATTTAACTCGCATTTTTGAATGCGAGTTACTCACTTGCATTTTTGAATGCGAGTTGCCATTGTGTCCAGATACATTGAATATGCTATGCGAGTTGTGGTCTGTCTCTTCTATGCGACTTGCCATATGCGAGTTGTTTTTGAGCGAATTGGGTGAGTTATGGTGCTAAGCGACTTGCCATATGCGAGTTGTGTGTTTTGATTTTTGAGTCAAAATCTTAGCGAGTTGCTGCTGAAGCGTGTTGGAAAAGAAGCAAGTTGGGTCAAATGCGAGTTAGTATGATGTAAGTTAGTATGATGCGAGTTGGTATTGGTCAAGAAAGAAAAAGAAAATGATAGAAGAAGAAGAACACATATATACTCACGAGCCCACAACAGAAACAACATATATATACTCATTCCAAAGCTTCAAAACTTCACGACATTAATCCCAACAGAACATTGATACATAACAGATCCATGGGTTGTTGAGTTAAGAAGATCAAAAGGGAAATATCTCAAAACAGTTTGTACAAAACTACAAGTCTCACCTTGTATCATCTCAAAATCTTAACTCAAAACATAAAACATTTCATTTATCAAATCAAATGGTCAACACAAAGGATCTCAGAATTTTCGTGGGTTAATGATATCTCAATGAACCTTTTCAGATCCATTCAACCCAAGCGAACTCATCATTGATCATATTTCATTTAAATTATCCGAATCCATAAAATTAAAGACCAATAACAATTTAAGTTACTCTCTTTTATTTTGATTCGTTAACTGAGATTTACATACATCATTCGTTCTATCAGAACTTTGTCACTTTACGAATTCTAAAGAGATAGAAACATAACAGCCATGTTATTTTCTTTTCTTATATTCGTTTAATGATAAATCGATTTCAAAAGTAAAAGGCCTTCATATTTTATGTACAAACGATGAAAAGAATGTAACTAGTGAAGTTAATCCGTTTTTCCATTCGTTCGTGTATTCATAACCATAACTTAATCGGTTTAATTAAAAATAATTAAGATACCTACACGCGTTCAATATCATGTTCCTGAAGCCGTATCACATACCATCCCTGTGGCTATCATGACAACCCGAGCCATCCCTGTGGCATTCAAGAGTTGGAATAAGGATGTACTTTTGTTGGTGGGTTGCTGCATTGGTTAAATTGATAACTGAGATGAGTATGCAAGATTGGAGGAGGGAGGCGTGCTACAGATCTATGTCTTGGGATATGAAAGGAGGCAGATAAGATGTTAGATATGATGGTAGGCGCCTGTTTTGTGGAGAGTTTAATTAGGGTTACTCAAGATTTGTCTAAGTGATATATGTGGGGGGTTATATACACCGATTAGTTAGGGTTAAGAAGTGAATGTGGGTCTCTGCTGGATCGGTATTATATCGTGAATCATGGGCTGCATTGTGATACATGGTTTTGGGCTTTAGGTGTTAGCAATTTGTGATATTTTTAAGAGACAAACTTGGGCTTTTGATTTTGATACCTATTTGTGAGCAGAGATTGTATTGTTGGATGGTTTAGACTTTAGTTGATTTTATTGGACCAATCATTAATCTTAGTTGATTAATTAAACCAAAGTGATAAAATGTCACGGGTCTTCTAATGATCGAAGGTTTTATGAACATGTGTTTTTTGATGTATTGGGCTTGACTGATGTGGATCGGGAGAAGATTTAATTCCGGGATAGATATTTGGATATATTTCCAAATTTGACTAATTGGATCGAGTTCAAAGTTATGATGGGTTTCTCAAGATATTGGATGATGTGTGAGTTAACTTATGATGTGATTTGAGATGTGCGTGGTATTAATTAATTATGAGATTTGTGACTTGATGAGATTTAATCATGAGTTTTGATTAAAAGGATTTGATGTGTGAAGAAATTTGAGGATATGATTTTTTGTGTTTTTGGGTTTGATACTTTGGTTTATGCACTTTCACGAAGAATGTTATATCTCGGAATTGAACAAGGTTGACTACGGGGTTGTTTGTACGATATTTCTCATTGGGACTTGAAGTGATGTTTTCCGGAGGCGTTTACTTATTTTGTCTTCTTTCTTTCTACCCTTCCGCGAAGATGACTTGTTTGGGCGTTTATAGAGGGTGATAAAGACTTGGCTATTTAGTTACGGGTGTGATTCTTTCTCTCTGAACCCACAACGTAGCTATCACTTCGGTGTCTCACGCAGTTGAGGATACGTCAAGAGGTTTTGTACATTGGGTACACCGTTTCTTTTTCACGAGTATTAGTACAAGTTTAAGTAACAAATCTGGGGAATTTTACGTCATGTTCGAGTTTGATATATCGGGTTTACTTCTCCATGTGGTCACTGCAATAGCTGACAGAATGCGTGAATGTTGTGTTTACCAAAGTGTTGATTGGATGGTTGATGATGTTGTTGATGTTGGATAATGAACCGTTGATAAACCGCTGCATGTTCCCCTAAAACAGATATTCACCAAAACCAAGGTTGTCATAACTCATTTAAGCTGACATTGTTTACGGTTTTGTCTTGATTTTGTAAAATCCCGCGAAAGAACCTAATTCTCAGTTTAAATCATAGACTTGTAAAATCCCGTGACAATGGAAACATCCTGGTTAAAGTAATGAGCATTTCCGGATCTATCTTACGGTTTATTCTTGGTTTAGTAAAATCCCGCGAAAGAATCTATTTCTCGGTTTAAACCATAGAATTGTAAAATCCCGTATTGATGGAATTATCTTGGAGAAAGGAAAGTGTATTTCGGGATCTTATTTGATGCTGGTGCCACATTTTCTGTTTCGAAGAAGGGATAAACGGCTGTACTTCATGAATTGGATGTGTGTTTGGATATTCGTCATGGCAGTATGGTTATTACTTGGTTTTACGGGGTTCTGTGCTTTTAACCATGGTCGGGATGAAACCATTATCAAAGTTCGTTTAAATGGCAAAGGAGGCTAGATTTGAGCTTTTAACCAAGAAGATGTGACAACGGAGTTAACTCACTATTATTTATTTGAAGTTGAAGTGAAATATCACGGGCGAGTGTACTTAGTATCTGAAGGTATCGGGGATGGTTGGATGAAGGTTCTTCAAGATCCTTGTTCGAGCTTATTATCAAAAACAAAGACTTGAAAATCTAGTTATTGTTGGGTGTCTTTTACCTTTTCTTTTACCACTTGGGGAAATTGGGCTCATACCACCACAAAATAACTATCACTTTAAGGAGTTACGTTGTAGTGCTCAGTGTCACATTCAATTGTGGATTTTCAAGAGGTAATGTACGTTTTATACTTGATGGTTGGTTGGTTGAAGAGTATAGAGTACATAGAGAGTACTTAGAGAAGCTAATGGAAATCGGCACCGCTCTTTGTTACATATGTGCAAGTATAAGTCACGAGTTCGGGTTAGTTTACTTCAGGGTCAAATTCATCATATTGGGTTTTCTCCATCAGCTGTCACGACAAATAGCCTACTGAATGATAATGGGGTTGATTATAAGTTTGCCAAGAGATGATGAAAAGAGAGATATTATGACGTATGAACACAACAGTTCATGCCTCGTACTCTAAAGAAAAGAAAAGTTTATGTTTCAGTGCGCTTTATCTTCAAAAGAAGGGAAATCTTCTTATGACGTATGAACACAACAGTTCATGCCTCGTACTCTAAAGAAAATAAATGTGTACGTTTCAAAGGCGCTTTATCTTCAAAAGAAGAGAAATCTTCTTATGACGTTTGAACACAACAGTTCATGCCTCGTTCTCTAAAGAAAAGAAAAGTGTACGTCTCAGTGCGCTTTATTTTCTGAAGAAGAGAAATCTTCTAATTAATGACCATTCTCATCAACATGCTTCATGCTTTTTCCATGCACTTCAGTCATAAAGTGAACCGGGCTACCATTGATTGTTTTCATATTCCACTTGCTCAATATAATGAAGATGGCGACATCACATGCTAAATTTTGCGGGGGAGAAGTGTGAATAGAATACTTTTGGATGATATTCACTTATTTAGTCAAGAATGGCATCTCCATATGCAATTCTTGAGGGGGAGAAGAAGTGTGAATTTTTTGCATTATTGATTGATATTTGAGAATAAAAATGGTCATACGGCTCTAAACTCATGTAAGAACCGAGCTTCTTCTTATCGGGTCATCTTCACATGGAGTTTTTTCTCTTCTAAGAGCCGTTGGTTGACATCTTCACTCGGATTGATGAGTTTATCGACAAAGTGCTTCCGGTTAATGCTTCACGTATACATCAACATGATGATTCCGAACAATCTCTCTGTTCTTGTTTGATGTGATTGGTAGTTTGGTGTTACCATCTTGTGTTTTTGTTGCGGCCTGATTGCTGATTTCCTTGATAAACATCTTTCTCGTTCTTGTTTGATTGGGAGGGATTTTAGTTAAGGGGATTTGCAAGATGTATGTCAATTGGGATGCTTTTGGTGTGAGTTGAAGATGTTAACTATCTATTCCCCAACTGCACAATCTTGAAGACGGTCGAGTCTACATACCGTTCTACATTTTCTCGCTACATGTTAGAAGACTAAAGACGAGTTGCATTTAACGATCTAAAGACTTCTTCTTAATGGGGCATTTATCAACAGATTGTCGGTTTAAGGGAGAGCACTAATTGGGAGAGTGTTATAAGTCAGATTCAATCTCCAATTAGACTTGCTCATATTCTTTAGCAGTGACTCCTCGAGACGTTGATATTGACTATTGTAATATTGCAGTTGCACTGTTGAATAATAATCCACTCTTTGGTATTCATTTGCCAAATCTTCACGGATTATTGTTCATGAAAAATGATCTGCTCTTTGGTATTCCTTTACCAAATCTTCACGGATTATTGTGCAATCTGTAAATCAACCACATGAACATTAAGGAAAATGACTACCTCATCCGCTTGAAGACTTTATTGGTGAATCTTCCAGATCAGTCTCTATATGTATATCTTTAGGAAGATGGAATTGATGTTGAGGAATCATTTGTTCCGGTTCATTAAGTGGGTCAATGTACATCCGGTTGTACATTTATTCACGTGTTGGACATTTGACACAAGTTGATTACTTCGGAGTTAATCACTTATCACTTATTTGAGATTGAAGTTGACTTTCACAAAGGCGTGTTCTTAGTTGATAACTTGCTTGGGCTTAAAATTTTGAGTTGAAGACTTGGCTTATCTAGTTACCAGCAGTCGAGGTGGATTGTTGAAGACCTGGTTAACTATCACTATTAGGAGTTACTTTGTTTTACCCAGTGTCACACGCATTTGATGGTGTGGATAATCGCAAGAGGTGTTAATGTCTCATACTTTGTTTGGGTAGTGTACTTAGAGTTTTGCTTGAAGCATAAATTCTCAACACCGTTCTTCCATCATTAGGTGCAAGCTTAAGATACAAATGTGGGGAAGTTGACTTCAGTTTCAAGTATGGTATATCGGGTTTTTCTTCTTCAGTGGTTACTTCAAATTGTCTACATAAGGGTTGATAAAATAGTCGAGAGAGTCTTCACAAGTTGATTCTCACAAGATTTCAAGTGTTCTTCTCAACAAATTTCTAGTATACGGGCTTATAATGATTTGTTGACTCAAGTGTCAAAACCAAAGAAGGGGAAGAAGACAAGCATCTAAACGCGAGTAAACTTGATGAACTTAATACTTCTAAGTAATTGAAGATATCCCGGGAAGACAAATGTTATTACCGCAGATAAACTCAAGGTTTGACTCATGGCGAGTAAACTTGATGAACTTAATTCTTCTAAGTGATTAAAGATATCCCGGGAAAACAAATGTCATGACCGCAGAGAAACTCAAGGTTTTACTCATCAAGGCGTTTAGTATTCTTATTCCAACTATGTGGGGAAGCGATGGAAGAGTTAGTTTCTCAAGATAAAAGAGGTACACAAGTGCGTGATGATCTCGATGTTATCACAATCATCTGAGGAGAGAGAATTGTGTACATTGGAGCGCCACCTGTTTCACTTGAGGGCTTAATCAGTGATTCAGAGATATAATCACTTATTCCGGAGTTGACATCCGTAGAGATTGTCATCCGCAGAGATAATCAGTGACTTGGCTTGCTTCTTCAATGTTATCGGTTATTCCTTCCTTGGGTATTGGTATACTTCGGATACTTGAGCTTCATACACGATCATCAGGGAAGAAAAATGTGAACATGGGGAGGTGTTTTCATTCCCTCATGATGTGTATTCGGGAGAGCTCTTGGGTATTGGTGTACTTCGGATTCTTGAGCTTCATACATGATCATCCGGAAGAAAAATGTGAACATGGGAAGGTGTTTTCATTCCCCTCATGATGTGTATTTGGGAGAGTTCTTGAGCATTATACAAAGAGACAGACTGCATCAATTCAACTACGTGGGGGAAGTGGTCTCTTGACACCTTTTTAGAATGGATTGCTTGGACTTCGGTTATGAAATTTGAGAAGATTATTTATGAGTGGGATGATACGTTGCTATTCTTGTTGATGATATAACCCCGAACGGAGAACCTCGATTATTGTTCTTAAATGGAGCAGCGGAATTTATGATAATGGTGTGCTTCTCTGTGCACCTGGCTAAGGAAAGCTTGAAATAGAGCTTCGAATCTGCTCATCTAAAGGTTTTTCAGTTTGGGGGGAAGCTGCCAAAGTCTCACTTTCAGACGGTTCAATTTCTCTCGATTCAAGAGCCTTGGAAGCTTTTGTGGTGAATGTTTAAGAGATGATGACTTCTATCTTCTACAATGGGGCTGTTCGATATCCTTATCTCGGTACTCGTATCATCATCTTCGTTTACTATATCATCTACTCTATCTTTGTAAATATTTTTCAAAAAAACAAAATACAAAAATATAAAACCTTCAAAAACCCATAGAAATCAGAAAATTTCAAAAATTCCAAAAATATGTTTTCCAAGACATTTCTTCTGGTATCGATAACATCTACGGTCTTAGAAATGTCATTCAATAATGGCACGGTACCATAGATGAAGTTCGAGTAGGAGGTGTAAATATTTTTTTTCAAAACATGTCTCAAAATATGGCTTACAGTTACTTCAGACTGTAACCCGGGCTTCAAATGATGGCTTACAGTTACCTCAGACTGTAACCCAGGCTTCAAAATTTGGGTTGTAGTTACTTCAGACTGTAACCCGTGCTTTAAACTATGGTTTGCTATTATTTCAGATAGCAACCCGCTCTTCAAGAAAGGAAAGTGCTGCGCTAAACCAAATTTTCAAATATTTCGTGCACTTTTCCTAAAAACAATTTAAGGAAAGTATGTCGAAGGACTGCTGTTCCCACAAAAATATTTTTCCGTCTAAAAATTCTTCAGAAAAATATTTGTTGTATTCAAAAATTGGTGGAAAATGAGTTGCTTTCAAAACAATCAGATTCAGAGTTTTTATAAAATTGAAAACTCAATCAATGACTTCAGCGCTTTTAAACCTTTTAGAAAATGAGTCATTGATTGAGGGGGAGAATGTTTTCAAATTTATATCATCTAACGGACTTTCTTAATTATCCTCGTGCTTAATTGAAAATGATGTTAACCTATGTTGAAGGACTAGGTGCCTAGGATATGATTGTTAGGATTAGATGATTAGAGTTTGATAAACACATAATTCCCATACCTTATATGATCTGATTAATATGTTGAATTGACTGTTATTAGTCGATTGCTGTTTGGGTGATGTCGACCACCATATATCTGTTTGTGTTCACTAACGTATGCAGGTATTTTGGTATAAGAATGTTCCCGATCCGGATCCCACATAATATGATGATTGGATGCCGAAAGGAAAGGGTAACTATATCTTGGGTTGACAAATGAAGAAACGGAGCTTTATTAGACTTCAATGGAGAGTTGGCATAAATGCAACGTAAGAGGTTTTACTGCATCACAGAGGGTTTTCTTCTAAGTGATTGAAGAAACGGAGCTTAATTTGACCTCAGTTGGCATTCAAAATGCAACGTAAGAAGAAGTCTCACTGCATCTGCAGATGGTTCTCTTCCAAACCCTACAAAGAACAACAACGGAAGCTTCTCAACCACTAATGTATCTTTGTGCAGGATACCATTTTTACACAATTTTGATTAATTTGATTAAATTGTTTTTGAAAATGGAAAAATATTGTTTTGAAAATAAATTGAACTAAATTTTGAAAATCACCGGACTTCTTTTTATCAAAACTTAAGTCACTCAATTATTGATTGAGGGGGAGAGTGATTTAAAATAAAATATTTTCAAACGATATTTCTTCACAAAAGTTCCGTTTTGTACGATAATAAGTGGTGATCTAAAGATTTAATGTTATGTCATGGTATGATTTTTCTTTTGAATCAAGATCTTTCAAAATGAAATTTTTTCTGTTCTTGTTTGATTGTGAAATTGTTTTATTTTACCTAAAAGATCTCTTAAAACAATCATACCTGACACTAACAATCTTTAATATCTTAAAATGGTCCTTATCTGTCATTTTTTCAAAGTTAATTCAAGCCACGTCTTTCCCCAAAATCTTTTAAATGATTTAAATCAATTGGGATCACAAATCTCAAAAGGTTTGAAATTTTGATCGGGGTAGAGATCGTGTGTTAAATCTCTTATCTGTTTAAATGGAATTGGTTCTAGTCCTTTAAAGGCACTCCTGCCTCCATGTGCCAAACGATTTCATATACAATGCACATGTTGAGGAGGAGGATTTATCCAAAAACATGATGAGTATTTAAACCAGGCCACATATTCTCTCATGTTTTCTAAACCGTATTAAATCACTTGGGATCCAAAATCTCAAAGGGTTTGATATTTCTGATCGGGGGAGAATTTGTGATTTAATAATGAAATTTGATAAAAGGTGATCGTTTTGATTTAAATGTGCATGCTGCTCTCCCTTGTGTGCTAAACGCTTTCAAATCACGAAGCACATATTGAGGGGGAGCATTTTAAAAGAAAATAGATTATCGAGGTACAAAAGCTTTTTAAAGTAATTTATAAAGTACCTTGATTGAGTTTTCAAATGGTTTTCTAAATGGCTTTTGTGATTCATGGATGTGCTTCAAAAGAACTCTTGCCTCTATGTGTTAAAATGATTTCTCTTATCCTATGCACATATTGAGGGGAGAATTTTACCAAGAAAATCAAATGGCTTTTTTTCTATGAAAATTGTGATCAAAGAAAATATTTCAAAGTCCTCTTGCCTCCATGTGCTAAACAATTTCTAAATCATATGCACATGTTGAAGGGGAGGTTTTCTAAATGATCAAAACTATTAAGGTACAAAATGCTTTGATCTAGTATCACAAGTACCTTGATTGTTTTTCCAAATGATTTTTCAGTTGGTTTCGAGAAGGAATGAACTGTACCAAAAGACCAACCATTTTACTTTATGTATGGAGTTATAAGGATGGTGAGGTTAGGTATTCGTTCCCACGATCCGCCAGAACCGGAGGGATCTACCCAGGGACAATCCACTAGATAGTGTAGAGTCCTTAGGTATATTGAAAAAAGGAGAAAAGTGAGATATGGGAAGAGTGCGGAATGAGACAGAGCTAGTACTGGAATAAACCCAACAAGGTTCTAGTTATGAAGTCTCGGTAAGCACTGAAGGGGTTGAAGAATGAAAAAGAATTGAATGTGAAAAGGGGTGAAAAGAAATAGCCCTCCAATAATTCAACCTTATGGCAAAAACCGGGTTCAATACATATGCTACTGGTGGTTACTAAGGTAACACTGGTATTGAAGACAAGACGTCATGGACCCAGTGACGCACTGCACTAACTTCCCAAGCTACTCAAGTTCCTTTTAAAAGGGCTTGTTTCATTCTCACGGGGAACCGACATAATCTATCGACTTTCTCTTAGAGATAGTTGGTATTGAAGAAGGAGACCCTCTCCCTAGTCTCCGTCATAGGAACCAAATATGCACAAATTGAGTCTAGAGCCAAGAGATCATCCACAATATCTCATTAGGACACTAAATTCTTGAAGACTTGCTGTTTCACACAATGTGGAAAGTAAGTATATTTTAAGAGTCCTACGCATTATCCTTGTGCTATTTCCAGAACATCTAAGTGATATGCATACATATTCACAATGAAGATGGAAAGCCTTCTAGAGCCAACATCAAACAAGCTCCTGGTGGGTGGCATGCGAGATCTATCCAATAGATCAAGCTTGTGACAACTGGATAGAAACGATGGGGAGATTCAATCTTGAATCAACCTTGGTCCAGGAATGGAATTGACGAATGCTTTTGGAAAAACCATTCGATGTGCAAACCTTCTTTTCTCTAGCACGTCGAATGTGTACTTATGTTTTCAAACACAAAAAGTATCTCTGATTGAAAAAATGCTTTTGGAAAAACCGTTCGATGTGCAAACCTTCTTTTCGATAGCACGTCGAATGTGTACTCTTTTCAAATACAAAAGGTATTTTTGATTGAGAATTGATATTTCTCATAAAACCTTCGTAGTATTGCAAAACTCTTTATCTTAAGCAATACGCGATTGTTTTTCAAATCATTTTTCATCAATCAGTGAATCTCAATTCGCTGGTTCACTCACTCTGTGTTGCCTTCTTTGAGACGTTCCGGTTTGAGAACGGCTAGAACAGCTGCGAAAACCCTCAAGGAGATTCTTCGAATTATACCGATCACAAAGCGTGTATCGATCAACGGGAACCGTAGGCGTGTACCTCAATTCACCGAAAGTGATCAAAGACACTTTCGTGTTTTATTGCTAATGTTGTTTGCGGTACATTTGGACGGTTGTGATCGAATTGAGGAGTCAATCCAAAGCCGCATGCTCACAGCATCCACACTTAATTTGAAGAAATCATGACTGGTTCATATCTACATAACCCTGGCTCGATATTTCATACTATGCTTCTGCTTCGCTACTGCAAATATCATGAACCAGTAAGGCTTCCGCTACTCTGATGGAAAGATGTCATGATTCAAAAGTGTGAGCATGTCGGTCCGAAAGTCACAACATCACATGATGGCAACACAATAAAGGGTGATCCAGAGATTTACTGTGGCTGATGATCTCAAAGAAAGCTCGAAGATCATCAAAGATGTGGATCAGTTTAAAGGCCTCCACTTAAAGTACAAAGTTGTCGGACCTTAAAGAATCGCTACTAATGCACAAGGATTGCGGAATTGAATAATTGAAGTCTACAAGCTCAAGAACAAAGTTAAGAATAGAATGCTAGGATTTGAAATGTAAAACATGGGGTGACCTCCCTTAGGGGGAGACTGTTAGGAATTAGAAAATTCCATAGTAAAGTGTTGGTCACCCCAAATATTATCTAGCATAAGTTAGCTCGTAGATTTGTCATTAGTAACGTTATTTAACAGTTTATTAGTTAGTTTGTAGCGTAGTTTAGTTTAGAGCAACACCGTGGAGGAAGGACGGGTCTTTACCCACTGTATACCTGATCCACAGGCCGATAGGAGGTCGTGTATTGTGTAACTATAAATACCCCTTCCATCCATGGAAGGGGTGCGGCTTCTTTGAATCTAACCTTACATTTGTTTAAGCAACTCTCTTTCAAGAACCTCCTCTCAACTCTCTTCATCTATCTAAATGGCTTTCTTATTTAATCATTGTCCTGGACCACCCGAATCATCAAACAACATAAATATTGGATCCTAACAGATTCCTACAGCAGAGGCTGCTCATATCCCTGTGAACGAAGTCAATCCTTCAGTCTCAATATCACTAAGTCAAGAAGCGCCTGCTGCTGATCACTCAGTCTCATCAACAAATCATCAATCTTTGAATGTACGTCATGGAAATGTTTCTGACATAAATGATGAAGTTAATCCCTTTGCTACTCCTGAAGAAGCCCTATTTGAAAATGTCTTTGCTCCTGAATCATCATCAGAACCATCTTCATCCGAAGACATCGACTCTGCTACTTCAGTTCAACAACAACAACCACATGAACACCTTAGAAAATGGACACATGATCACCCATTGGACAACATCATTGGAAATCCCTCTCGCCCAGTATCCACACGGAAACAACTTGCAACCGATGCCTTATGGTGTTTCTTCAACTCCGTACTCTCTAAGGTCGAACCAAAAGACATTAAAACCGCCATGAATGAAGACTGCTGGTTCAATGCCATGCAAGAAAAGAGTCATGAGTTTGATCGACTTGATGTATGGGAGTTAGTACCTGCTCCAGATTGTGCTATGATCATTGCTCTGAAATGGATTTTCAAAGTAAAACTTGATGAGCATGGTGATGTCCTAAAGAACAAGGCTCGATTGGTTGCCAAAGGATACCGTCAAGAAGAGGGTATGGACTTTGAAGAATCTTTTGCTCCTGTTGCTCGAATAGAGGCAATCAGAATCTTCTTGGCTAATGCTGCAAGTAAGAACATGATAGTCTATCAAATGGATGTAAAGATGGCATTTCTGAACAGAGATCTTAAAGAAGTCGTCTACGTCAGCCAACCTGAAGGATTTGTGAATCCAGAGCATCCTACTCACGTGTATCGTTTGAAGAAGGAACTTTACGGGTTAAAACAAGCCCCAAGGGCATGGTATGATACGCTATCAAAGTTTCTTCGTCTACGGTCGACAAAGGAGCAGTTGATCCTACATTGTTCACCCGAAAGTCAGGCAAACATTTAATTCACGTTCAAATTTATGTAGATGATATTATCTTTGCCTCGACTGACCCCAATGAATGTGATCATTTTTCTAATGAAATGGGTTCCAGATTCCAAATGTCTATGATGGGACAAATGTCATTTTTCTTGGGATTACAAATTTCACAAAGTCTCGGAGGCATTTTCATAAATCAATCTAAATATGCTAATGAGATTTTAAAGAAATTTGGATTTGTTTCATGTGACACCGTTGACACTCCCATGATTGAACGAACCAAGCTGGATGAGGACCACTCAGGGATCATGGTAGATCAAACGAAATATCGTAGCATGATTGGATCCCTGATGTACCTCACAGCTAGCAGACCAGACATCTTGTTCGCTGTATGCATGTGTGCTAGATATCAGGCTAAGCCTTCTAAAAAGCACCTTGAAGCGGTTAAAGGGGCTTTCGGTATCTCCAAGGAACCATCAATATGGGACTATGGTACCCGAAGGACACCGGTATGTCTCTAACAGCCTATGCAGATGCTGATCATGCAGGATGTCAAGACACACGTCGAAGTACATCGAGGTGCTCGCTTTTGGATGATAAGCTTGTAAGCTGGTCTTCAAAGAAGCAAATGAGTACTTCTATTTCCTCAGAGATGAATACATAGCCATGTCATCTTGTTGTGCTCAAATCCTTTGGATGAAATCCCAATTATCTGACTATGGCTTTGAATTCAACAAAATCCTCTCAGATCTGTGATAATAAAAGTGCTATTGCTCTATCATGCAACAACGTTCAACACTCAAGAGCAAAACACATCGACATCCGACATCATTTCATCAGGGAGCAAGTGGAAAATGGTGTAGTGGAACTCTATTTTGTTAAGTCGAATACCGGTTAGCAGACATCTTCACCAAAGCTCTTCCAAGAGAACGTTTTGAGTTTATTCTTCCACGACTTGGATTGAAAAGCCTTCAACCAGAAACACTCAAACGTCTTCAGGAGGAAGACGAGGAGTAAAGGTCTTTCCTTCATCTATATCTTTGTATATATTTTTTAAACAACAACAAAAAAAAAATCCATAAAAGTATAAAAAATTCGAAAAATCCTAAAAAATATTGTCGTTTTGTCATGCTTTTCTCGATTCGATAATATCTACGGTCTTAATGTTGTCTTTCAAAGAATGATACGGGACTTTAGATGTTGTTCGAATGTTTAATAAAAATAAATAAAAAAAAATAAATAAAAAAAAATTGATAGAAAGAAAAACAATGGTTTATTGTCATTTCAGGCAATAACCCGCTTTTCATAGAAAGAATAGAGCCATGCTTTATCTTGTTTTTCAAATCTCATGCGCTGATTCTATATACATTTATCTGCTGAAAACTAATTACTTTGTACAATAACTCGGACTCATGTTTTGAAAATCATCCGGTCTTATTTGTCAAAATATCTATTTCTCAATCAACAACCTACGTCATTGATTGAGGGAGAGAATGATTTCAATTATTTCAAAAAGTTAGTTGTCGTACAATTGTTTTCAAAAGTTAATCATGCATGTTTAACCAATGGAGTTTAAAGTCTTAAAATCCGATCCTTATCAGTTAAAACACTTTCATAATCAAGTCACAATTCTCCTTGAAAGCTTTCAAAATCAATTTAAATCTACAGAGATCACAAATCTCAAATGTTTTGATAATTGTGATCGGGGGAGAATTTGTGATTTAAATTAGATTTAAACTGATAATTCCATAGATGGTTTCATAAGTGATTAGTATGTTTGCCTCCCCGCAAGTGACAAACGATTTCAAATTTTCCATGCACACGTTGAGGGGGAGCATCTATCTTAAACCACAAATATTTTAAACGTGATCAATTTATCTCAATGTGCAGTCTTTTCCTAATATGTGCCAAACATTCTCAAACATCGAGGCACATATTGAAGGGGAGCAAACTTTTGAAAACCTCGTCCTTCCAAAATGCTTTATCTACTTGATTTGATAAGGGAAGTGATGATGATCATTTTAGAAAATGTTAATCAAAAGATTGGACCTTTCATTCTCAATCTAACGATTTCAAAGATCTCTTGCCTCCATGTGCTAAACAATTTCTAAATTTTTATGCATATGTTGAGGGGGAGCATTTCTAAAATATCAAAACAATTCAGGTACAAAATGCTTTGATAATATATCACAAGTATCTGGATTGATTTTCAAATGGGTTTCAATTGGTTCCAATGGCATATGAACGATACCAAAAAGACCGACCAACTTTACTTTATGTATGGTGATATAAGGATGATAAGGTTAGGTTGAGGTCCCATGATCCGCCAGAACCGGAGGGATCTACCCAGGACAATCCACTAGATAGTGTAGAAGTCCTTAGGTATGATGAAAAAAGGAGAAAAGTGAGATATGGGAAGAGTTCGGACTGAGATAGAGCTAGTCTTGGAACAAACCCAACAAGGTTCTAGTTATGAAGTCTCGGTAAGCACTGAAGGGGTTGAAGAATGAAAAGAATTGAATGAGAAAAAGGGTGAAAAGAAATAGCCCTCCATTTATTCAACCTTAGGGCAGTAACCGGGTTCAATACATATGCTACTGGTGGTTACTAAGGTAACATCGGTATTGAAGACAAGACGTCATGGACCCAGTGACGCACTGCACTTCAACTTTCCAAACCACTCAAGTTCCTCTTAAAAGGGCTTGTTTCATTCTCACGGGGAACCGACATAATCTATCGACTTTCTCTTAGAGATAGTTGGTATTGAAGAAGGAGACCCTCTCCCTAGTCTCCGGCATAGGAACCAAATATGCACTAATTGTGTCTAGAGCCATGAGATCATCAATTAATCTCTTTAGGACACTTATTTCTTGAAGACTCACTATTTCACACAATGTGGAATGTGAGATTATATCTTATGAGTCCTACGCACTATCCTTGTGGTATTGCCAAGACTTGAATGTGTCATATGGACCTCATGCTGGAGCGATTCAAAATTGAATCAATCCAGGTCCAAGAAAATGGATTGACGGATGCCTTTGAAAACCGGTTGTTGTGTTTAAAAACTCTTTTCTCTAAGCACATCGACCGTGTACAATTATTTCAAATCAAAAGGTGTTTATGATTGATAAATGATTTTTCACTAAAACTTCGTTGTATTGCAAAACAATTTCTATTGAGCGATACACGATTGTTTTTCAAATCTCTTTCATCAATCGTGAATCTCTATTTGGTTCACTCACTCCGTGTTGTCTTCTTTGAGACGTTCCGGTTTGAGAAAAGCTAGAGCAACTGCGAAACCCTCGCAAGCAAATTCTTCGAATTATACTCGATCACGGCAGTACTTGTATGCTTGATCAACGGGGAACCGTGGGTCGTGTACCTCAATTCATCGAAAGTGATCAAAGACACTTTTGTGCACTTTATTGCTAATTGTCTTATGCAGGTACACCCGACGTCTGCTGATCGAATGGAGCGGTCAATCCATAGCCGCATGCTCACACAACACATTCATATCTAAAGAAATCATGATTCGTGCATCAATGACTCTGATATTTTCACTCCATGTTTCTGCTACGCTGCTGCCAATATCATGAATCAACGAAAGCTTCCGCTACTCTGATAAGGAGAAATCATGATCCAAAATGTGAGCATGTCGGTCCAAAAGTCACAAATTACCAACACCACAAAGGTTGAGTCAGAAATTTAATGTGCCTAATGATCTCAAAGCTGGCTCAAAACTCAGTTTCACGTGGATCAGTTAAAGACCTCCACTCAGATTATCCAAACATGCAATTATGAAGAATCAAAGACTATGAGCTACAGAACAAAGAATATGGACGAGAATCTAAGAACAATCTCAATGTAATATCTGTTTGTATTCAATGTAATTTTAATGTGTGATTGAGGTGACCTCCCTTAGGGGGAGATTGTTAGGAATTAGAAATTCCAGGTATTAAAGAGTCGGTCACCTCAAGTATATGGAATCGTTAGAAAGCTCGTAGTCGTACTTATTTTATGTTAAGTAGTATTTAGTTAAGTAACACCGTGGAGGACGGACGGGTCTTTACCCACCGTATGCCTGATCCACAGCCCGTTGTGTGGCGTTTTATTGTAAGACTATAAATACTCTCTACCTTCCAAGGTAGAGAGTTGGAGCTCATAATAAGATTTTTCTTTCTCTCTAAAGTTCCCAAACCTCTAACTTTCTCTCTCTAAAACCTCTTGTACGCCTAGTTGATCTTATGGTTTAGTGTGTTTGTGAAATCCAATATGTTACAGACCTAATGTAGTTACGTCGTAACTTTGGGAAGAGTTACGCCATAACCTAATGATAAGTTGGCTTTCTGAGTCACGCAATAGTTATGGCGTAATGTGAGAGACGAGTTACGCCGTAACTTCTTCAAAATAGCATACAGTGATAAATCTTAAGATATTTCTCCAGTTCCGCGTCTCTTTAGCTCCAATGCTCGTAATTTACCTGAAAGTGGAAAACAAGCGTAAATCCATATAAATGATATAAATTACAAGCATTATTGGGAGAAATTGACACTTAATATTCAGGACTATTTGATGTTATCAACCACCACCACTGAAACCTATCATACCTGAATCCCAGAATAAGCTATCTAAATCCGCCGCCACCACCCTAAATTGATTCCACCGTCGCCACCACCACCGATTTATTTGACTGGTTTTGGTTTTAGTGGTTTAGGCGGGTGGTTTTGGTTTAAGTGGTTTAAGCCGGTGGTTTTGTTTAGGGTGTTTTGGTCATTTTAGGTTTTTGTGCTTGAGATCCGATCAGATAGGTCATTTTAGGTTTTTGAAAGTTTGTAGTTGTTATTTTTTTTGTTAGTCTTTGAGCCTTTGGTTTTAGATCTTTCAAGTTGTACAAGATATTGAATAAGAAATTTGTGAGAACGCCATGAGGTCAATAATTTTTTAGGCCATAAAGTGTTCACAGAAATTGAATGGTATGTTTTTAGGCCATAAAGTGTTCACAGAACAAGAAATTTGTGAGAACGCCATGAGGTCAATACTACTGCTTTTGGGAGAATCAACTGCTTATGGGGTTCCTAATAAAATGGTCTAAGTGTTATCTGCTGCTGGTGTTACTGAAACTGCTACTGGTGTATTCTACCTACTGATAGGTGGTGCTGGAAAGAATCATGAGAAATACACTAAGTGGTAACTGCTGCTGGACTTGAAGAAACTGCTCCTGCTGCTAGAGTAAAGTTTCTACTGCTGAAGACTGAAGTGCTTCCAGAGTATATGTATCTAATGCTAGTTTTGTTTAACTACTGCTGGAGTCTTAGTCTATTTTGTATTTATGGAATGTGGCATTCCTATAATGTAGTATTAGATAAGTATAGAAAAGATATGATTATATAGGAAGTGATTGTAACCTAGTAGGACTCCTTAACATATAAAAGGAGATCCTAGGTTATTTGTTTTATATATAAGTTTAAGGCGGCTTCAAGGTTGTAAACCTTAGTGATATCAAGATCACTCGTATTATTAATCTGATAATATTGAAGCTTTTGATTGTGAATTCATTATGTTCTTCTTATTCTATAAGTGTTATATTCCGCGTGATACTTAAAGGATCAAACAATTTCTTATATAGAAGCTATCAAAGATCTATATTTACTAGGTGAACTGGGATCAACAAGTGATATCAGAGCTTGTGTGATCAAGAAACTGTTACAACAAGAAGAATACTACCAAAAATTGTGAAAGATGGAATCTACACACTCTTTGACATATAACAGGGTTCCCATGCTCAAACCAGATGAGTATGAGATGTGGAAGATGAGGATAGAACATCACATCCAAATTATTGATATTGGATTGTGGGAGGTTATTAAAACTGGAAACACTGTCCAGTTTAAAACTGGAGATGGAGGAAAAGTCATTCCTCTCACTGATGCAGAGGACATAGCCAAAAGAATACTAGAGATGAAGGCCAGAACTATTCGCATGATGGCCATTCCAAATGAGTAACAATTATCCTTCAACTCCATCAAGGATGCTAAGCTATTGATGGATGCTTTAGAAAAGAAGTTTGGAGGAAATGAAGCTACAAAGAAGAGCAAGAAGAATCTTCTAAAGAAACAATATGAAAACTTTTCTGCATCAAGCACTGAATCTCTTGATGAAATCTGCAACAGGCAGCAAAAACTGGTAAGCCAATTAGAGCTTGTGGGGGTGACCATTGAACAAGAAGACTTGAAACAAAAATTATTGGCTAGTCTTCCATCTGAATGGGACACACATGCTATTGTGTGGAGGAACATGCCAGAATCAGAGAAGTAAAGCATTGATGATATGCACAACAACCTGAAGCTCTATGAGGCTGAAATGAAGGTAGTCTTCCATCTGAAATGCACAACAACCTGAAGCACAGGTTCAAAAAAATTGGCATTTGTTTCATCAAATAGCATTAGCAGCACAATGGTTGATCTCCCTACTGCTAATGAAGGAGGTGCTGCTAGTATATTGGGAAGTGTTGCCGGAGGTGAGAATTTGAATGATGCTGCAGTGTGCTCATTCTTTGCCAGTCAAAGTTCTGTTACTCAACTGTAAAATGAGGACATTCAACAAATCCATCCTGATGATGTTGAAGAGATGGATCTTAGGTGGCAAATGGCCATGCTCACTATAAGGGCAAAAAGGTTTCTTCAGAGGACTCGAAGAAGCTTGCAAATGATTGGTTCTAACAAAGTGGGCTTTGACAAGTCCAAAGAAGAGTGCTATAATTGCAAAAAGAAAGGTCATTTTGCAAGAGAATGTAGATTTCCCAGGTCTCAAGAGAACAGGACAAGGGAGGTGGAAAGGAGGACCATTCCAGTGCAGGAGACTTCAAAAACTGCTTGGTGTCCTGTGATGGGCTTGGTGGCTATGATTGGAGTGATCAAGCTGCAGAAGGCCCTACTGAGTTTGCTCTCATGGAACACTCCACAACCTCAAGTTCTTCTGATTCTGAGGTATCCTTTGAATCATGTTCAGATTCATGCTTTTATAGAGATGATTATAATAAAGTAACAAAGGAACTTGATGATGCTAAATTATTACTTTTAGGTTATAAAGAAGGTCTAAAATCTGTAGAAGAAAGATTAGAATTTTTCAAATCTAATGAAACTATCTTATGTGAAAAGATTAGAACATTAGAGGTTGAAGTATACTTAAGAGATCAGACCATAAATGAGCTTAAAATTAAATTAGATCAAGTTCAATCTGAAAAGGAAAAGGTTGAGATAGAAAAGGATAGCATTGAATTACATGTTGAAAGACATGAATATCAGTCTAAAGAAGTGAGTAAAATGATAGACACTCAGATCTATAATAAGTACAAAAAGATAGGATATAGAATGGGAGTAGGTTATTATAGTGAAGTTGCCCCTCATCCTTCTGGTAATTTTTGTCCTCCTATGCCTGACTTGTTTTTTATAGGGGAAGAAAAGAGTAGTGATCCCTGTAAACAAAAGGTGTCTGAGACCCATAGAGATAATAGTGTTGATGCAGGAGAGTCTAAGCAATCTAGAAGAGAGTCTGAGGCACCATTGATTGAGGATTGGGTGTCTGATGATGAGGATGAAGAGAGTGTTAAGTCTAGACTCCTAAATAAAACTGTCTCTACCACAACTGTTTGAGAAAATGTAGAGACAATAGAGTCTTGTAATAAAAACACTCCTAGAGGAAATCAGAGGAAGTGGAACCAATTAATGTCTAATAAATTAGAAAGTGATTTTATTATGAATAACAAACGTTACTTTACTTGTGGAAGTTTTGATCACTTACATTATACTTTTAATAATAACTTAAAAGAAAAAGTGACAAAACCATAACTATGCTAAAAGAGTGAACCATTCTAATTTTGCTAATTTAACTCACTCAAATGCTCAAAATTTGTTTGTTCCAAAAGCGGTTTTGATGAGATCAAGATTGAAAAATATAAATACTGCTAGATCAAATTCTACTGCTACCACAAGACCTATAGTGAATGCTGCCAATACAAAGACATATTTTCCAAAAAGGGCACATTCAACTATATTTATACCCATTCATAAAAGCACAACATTTCTAAATAACATGGGTAATCAAAAATTAAATACTTCTTTAAGAAAACCTGTAAGTACTGCTTGGCGAAAGGTAAATACTGCTAAGCCAAATTTGACTAAAATTTCTATTGTGGGTACAAAGGGCAATGCTGTAAAGGCCTTAGCATGTTGGACTTGGAGACCAAAGACCTCTAATTTAAACAATGTCTCCAAAGACAACAGTGCATCATATGTATTCCAAAGATTTAATTACATAGATGCATAAGCGATCAAGTCTATAATGGCTTGGGTCCCTAAGAGAAACTAATTCTCTTATTTTATGTGTAGGGAAATCCACAGGTGGACTTATTGGAAATAGGTGTGATTGAAAATGGATGCTCTAGGCACATGACAGACAACATGTCCTATCTCTCAGGTTTTGTGCCTATTGATGGGGGATATTTGGCCTTTGGAAGCAACCCAAGGGGTGGAAAGATTACTAGAAAGGGAAAGATCAAAACAGGTTCTCTGGACTTTGATGATGTTTACTTTGTCAAAGAACTCAAGTTCAATCTCTTTAATGTGTCACAAATGTGTGACAAAAAGAATAGGGTCCTTTTTACTGACACTGAATGTATTGTCTTGTCCCCAAACTTTAAGTTGGTTGATGAAAGTCAAATACTACTTAGAGTTCCAAGGACAGAGAATATATACAGTGTTGATCTAAAGCACATGGTTCCAAGGGGAGGTTTGACTTGCCTATTTGCTAAGGCCACATCAGATGAGTCTGAACTTTGGCATGGAAGGCTTGGGCATCTGAACTTCAAAACTATGAATAAACTTGTAAAGGGAAATCATGTCAGGGGACTGCCTTCCAAGCTTTTTGATATCAATGAAAACTGTGTTGCTTGTCAGAAGGGAAAGCAACATAGAGCTTCTTGTAAGTCCAAGACTGTGAGCTCCATCAGTAAACCAATGCAGATTATTCATATGGACCTCTTTGGCCCTACCTTTGTAAAGATTTTGATGTAGAAAATGTATTGCCTAGTTGTCACAGATGACTATAGTAGATTCACCTGGGTTTTCTTTTTAGCAAAGAATGATGAGACTAGTGGGATCCTTAATGCTTCTATAACAAAAGTAGAAAACCTAATTGATCTAAAAGTTAAAATAATAAGGTGTGATAATGGGATTTGAGTTTAAGAATCGATATGAACAGTTCTGTGAAGTGAATGGTATTTAAAGGCAGTTTAGTGTAGTTAGAACTCCTCAACAAAATGGTGTTGCAGAGAGGAGGAATAGGACACTTATTGAGGCTACTAGGACTATGCTTGCAGATTCCAAATTACTAACAACCTTTTGGGCTAAAGCAGTAAATATTGCTTGTTATGTACAGAATAGAGTTTTGGTAGTAAAGCCTCACAACAAGACCCCCTATGAGTTATTTCATGGTAGAACCCCTACCCTAGAATTTTTGAAACCATTTGGGTGTCTTGTAACTATCCTTATACCATATATCACCTAGACAAGTTTGATTGGAAAGCTGATGAGGGATTCTTTGTTGGGTACTCTTTGAATAGTAAGGCTTTTAGGTTATTCAATAGTAGAACCAGACATGTTGAGGAGAATCTACATATTAGGTTTGATGAGTGTAAACAAAATATTGTAGGAAAAGATCCTGATTGGCTCTTTAATATTGATGTACTAACCAATTCTATGAATTATCACCCGCCATTCGCAGGGAAACAATCTAACAAATGTGCAGGTACCAAAGAAAATGTTGTTGCAGGAGTGCAGAAAGAATCTACTGCAGACTACATTCTGCTGCCAATTTTGACAGTGATACTCCCTCTCCTCAATGATGAAGAGTTCACAGGATGATAAAGAGCAACCTTCCAGTGATGAAGTGATATCGAAGAACCGGGGAACAAAGGTCTTTGAAAATGAAGAGGTTCCCGGTGGCAATGTTGGGGGTGAAAACCTCAATTGGATGATCATGTGTCGCACAACAACAGCGGCAAGCCTAGCAGTAGTTCTCCGAATCTCTGCTATACCTAGTGTTCCTACTTCTGAATCTCATTTTGATGAAATTAACACTGCAGTAGTCACCCCAAACCTACTGCTATGCCAGATGTTAATACTATAGAAGGATGGTAAAGAGGCTGGTATGACCAACCTAGAAGAAGTTATTCCAGTCAGTCCAATTGTAACTACCAGAATTCACAGAGATCATCCAAAGGAGAATATTATTGGAGAATTGCAATCTGCTGTTCAAACCAGAACAAAGTCAAAGGTTTTGAAAGACTTAACTAATCAAGGGTTCTTTGATAGATCCCTTCATAACAGAAACAACCAAAAGATCTCCAAAATTGTTTATTTGCCTGTTTCCTATCCCAGATTGAGCCTAAGAAAGTACATCAAGCTTTGACTGAAGAGAGTTGGGTTAAGGCTATGCAGGAAGAACTATTGTAGTTCAAGTTGCAAGAAGTTTGGACTTTGGTGGATCTGCCAAATGGAAAATCTGCTATTGGTACTAAGTGGGTATTCAAAAATAAGAAGGATGAATGGGGGATAGTGGTGAGAATCAAGGCAAGATTGGTTGCACAGTGATATACACAAGCAAAAGGTCTTAACTATGATGAAGTGTTTGCTCTAGTTTCAAGGATTGAAGCCATCAAATTGTTCTTAGCATATGCTTCATTCAAAGATTTTCTATTGTATCATATGGATGTAAAAAGTGCCTTCCTGCTATGGGAAAATAGAAGAGGAGGTATATGTGTGTCAACCTTATGGTTTTGAAGATCTGGTTTCCCAGCACAAAGTGTACAAGGTAGAAAAGGCTATGTATGGTTTATACCAAGCTCCAAGGGAATGGTATGCAACTTTGTCCACTTACTTAATAGACAATGGGTTTCATAGGGGTACCATTGATAAAACTTTGTTTATTCTAAGATCAAAAGGTGACATTTTGGTAGTGCAAATCTATGTTGATGACATCATCTTTGGGTATACTAACAAGGAGCTGGTTGTGGAGTTTAAGAAGCTTATGCATGAAAATTTTCGAGATGAACTCTAGGGAGAGCTTACCTTCTTTTTAGGGCTGCAAGTGAAGCAGAAGAAGGAGGTTAGTTTTATCGACCAAGAGAAGTATGTGGTGAGATTCTGAATAAGTTTGCGTTTAAGGATGTTAAGGCGGACAAAAGCACACCTATGGAAACAATGAAGCCATTGCTCCCAAATGATGGAAGTGAAGTTGTGGATTTTCATCTCTCGATCCATGATTAGGTCTCTTATGTATCTTACTCCATCAAGGCCAGACATCATGTTTGCAGTTTATGTGTGTGCAAGATTTCAAGTCACACATAGAGCTTCACATCTCTATGCATTGAAGAGGATCTTTAAATACTTGAAGGGGCAACCTAAACTAGGCGTTTGGTATCCTAAAGATTCACCATTTGACTTGATAGCATACACAGATAGTGACTATGCAGGAGCTAGCTTGGATAGAAAGTCTACTACAGGAGGATGTCGGGGTTTTGGTCTGTAGACTTATCTCATGGCAGTGCAAGAAGCAGACTGTGGTGGCCAATTTCACAACTGAAGTTGATAGGTCACTAGATTTACAACAAAAGCTTCAATGAAAGAGATAGAGAGGCGATTGAACAATATCCAAACAAACATACGCGTATGAATGTAGCCGATTATGCGTAAGGAGTTAATGAAAGATAATATTGAACAACCAACCTTCAAATGAAGGTTTACAAGGGATATTTATAGGAGGGAAGCTAGGGAAACACTCCTAGTTCCCATCCTTATCCTTATTGGACATGGGCCTAAGCTTATGGGCCTTCTACATAAGCTAGACCTTAAACAAACATAAAGGCCATAATAAGCTACCTATTACATATGAGAAACGAACACTTGAATTAAGGTTTAGGAGTGATTCCAACAATCTCCCCCTCAAGTGTTGGTGTTGAAAAACGGTAAAGGCGTTGATGTAATAGTAGCTTTGGCGTCTTCTGAAATTCTTCTTTCTTGTGAGAAGAATTGCCTTGATTCGAACAATCTCCCCAGTGTAGAGAGATATTTTTCTTTGAACAGTTATGCTTTGACGCCATCTTTAACTTTGTTCTTTGATCTTTGTTCTTTGTGATGAAAGTGATAGTATGTTGTTGTTATGCATCAATTTTGCCTCAGTGCAACCCGCTCGGTGTCTCTACATCATTCTTCAACATGCTCACACGCTCTTTTGGCGTTGGAATTCATCTTGATGAAGTTCTTTAAGTCTTTAACTTTATAGATTCTTTGGTTTGGCGAAGAATCATTACAACATTGTTGTGTTTCTTTTGGATAGAACTTACATTAGTGATGATGTTGGCGTGAGCATGAGTAGAATCTGCACGATCATTCCGCTCCAGTGCTTCCATAAGAAGAAAACATAAAAAACGGTTAGTAATAAGCGGATTCCAGCACTTACAAGTTTGAACTTCGAGACTGTTAGCAGCATAGTGTGAAAACACAACTCTAAATCTCACAAAGGCCGTTCACGAATCAGTCCCACAAGTGAGATAACACGATGTACCGAAGTACACCTACGATTCAGATGAGTCGCTGAGGTACCACGAAGCATCACCTCACGACTGTAGACCGTTTGAGACCACTAAGCGCAATCCACGGGGAGTTTCCTAAGCGACCTGCTGTCAGGTTGTTTGATGTTGACCCTGGCAGGAGTTTCCATTCAATCACTGAGGATCACAGTTGTGAACCTCTCATAAATGTTCTCGACAGATTGCTAAGATCTGTGAAGGACTCGATAATGTACCACTGAAATTCTTATTGTTGAATGTCAAGTGATGAAATGTCAAGTGTACCTAGGAGATCTTTTGATGAATCTCGTGGCTCTAGACTCAATAGTGCATTTTGGTTTTCCTGAGCGGAGACTAGGGAGAGGGTCTCCTTCTTCAATACCAGAAATCTCTAAGAGAAAGCCGATAGTTTACGTAGGGTTCCCTGTGAGAATGAAACAAGCTTCTGTTGAGAGAAGCTTGAGTGGTTAAGAAGGTTTAGTGCATGCGTCACTGGGTCCATGACGACTTTTAATCTTTAATACCGGTGTCATCTAATGACAACCAGTAGCATATGAATTGAACCCGGTTGCGCCCTAAGTTGAATAATTTGGAGGGCTATTTCTTTTCACCCTTTTCTTTGCACTTCTTTTAATTTTCAACTCCTTCTTTCTCCGATTCTCAATTCTCCTTTTTATAATCATACCTAAGGACTTCTAAATTCTAACTATTGGTAGTGTCCTTGGGTAGATCCCTCCAGCTCAGGCGGATCATAGGACGGTTATTCCTAACCTTAGTCACCTTATAACTCCATGACTAACATATGTTGCCATAAAACCATTTACTTAAAAACTTCAAGCTCGGTGTTTATGAATGAAAACATTTTTGAACCTTTGTTGAGATGAGATTTTGCATAAATACTCCCCATCCACATGTGCTTAAGATTTTTAACGGTTAAATGCATGAGGGAAAGAAAGCGCGCACATTTTGAATTGATCAACTCAAGATAGACATTCCCCGCGAGACGGGTTACGTGGCATAGTTAAAGAGTTGCATTTTCACTTTTAGGTGACGACTAGCTCTAATAACTATCTTGAAGGTGTGGACAAACCTCGAAAGGTTGTCAAACCCGTTAAAGATCATGTCTACCAAGAGTTTCTCGAATGGTACATTCTACTCCGGACAAGTCCTGCGAGACACGTTTACATCACTAGTGAACTAGTTTGAAATTATTACTGTCAGGACAAGTCTTTTCGAGTTCTTGGCAGTTAAGATCTCGTCAATTCTTGGGTTAAAGTCTTTTTACACGAGAGTTCATATAGCAAAACACAACATATTTCTTATCACGTATTTTCTCCCCTCAAAAATGGCATATAAAATGTTATTGTTGAAGAGTTGAGAATAAATATGACCATTTCGAGTGTTGCGGGAAGAATGACCAATGTGAACAATTTGTGAACAAAGTTTTAAGTCAAGTACTCCCCCAAGAATTTATAAACGGTTGAGGTTTTGAAAATCATAAGGGAAAGTACTTGTTCTTTTGAGCAAAACCTTGAAAAGTGAAAGGTTTGTTAGGTTTTACTCAAAAGTAAGAAGCTTTCGCTCCTTTTATAAGGATTGTGGCCTTGACATACCGGGGTCCTTTATTTACAAGTACGGGTTGTACAACGTAATGTGCACAATCCATTAACATAATAAATCATACATCCAAAGTAATAATGAGAAGCGGTTTAAGGGGTACGGGTAGTCGGAGATGTCGCCGAGGTATGAATCGGGCGTTGAAAGCGATGATGTTTCTCTCCGGTGGACCATCAACATAGCTTTCAATCTTACGAACCGTCCCTTCTATACAACCGTTCATCAATCATCGTGATGATCCTCTTCACATCCCTTCGATCACGAGAATTCCATCACAGGAGACCCAATCTTTTGGTGTATATCCTTCAACCGGTAAGCCAATCCGTCCCCAACCATCTTCAAAGTGTGATCTCCAAACTTGTGAAGATCTGCATGCCATCAAGCAATTTCTTTCAAGTTCACTGCGGTAAACGACGCCGAATGGTTTCTTGATGAGTGTAAGTTGTGAGAATTTGGTTGATGTCGGAAGATCAAGCTGCGGTGGGGTGAAGTTGACATAGTGCGATAAGATTCAAGCTACCGGTAAGATCTTCTACGTTCTTTGATAACTATGCGTCGATGAAGATGAGCGACTTGATGAATTCACGTTGTACTTGATTGGAGACGATTGGCTCTGAACAGTCAAGTTTTATCACGCAAGCTAACCACTTGTGAATGGTCAACCGTAATAAACTTAAAAACTCATAAACCAAAGCAATTAAGATCGAGGAGTTATAGTGTTTCCCGGGTCGTTAAGTCCCAGAGGTGTGAACACTTGTAATAGAACGAATCTGTGATTGGGTGATATTGAATGGAAAAAGGGTTTTGAGTGATTTATACTAAGGAATAAAAGAAAATAGCTTAAATAAGCTATAAGAACAAATGCGAAAGCGTAATACTTAGAAACGTCTAAAATCTAAAAACGCGTACGTTTAATTAAAATTCTACGTAAAAGTCGAAACAAACGTGAAATTAAATAAATAAAACACCTATGTGTATGAAAATAATGTTTTTACAATCCTAATGATGCAATGAAATTATTGGAAAAATAAAATTATTTTTAAAACTATTTATCTAATTATTATTAATTAAAAACTATTTTAACTATTTAATAATACCCTAAAATATAAGAAAATATGAAATAAAGCTAGAAATGTGAAATTATGACTTAGAAAAATCTAAAATATTATAAAACTAATTTTAAAACTGAAAATATATTTATTACACTTTTTATCTATTTATTATGAATTTAATACTATTTAAAACTAATTAAAATGCTAGAAAATACTATTTAAACTAAGAAAATTATGGAAAAATATTTTTTGGCTTTTTATATTTATCTTAATCTAGGAAAATTGAAAACATATTTTTTAAACTTTTTCTGATTTATTTGGATTAAATGCTAATTAAAAATGCTAGAAAATGACATAAAATGCAGAAAAATAGCAAATGAACATTGAAAAATATGAAAACTTCAGTCAACTATAAAATAATACTGAGAACCCAGGAAAATACAGAAACTATTTTGGAAAGCTGGAACTATGATTTGGCACACTACTTGTATGAATAAGCACTTGAAAAATAAGCTAAAAGCTACCAAAGTGCACCAACTTATCACAGAAGCTAGAGTATGCTAAAATTACTTAAAAGCAACCTATATCAACTATCCTAAACATCTAATATGCAAACTATAATGATTTGGGTCTATTTAAGCACTAGTGCCAAACAGTCCTTATGTAATAACTTTAAGCTCTTGTTAAGCCGACATAAAAATCACAAAAATAAACTAAAATCACCATGAAAACCACTACCAACCAAAGTGTCTAAATCCAGAATTTCAGCTAATAAGGACTAAAATTGAGGAAACTAAAAATGCAAAAGTGGAAGCTATTTGTACTTGCAATGGAAATGGGTCAAAATGAGCTATTAAGCTTGCATAAGCTAATAAAAAGCTACCACTACTGAACCAAAGGTTGAATAAGCTATAAACAAGTTATGGGAACTTAGAATAAGCAACAACAACAAGAAAAACACACTAAATAAGCAAAAATAAGAAATAAGCAAAAAGGAAAGTTTGTGAAAAAGAGCTTAAAAGAAGCTAGTGAATAAGCAGTTAATAAGCTAAGTAGAGATAAAATAATATTTTTCTAATTAAGATGAGCAACTAAACTTTAATATCCCAAAAGCTTATATCCTAAATCCTAATGGTAAGATCACAATAAAATTACAAAGTTTATTCAAAAGCGGGTTTTATGAAATTTTGACTTTTGGACATAATTGAAAACTTGACTTATTTGAGATTCAATCTTGCAAAACAGGTTATTTATGTTAATTCTAGATGTGATATGATCAAATTAAGCTATCCTAGATATCCTACACCTACTATGCAAGTACTTCCAATCCTACACTAAATGAGATGCTTATAAGATCATATAATATGAAAATTTGACTTTGGCGTGAGTACAAATCTAAGTCCTAAATGATTTTATTGAACCTAAGTGGGACTGAATTGTGAGCTTAACCTCGTATCAATCTAAAACACATAATAAAGCACTAATTCAAACACACTTTAATACTTCTAATGTGCAATAATTCTAACCAAATCACAAATCCAAGCTTATTCAATCCATATTATAACTACAACTGATTATACTAGATATAATTTAAGCAAATATGCAACAATATAACACCAAACAAAACATATCTAATCAATGCAATTACTACTACTTTATTAAGCTAATGATGAGATTTTATTTGAACTTACAAGATGTCCGCTTATTTGAATTGACTAGAACCAAATACCACTACTAAACAAATTTGGACTTAAGAACAGTTTGACTTTTGTTGACCCGTGTTGACTTTGTTGACTTTTTTTAGAAAATTGCAATTAAGACCTGGAAACTACTTTAATTCACTTAAATAAGCTTGAATAAGCTTAAACAAACTTATTGGAACCATTCAAACAACTTATAAAATGAAAAGCGAGTAAGAACAATTTTGGCGGGAAAACTAGAACAAGCAAGAAACATGGAATTGATGATTAAAAACACTTGAAATATGATTAATATGATTCATACAATACATAAGTAACAAAACCCAGTACTATTTTTTGCATAAAACTTAAGCGATTACAAGTAAAATAGAAAAAGGTCTAAAACAGTGACAACTTGTATCTTCATTTTTCTTTCTCTTTATAAGTCTCTACAAGTGTATCCCTTCATTCTTGGCCCGCAGTTGGGTTCTTTTGATCACAGCCCTTGATTTTGCTTTTGGCCAAAATATCTCATGCCGGTTGGGGTTGCGTAAAGCAGTTTTAGGAGCATTAATTGGTTTTGGGAAGTTGTAAAGGTGGAGGGGATAAGGTGGGAAAGGTTGGTGATGAGCTGTGGACGTGGTGGTGGTTTTGGTTTACAGGTGTTGGGAGGGAAGGAAACAGGGAAGGGGTTTTATTAGGGTGAAACCGGTATTATTAATGGGGGTTGGGGTGGGTTGGTTGTTGGGCTGGGTTTTATTTATTTTGGGTTAAGTTAATAACAAGGGTCCGTTTGTTATGTTAAATATACAAGGACCATTTTGTAACTTTCGAAAATGAAGGATTGAGATTGTAACTTTCCCAAAGTTTACACAAGGGTTAAATTTGCCAAGTTTCATTTACCAAAGGACCAATAATGTTTATTTTCCAATTTTATACGTCCAAGGGTAGATTTTGCCAATTTTGAAACTTGAAGGACCAATCATGTAAATTCTCCAAACTTATCATATAAGGACCAATTATGCCATATTTTAATAGTACAAGGGTGTTGTTTGAATAATTTCCATTTTTGAACACCATGGGACTATTTTTGACATTTTTCCAAAGTTGAGGGACCTTTTAAATCATTTGCCCAAAGATTCATTCAAGGACCATTTTTGACAATTTAGAATATTTCAAGGACCTTGAATGATATTTTACAAGTTTTTGAATTACCAGGGACTAGTTTTGACAACTTTTGTAACTTGGGGACTAAAGCGCCAATTTTGCAAACTTGATACGTTTTTCATCCGATTTTGATATTTTTGCATTTAAAACACATAAAACACTTATTTGTGATATTTGTATTATTTTGATGCATTTCGAGTGTTTTCGATGTTTTGCAGTTTAAATGGTACAAAAATGATGAGTATTTAGACACTCATCAAATCCCACACTAAACTATTGCTAGTCCCTAGCAATCTTTTATGAAAAATTAATGGATTTCATCTCTTTACCAAAAGCCATTACTTCTGGGGTAGCCAATTGTTTTAGTTCAAGTAAGAACCTTGGTACAATGATAACCAAATGATTTTGAGCAAATCACCAGCTTTCAACGAATTTGATTTGTCTTTACCAGAAGCCGTTTGCTTGGACTAGCCAACTCTTAGATAAAATATCTTTGGTGAGTCGATTACCAATTATGGTTTTCCAACTGCCTTTACCACAAGCCATAAACTTGCGGGCTAGCCAACTCTTCACAAATTAAAGATATGGTGAGCTAAACACCATACAATTTTGGGCAAATTGCAAGCCGTCAACGGATTTGATAAATCTTTACCAAGAGCCGTTTGCTCCTGGATTAGCCAATCCTTATGTGGGTTAGACATGGTGGACTGATTACCATTTGTTGTGTTTAGTACATAGTACTTCCACTAAAAAAATTTTAAATTTGGCCATTTTGGGGAAAAAGGGACTAAAAGAGTACATTTATGATCAAATTCGAGAATTTCCCCACACTTAGAAAGGAATATTGTCCTCAATATTCAAAGTCACGGCTATTATGCGAATCCTTAAGCGTAAGAAGATAACATTACTAGCCAAGTGTGGAAACACAACAATTATTTTTATTTATTTATTATTTTTTTTATATCTATATACAACATGTGGGGCATCTGCCCCACACTAAGGTGGTACACACGGGTGAAAACCCATGTTTAACTACTGTTTTTGATTACCGAGTTAGCTAGCTTTCGACCCCAATTAATTTGTTCATGGGAAGTAAGTGGAAGAGACAATCTCCATCGGACTTTCATTCAAGATGTTTGTATAAACATTGAAGTACGTGAAAGTTCCACACCCATGAGATATACATAGAACCGGCTCAAAAATGATAAATGAAAATGCCGGGTCAAAGATAATGTCTTCATTCCCGAAGGAGTGAAGAACAGGAGAAGCCACGCCATCTGAGAAAAATGGAATAAAGATGTGCATCACAATGCAATCCCATTCTTCATTAGTGAGGAGCAAATCACCATTTGTTAGATTTTTAAGCTTAGACTTGAAGCTTGTATGGTGATTGGCAACAAAATTTCCGGGAGGGAGAACTGGAAATGGTTCTTCAATTAACAGATTTTCCAGAAAAAGGATGTCTCCCTCCGAATCAAAGTAAGTATTGTCAATCCTTGTTGGAATTGACTCATCACTAAGAAAATCATCGACCTCCTTCCAAAAGTTGTCATCTTCCTCATCAGGGGTGAGAGAAGGAATGGAAGAGTCGGAAATGGGACAAGAAATGAGTGAATGATCATTATATAGGAGACTTTCAATTTCTCCAAGATCGGCTTCAAAATCAAAGAGATCATCGTCACTTCGATGAAAGTGGATGATGTGAGTGAGTTCATCGGTGAACTCCTCAAGAAGAGGATCAAAGCTGTGGGAGTGATGCCTCAACATACTCAATGTCTCCATAAGATTTACAATCATCGCTAAAATCGGAGAAAGTTTCAAAATGATCTTTTGAACACTCAAGAGGGGAAAGAAAATCACACATATGATCAGAAGTTCCCTGTGACTCTCCTGGGATTGGGACAAGGTTCTCAACACTAGACTTTATGAATTCGTCCGATTCCTTTTTGAGAACGTGTCAAGATGCTCATCCCCATGTTAGGAGTGAGTGGGAATATCGGGTGTGATAACAGCGATGAGGAGTTGAGAAGGACTAGCATACATATGTTTTATACTTTCCATTTGTTCTTCCGCTAGTAATTCCATCATAGTCTTTTCTCCCTGATTTTTCATGGAAGGAATTTCAACTGATGAACTTGATGAACCTGTACAAAATTGACGAATATCAAGGGTAACTTCATCATCATCGTCATCGGGAATGAAACGGAATCGAGAGCTAGATTTGGTGCTTTATCTTTTGAATTGATTCCCTAATAGTTTGTTCAAAGGCAATTTGGGAATTTAATTTAGCAGATCCGCTCTTGACTAACAAAACTTCCATGGATTTCTCATTTGGATTATCTTGGGAGTGTTTACATTCTTTTAAATCTTTCACTAAATCCAAAAGATCAAGAAGAAGATTTTGAGGAGATGGGTGAGGTGGTGCACGATTCATTTGGTACTGTGGAGGTTGGTCATGATCTGAGAAGAGTCGTAATGTTACAAGGAAATGGAGTCCTTGTTTGACAATCAGAGCTAAAGTGTGGACCTCCACAATACTCAAAATAAAAGCTGATGTGGTGTGAGTCATATGTGTTGTAGTCATAATTGTTATCGGGGACACGCTCATAGACAAGCGTGTTTCCCGATTGACAATCGAGCGGAGTGTGAACCACCATACCACTCAAGATAAAGCTGCTGAGTCTCACAGTGTGGTAGCTGATGGAATAAAGCAGTTGTGTTATGGTAGGAATAGGGATCACGGTTATAGATAGACCCGTTTCCTGACTCCACCATGCTACAACTGGGGCAATTGCCACCATTATAAAGACCACCACACCATTGACAACCAAGAGGGTGAGGATAAGACATAGAAAGAATCAAATGGTTTCAGAGGGTAAGAAATATAGAATCAAAAGTGTAAGAGGGTAAAGATGGATATTTTTGGATTTTTGAAAAACATGTTGTAAAACAAAAGAATTAAAATATTTTTGGGTTTTGTGTTTGTTGAAAACTTGAATAAAAAATGTTTTGGTAATCGATCCGTCAAACGAATTAACTTCACGATAATTTTGGTTTTATATGAAAACAAGGAAATATGGACAAAGATGGTAAATATACAATGGGTGTATATTCAACAACATCGATGCTTCAAATCCGTATACATGACACACCTCCGGCGTGGCGCCAAAATTTGATTGGCTCTGACGGTCAAGTTTTGTCACAAAGTGACCACTTGTGAATGGTCAACCGTAATAAACTTAAAACAGACTCGAAACCAAAGCAATTAAGATCAGAGGAGTTATAGTGTTTCCCCGGGTCGTTAAGTCCCAACGAGGTGTGAACACTATAATAGAACGAATCTGTGATCGGGTGATATTGAATGGAAAAAGGGTTTTGAGTGATTTATACTAAGGAATAAAAGAAAATAGCTTAAACAAGCTATAAGAACAAGTACATGAAAGCGTAATACTTAGAAACGTCTAAAATCTAAAAGCGCGTCGTTTAATTAAAATTCGTTAAAAGTACGAAACAAAACGTGAAATTAAATAAATAAAACACCTATGTGTATGAAAATAATGTTTTACAATCCTAATGATGCAAGAAAATTATTGGAAAAATAAAATTATTTTTAAAACTATTTATCTAATTATTATTAATTAAAAACTATTTTAACTATTTAATAATACCCTAAAATATAAGAAAATATGAAATAAAGCTAGAAATGTGAAATTATGACTTAGAAAAATCTAAAATATTATAAAACTAATTTTAAAAATGAAAATATATTTATTACACTTTTTATCTATTTATTATGAATTTAATACTATTTAAAACTAATTAAAATGCTAGAAAATACTATTTAAACTAAGAAAATCATGGAAAAATATTTTTTTGGCTTTTTATATTTATCTTAATCTAGGAAAATTGAAAACATATTTTTTAAACTTTTTCTGATTTATTTGGATTAAATGCTAATTAAAAATGCTAGAAAATGACATAAAAATGCAGAAAAATAGCAAATGAACAGTGAAAAATATGAAAACTTTCAGTCAACTATAAAATAATACTGAGAACCCAGGAAAAATAACAGAAACTATTTTGGAGAGCTGGAACTATGATTTGGCACACTACTTGTATGAATAAGCACTTGAAAAATAAGCTAAAAGCTACCAAAGTGCACCAACTTATCACAGAAGCTAGAGTATGCTAAAATTACTTAAAAGCAACCTATATCAACTATCCTAAACCTCTAATATGCAAACTATAATGATTTGGGTCTATTTAAGCACTAGTGCCAAACAGTCCTTATGTACTAACTTTAAGCTCTTGTTAAGCCAACTTATAAAAATCACAAAAATAAACTAAAATCACCATGAAAACCACTACCAACCAAAGTGTCTAAATCCAGAATTTCAGCTAATAAGGACTAAAATTGAGGGAACTAAAAATGCAAAAGTGGAAGCTATTTGTACTTGCAATGGAAATGGGTCAAAATGAGCTATTAAGCTTGCATAAGCTAATAAAAAGCTACCACTATTGAACCAAAGGTTGAATAAGCTATAAACAAGTTATGGGAACTTAGAATAAGCAACAACAACAAGAAAAACACACTAAATAAGCAAAAATAAGAAATAAGCAAAAAGGAAAGTTTGTGAAAAGAGCTTAAAAGAAGCTAGTGAATAAGCAGTTAATAAGCTAAGTAGAGATAAAATAATATTTTTCTAATTAAGATGAGCAGCTAAACTTTAATATCCCAAAAGCTTATATCCTAAATCCTAATGGTAAGATCACAATAAAATTACAAAGTTTATTCAAAAGCGGGTTTTATGAAATTTTGACTTTTGGACAGAATTGAAAACTTGACTTATTTGAGATTCAATCTTGCAAAACAGGTTATTTATGTTAATTCTAGATGTGATATGATCAAATTAAGCTATCCTAGATATCCTACACCTACTATGCAAGTACTTCCAATCCTACACTAAATGAGATGCTTATAAGATCATATAATATGAAAATTTGACTTTGAGCAGAAATGAGTACAAATCTAAGTCCTAAATGATTTTATTGAACCTAAGTGGGACTGAATTGACAGAGCTTAACCTCTGTATCAATCTAAAACACATAATAAAGCACTAATCCAAACACACTTTAATACTTCTAATGTGCAATAATTCTAACCAAATCACAAATCCAAGCTTACTCAATCCATATTATAACTACAAATGATTATACTAGATATAATTTAAGCAAATATGCAGCAATATAACACCAAACAAAACATATCTAATCAATGCAATTACTACTACTTTATTAAGCTAATGATGAGATTTTATTGGAACTTACAAGATGTCCAGCTTATTTGCAGATTGACTAGACCCAAATACCACTACTAAGAAATTTAGGACTTAAGAACATAGTTGACTTGACCCGTGTTGACTTTTGTTGACTCGTGTTGACTTTTGTTGACTTTTTTAGAAAATTGCAATTAAGAAACTACTTTAATTCACTTAAATAAGCTTGAATAAGCAAAACAAACTTATTGGAACCATTCAAGACTTATAAAATGAAAGTAAGAACAATTTTGGCGGAAAACTAGAACAGGAAACATGGAATTGATGATTAAAAACACTTGAAATATGATTAATATGATTCATACAATACATAAGTAACAAAACCCGGCTATTTTTTGCATAAAACTTAAAAACGATTACAAGTAAAAATAGAAAAAGGTCTAAAAACAGTGACAACTTGTATCTTCAATCTTTCTTTCTCTTTTATAAGTCTCTACAAGTGTATCCCTTCATTCTTGCACGAGGATTGGGTTCTTTTGATCCAGCCCTTGATTTTGCTTTTGGCGCCAAAAATATCTCATGCCGGTTGGGGTTGCGTAGCAGTTTTAGGAGCATTAATTGGTTTTGGGAAGTTGTAAGGTGGAGGGACAAGGTGGAAAGGTTGGTGATGAGTTGGTGGGTGGTGGTGGTTTTGGTTTACAGGTGTTGGGAGGGAAGGAAGCAGGAAGGGGTTTTATTAGGGTGAAACCGGTATTATTAATAAGGGGGTTGGTGGCTTGGTTGTTGGGGTAGGTTTTATTTATTTTGGGTTAAGTTAATAACAAGGGTAGTTTGTTATGTTAAATACCAAGGACCATTTTGTAACTTCGAAAATGAAGGACTGAGATTGTAACTTTCCCAAAGTATACACAAGGGTTAAACTTGCCAAGTTTCATTTACCAAAGGACCATAAATGTTTATTTTCCAATTTTAACGTCCAAGGGTCATTTTTGCCAATTTTGAAACTTGAAGGACCAATCATGTAAATTCTCCAAACTTATCATATAAGGACCAATTATGCCATATTTTAATAGTACAAGGGTGTTGTTTGAATAATTTCCATTTTTGAACAACCAGGGACTATTTTTGACATTTTTCCAAAGTTGAGGGACCTTTTCTGTCATTTGACCAAAGATTCATTCAAGGACCATTTTTGACAATTTAGAATATTTCAAGGACCTTGAATGATATTTTACAAGTTTTTGAATTACCAGGGACTAGTTTGACAACTTTGAAACTTGGGGACTAAAACGCCAATTTTGCAAACTTGATACGTTTTCATCGATTTTGATATTTTTGCATTTTAAAACACATAAAACACTTATTTGTGATATTTTTATCATTTTGATGCATTTCTGAGTGTTTTGAGATGTTTTTGCAGTTTAAATGGTACAAAAATGATGAGTATTTAGACACTCATCAGAGACTTTTCTCATACGACCACATTACTTTAGCAAGGTACATGTCTTGATGGCATTGATAGACAAATTCTCAAAATTCGACTTGAAGGAATGCATAATCCCTTTAGTCTTGTCTCTTAACAACAATATTCTTTAGATCGTGTAGTCAATTTAGACGAAGATCAGCGTGTTTTGATGGCGATGATGTTTTAGTACTAAGCAGCGCATGTTGAGACTTACGGACTGGCTGCTTCTATAGTAGATTCTTGACGTTAGGCCAATGATGAATCAGGTACATTGCATCTCGGTATGCTTTGCTTTTGGAGAACAAGTGATTAGCTCTTTCCTCGATAGCTATGCAATTTGAGTGTGTTCTTTGGGAATGGAAGTGTATGCAAGGATGTAGTGATATTTCCTTGAACCATCGCCAATGTGAAGAAGAAATTCCAAGTCTTGTTGAAGAAATATGATGAATGGGATCCTAGAACGTCCCCGGTTGGCCACGTCGTTGGTAGTGGTTTAGACCGGTCGGTGTAATATGGAGGATTGTCCAGCTTATTAA
>OU343219.1:79228831-79275563 GCA_910596185.1 Chrysanthemum makinoi | reverse complement strand
AGCGCATTAAGAAAATCAATTATTTCAGCAAACCTTCAGATTACGGCATGGGTTTATCCAGCAGGCGACCAAGTTGTGATTATCAGCAAAAGATATGGTCGTATCCATGAATTAAGGTTTTGGAATTAGGAATTTGTTGGTGGGATGTTAATAGGAGTGTTAGGGTTTATGATCGAGGCAGGTTTTGGGCACAAATCCGATTGAACCAATTGGGGATTTATAGTCCAAATGTTACGATTTCATCCTGTACTTTCAAAACCAAGCACATATTAACCAGTGATTCATTGGCTCAGCAACACTTTCTTTTTGCCTAGCAGGCTTTTAGTTTGTTAGTAGCAACATCCACTCCAAGTTTGCATCAAACCAACCAATCTCCTTTTTCTTAATCACGAAAATGTTAATCCAAGACCACAAAAACACAGGAACAACCATTCCACAGAAGCACCATGTGATTTATACTTAGAAGAATTTCTACTAACAACACATTCGGAAGTATGCTGTATAACAAGATGGAATTGACACTTGGCAGCATTTACCTTTATTGAAATAACAGCACAAATCCTTACAAAACTTTACAAAAACATTTGAAGATCAAACATTTAGAGATTTAACATTCCAATGCTTTTGACTAAATAAGGCAAATACATCAAAAGCTTTGGTGTGGAGTGCATAACATTATGATCGTAGGGATTTTAACCATTTGAATTAATTTCTTTTCATTACAATCTCTAATAAAAGTCATGTCTAATAAAATATGTTTTGTTTTGGAATGCAAAACATGATTTTTAATTGTGCAGGTTGTACTGTTATTATCAGTGAATATTTTAGTGCGCAAAAAGTTGTAACCATAGTCCAACAATTGGTTCTGAATCCAAGGTACTTGACCACAGCAACTGGCAGTAGCCACATATTCTACTTCTGTTGGAATTACTCCTAAACCTTAATTCAAGTGTTAGTTTCTCATATGTAATAGGTAGCTTATTATGGCCTTTATGTTTGTTTAAGGTCTAGCTTATGTAGAAGGCCCATAAGCTTAGGCCCATGTCCAATAAGGATAAGGATGGGAACTAGGAGTGTTGCCCTAGCTTCCCTCCTATAAATATCCCTTGTAAACCTTCATTTGAAGGTTGGTTGTTCAATATTATCTTTCATTCACTCCTTACGCCTAACCGGCTACATTCATACGCGTGTGTTTGTTTGGATATTGTTCAATCGCCTTTCTATCTCTTTCATTGAAGCTTGTGTTGTAAATCTAGTGACCTATCAGTGTTATCAATCGCCAAATAGTTGGGTTAACACTTTCGTTTTTTTGAAGTTTTTCTTTCGGTCTTACGCGTACACCAGGTTAACACTTTGGTTCGCTTAAAAACTCGTTTTTTACTTTTAATCCAATTCTTGTACTATCAATTTTAAGGTGTTAAAATACTGGTTTTGGCAAAAGTTACAACCTTCTGTGGATCTAAGTTTTTAAGCGTTTTTGTTGCGTGGGTGTCGTTACTGCGTAACCCGTTTAAACATTTTGGTTCATCAAGTGTCACACTTTTGTGTTATTTTGGTGATATTGAAGCTATTCCATAACAAAAATCTGGTTTAGAAACAAATTTGGGCACAATCATTTTCGAGTAATCTTCGTATCAAAACCCTAATATTACGCGTAAGTTATTCCTTGGTTTGATCTTCGTTTTCGTGGTTTATCCGTATTTTCTTGCTTGGATAAGCCTGAAAATCGTCGAACTTTGGATATCTTTTGCACTGTGATAGTGTAAAAGATCATTTGGGCAAAACCTAACCTTACGCCTAAGCATAAAGCTTACGCGTAGAAATCCTACGCATAAGATTCATCTTACACATAAGCCTAGTCTTACGCATAAGGTAATCCTACGCCTAACTTTGTGTCTACGCATAACTTTAGCGTCTTTTCCTAACTTACGCGTAAGCTAAATCTCTGCGTAACTAGTGATTGTTACGCGTAACTTTGGTGTTTTTACGCATAAGTCCTACTTGGTTTATTGTGATTTCTACGCCTAAGGAAACTTCATCAACAAAGGTTCATTCGACTACAAAGATCCATTTTACCAACACAAGTTTTTCAACATGTCACAACCACCATACTCTAACTATTTCCTTACACTTATTCTCAACGTCAACAACAACTAACTCCACAACATCAACAATGGAATCAACAACAAACAATTTATCAACAACAATTTAATCAACAACATACTCCACAACTTCTTGCTGCAATCCCACAACCTCAAATGGTTCAACCACCAAGTCTTCAAGTTCAACCCTACACAAATGAATTCAATCAACATCCATCAAGGAACACTATGAAGGAACCCACTTGGTTTGCAAAGATGTGTGAAGCTTTAAGCGGCCAACAATCAATTCATGAGGCTGGATCACTTGATAGACCTCCAATGCTCACTCCAGGAAACTACGATCAATGGGTGATAAGGTTCTTTAGGTTTTGTGATCTGAAGAAGCCACATGGAAAGTTCTTAAAGAAGGTTATCTTGGAAGGTCCATTTCAGATGCCTACTTTCATTGTACCCGCCGATCCAAATGCTAATCCACCAAGAGATGAACAATCCAACATTGCTACTATTCTGACTTGAACAGCAGAGGAACTTCTATACTATGAAGCTGATGAGCTTGCAATGCAATATATCCTCTTAGGATTACCTAACCCAATTCTTTGAAGTGTTGATGCTCAAAAGACTGCAAAGGAGATGTGGGAACATATTCATCTTCTTATGGAAGGATCTGCTCAATCGGGAGGACATTTGGAATCCAAAATTTACTTGGCTTATGAACACTTCATGATTGAACCGGGAGAGACACTAGAGTCTTATCATCATCGTTTTTCAGACATCATTAATGATTTGGATAAACACAACATCATCATGCCGAGAATTGCAGTGAATACTAAGTTCCTGAAGTAGTCTTGGTCCTGAATGGGAGAAGTATGTCATTTTTCTCCGTCAAGCGAAGAATATGCATCATTCTACATATGGATTGTTGTACGATTACTTGAAGCCTCATGAAAAGGAAGTTGATAGGAAAGGATTCTCCGTGCTCAAATTGCTCCACCGACACATCCGGAAAATCAACAACTTGCCTTATATGCTCAAGCGGTTATTCTCCTCAACCGGCAACTCAACCAAACATACAATCACACCATATGATCCTTCACTACCTCAATCTCAACAAACTCAATTGGTTCCATACAACAACAACAATGCTCAAGCACTTGTCTGTGAAGCTAATGAGGAATCTGATTCGTTGACCTTGCAGCAACAAGGATTTGCTATGATTGCTAATGCCTTTAGCCGTTATACCAACATGTCCAACAACCGTATTCGTTCCTCATCTAACACAAGGAATCAAGCTGTTGTGAACAATGGACGAGTTGAAGTTCAGAATCGTGGTTATGGTCGTCAGATGAGCGGTGGTCAAGGGTTCAATGTTGTGGGTAGGAATAACAATCGAGCTCAAGTGGTGGAACAGGGAAATGCTCAATGGTTGGTTAATGGTCTTTGATGCTACAACTGCAATGAGAAGGGACATCTGGCTAATGCATGCCCAAAGCCGAGGACAAGGGGCAGTGCTTATTACAAAGAGGCTCTTCTTTTGGCTCTTAAGGATGAAGTTGGTGGAACTCTCACGCAGACAAAACAGAGCTTTATGGAAAATGCGAGCTGGATGATGATATGGAGGATTTGCGAGCCAATGCAGATTTATTATGTTGATGGCTAATATGCATGAGTTACACATGAGTGACACAGGCCCGTGTATGACACTGATGGCTTGTCTCAGGTACCCGAACAAACCATATTCATCTCTGATCTACTATCTCCGCCAACATCTGAATCGGCAGAACTCGAGAATGTTCAAAATGAACCATCCACATCTCATTCCGACGATTTTCAACTAGACCCCGTAGTTATATTTGATGATCAAGATGACCAAATGGTTTCCCTTGATAATCAAATTGACTCCGTGGTTATACTTGAGGATCTAAGTAATGATCATGTTGTGACCTCACGTTGAACCACTGAACTTTTGCCTCACATATTTTGCTCGTTTAATAAGACCAACATTCCATAGTGGAAGAATGTCGTGCACGAAATTAATCGGGACTTGAAAAGTAAAAATGCACTGTTAACCAAGGATTTTGAATGTTTACAAAAGCAACTCAACTTTTTCAAAACTCAAGAAAAAGTGAAAAAGGTTTTGAAGCAGCCTTTGCTAAATCTCATCAAAATGAAAAATATTTAGAGAGAGATAGCGATGTGTGATCTAGCCACGAAGAATGCTTTGTTGTCTGAAATAGAAAACTGCGACACATGAACTTAAAAAGCAAATTAACGCTCTCACCTTGGAAAATCAAAAAGCTAAGGCTGAGTTGTTAACTTGTCAAAAACAGTTCTCTGCATACAAAAAGCATTCAACGAAACGAATAGATGATCATCTTGAAGAAATCATCGGCTTGCAAAACAAAATTAAAGAGTTTAAAAATGTTGTTTACAAACATGGTGAGTCGGTCACAACTATTGAAAAGTTTACTTTAAAACCCTAATCCAAATGGCCATATGGACCCGAATCTTGTTGATTACAAACCTAAGCTTTCAACAAAGCATTCAAACCAAATCCACGAAGTTTCCATTGCGAGAATATAAAATTGATAATTACATTTATGAGTGTTGTTGAATATAATCGTCAAGAGGAATTAGATGGAGAAGACGAGAGTCGATCAAAATTAGAAAAGTTGTTTACAACAAACCTTTTAACTATTCAAAAGCGTCACTTTCGTCACACCAACGGATTCTTCTAACACACCAAGGATTATCATAAAAACGTCGGAGTCTTCTAATGTTAATCCCAAACCAGATTATGCACAAACTTATGGTCCTTTACCTTCCATCAGTGAAGTAAACTCAAAACCGGAAAATCGCAAAATTCTTTGATATTTTGACCTTAAGGTGACCTCAAAACTTTACAACATGAGAGCGTAGTGAATATCATTCGAAATCAAAGTTCAACACTTTCAATCGCTCTCTAGCGAGAACAAAGAGATATTTTTCAGAAAAATCTTTACCAAATGTTAAAAATTTGAAAAGTTGTGCATTGTCTTGGGAAAGGGACTTTCATAAGGAACTTGGAATGATGAAGGTCGTTTTAGAAAAGCGAAACATCTATTTCTAATACTAAACGTAAAAAAAATTGTTGAGAAAAGATGTTGATCGACTCTTGGAAGATATCATCTGTGCTTATGTCCATAATGTTGTGCTATTGAATTCTTTGTCATATGCATTTGATTATATCTCTGCTGATCTTTATTCTATACGTGGTAAATGTTGAGAACACTGATAATGTGCTTCAGGTCGAGTCCTTAAAAGTTGAAAATAAACGATTGTCAAACGAACTTTCAAATGCAATCCGTCGTCTTAATTGGTGTCAAAAAGATATTCACGATCAACAACTTGCTTTTCAACACAAAATGCGATTCGTGCACAAATCTTGATCCAAAAATTGAGCAACTGGATGATCAAAGCGTGTCTTTTAAGTGTCAAATCTCAAAATATGAACAAGAACTTGTAAAAGTTAAAAGGAATATGGTGTCATATTTGATTTACTCAAAAGACTCGTGATGAAGCATCAAATGAACTTGATCATTATCTTGCACACACTAAAGAAGTTATGCATTTTGCTTGGAAATATTCGTTCTAAAAATCAAGATCTGATTCACACTATCTTCAAGTTAAGAGAAATGTTAGGAAAGTATGAACAACTTCCGCCTACCGTGATTAAGAGAATAGCCCGAGTAACACTTAGTAATCATGAACCTAGAATCCCTACTTATCACAAGTTGCTAGCGTGCTTCCTTCTATGAAAGCAGGGAATAGTTGCGTCTTTTCCAAACGTCCGCACTTCACATCCTAGGAGCACTACATCGAAGAATAGGAAGTTGCGACCTAAGAAAAGATCAATAAGGAATGCTAAAGTAGAAGAACACCCTAGGACAATGAATAAGACTCATGTTGCTTCCACTATAGATATTGCGTGCGGAAATGTAATAGAAATAGTGATGTAACGAATGCTAAACCGTTAAGTACCTTTGATATTCGATCGATGCAACTTGTGTTATTTGTCGTAAAAGTATGAATTCCGATTGTCATGATAAATGTGTTGCTAAAGCTATCATCTCTCGTTTAAGGAATCCTAAGAACGAGAATACCTCTAGGCCCACTAATTTTCTAATTCATTGCTTGGTAGGGCCTCTTTAGATTCAAGCAAGCGCATTGCTGTCCCTGTAGCTCCAGTTTCACCTCCTAGGAATGTAGTACCACATAGTGCATTCACTAAGACTAAAGCAAATACTAGTTGGAGATGGCAGAAATGGATATATAACACACTAGGATTTAAATGGATACCTAAAGCTAGATGTGTATGTCTACTACTTTAATCGGAACCCTCTAACATTTCGGGTTCCACATCTACTTCTATTCTCTTGTGTGGTATTGTGTCACGGTGATCTGATCATTCTCTGGATTGTTGATAGCGGATGTTCCCGGCACATGACGGGCAACCTTAAATGTTATCAAACTTTATTGCAAAGTTCATTGCCTTGGTCGAGGTTAGGGAATGATCCTCCGCAGCTATCATGGGCTGGGAGACTATATCAATGGGAACATCGAAATTAACAGAGTTTATTATGTGGAAGGCCTCGGTCACAATCTTTTGATAGGTCATTCGTGATGGAGATTTGGAGGTTGCTTTCGGGGAAAACTTGTTTCATTAAAGTGATCTACAAGGAAACGACCTTATATGCGGCTCGCGTAATTCAAGTCTTTACACTATCTCTATGCAAGACATGGTTGCTTCTTCTCCCATCGGCTTACTTTCAAAGGCAACATCACAAAATCCACGCTATAGCCCGTCGTCTCTCACAATTAAACTTTCAAACCATCACCAACCTTGCTCGACACAAACTAGTTGAAGGACTCCCACGATTTCGTTATTCTAAAGATCACCTTTGTTGAGCTTGTGAACAAGGGAAAAACACTGTGCTCATTTTCCTTCAAAGGTGGAACCAGCTCTCGACATGTGCTTCATCTTCTCATGGATTTGTGTGGCGATCTGGCGTGCAAACAATTAATGGCGCTACATCTTAGTAATTGTTGATGACTATTCACGCTTGGACTTGGGTCTACTTTCTTGAAGCAAAGACCAAGCTCCAAATGATCATCACCTTTCTCCGCGAAAATACAGGTTAGACTCGAAAACAGCTGTCCGACAAATCAGGCAGTGAGAGGCCTGAATTTGTTAAACTCTTACGTGAATTTTATGAGAAAGTGGAATTGAGCATCAGACATCTATTGCATTACACGAACAAAACGGAGTTGTTGAAAGCGAAACCGAGCGTTAGTGGTGGAAGAAAGAACAATGTTAATCAATGCTAAACTTCCAGATTACTATGGAAGAAGCGTATCTCTGCATGCTATACTCAAAACGTCTATGATTACAAAGCATACAACAAAACACCTTCGAGCTTGTCCACAACAGAAAAACGAATCTCAAACACTTTCATGTATTTGGATCTCTTTTCTATCCGAATAATGATCGTGATGATTTTGGAAAGCTCAAAGCCAAAGCGACATTGAGTCTTTATAGGATATTGTGATAATTCTAAAGGTTCCTCCAATCTGAATCGTCGAACAAAGGAGGTTATGGAAACGATTCATGCTCATTTTGATGAACTTACGGAGATGGCTTACGAGCATAACAACTTGAACCCGTCACAACCGCTTAAACTTCCCCAAACCCCATCATCACCGAACAAGCCCCCACCACTCGTCAACAAATGGACTAACTATTTGCACCTCTGTTTCGTGACGATATTGATGACCGTGCTCGGTGTATCCGCTGTTTCCGCCGCTGTCAACCTGGGATAATACTCCTATACCTGATACACCTGCTACAACAACTACCATTGAAGAAGCACCACCAGTTGACTCCAACACAACAGTTGAACAAACCGCTTCCAACAATAATGAATCGGTGATGATGTTCTCAATGAAGTACCCCACCGCAATTTTGATCCCAATGTCTTTAACCCGTTTGCTAATGAGATCGCGAGCACCGATGTCGTGGAATCTTCATCAAGCCATTTGAATCCTCAAAATCTGCACAATGTATACCAACATCAACCTCCACACATAGATGGACGAAAGACCATCCTCTGGAAAACATTATTGGCAGAATCAACCAGTGGGGCGTTACAAGACAACGTCTTCACTGTGATGGTGAACATTGCATTTATGCACTCACCGTCAGCCAATCGAACCTAAAAACATCAAATACGTAATGACAAAAGACAACTGGATCGAATCCATGCAAGAAGAACTCAACCAATTCAAACGCTTGAAGTATGGAACGGTTGAAAGACAAACATGAGTCTCGTCATTGGTCTCAAATGGATTTGGAAAACAAATTGATGTCTGAAGGAAACGCGTTATCGTAAATAAGTCACGCCCTGTGGCTAAGGGTTATCGTCGGAAGAGGTATTGACTTTGAAGAATATTTTGCTCCGGTTGCTCGTCTTGAGGCTGTTCGGATATTTCTCGTTACGCTCATATGAATATGGCGGTCTTTCAGATGGATGTCAAAACTGCGTTTCTAAATGGACAACTAAAAGAAATGGTTTATGTCACCAACCAAAGGATTCGTTGATCCCGCTGTTCCGAACCATGTCTACAAACTGAACAAAGCTCTGTATGGTCTCAAACAAGCTCCTCGGCATGGTACGATAAGCTATCATCTTTCCTAATTGCCAATAATTTCACCAAAGGTTCGTTGACCCTACTCTTTTTATACAATATCACGGGGTACATATCTTAATTGTTCAAATTTACGTGGATGACATCATTTTGGGGTCTACACATAAAAAGTACTCAATCGCTTTTGCAAAACTAATGAAGAAAAATTTGAAATGTCCATGATGGGTGAACTTACGTTCTTTCTAGGATTACAAGTTCATCAATCACCCTGTGGTATTTTCTTGAGTCAGTCCAAATATGCCCTTGAATTGTTAAACAAATTTGGAATGAATACATGTGACACTTATGCCACACCAATGGCTCATACCAAGAAGCTAGACGCTGATTTACATGGGAAATTGGTGGACCCTACAAAATACCGTAGTATTATTGGGTCTCTCATGTATCTAACAGCAGCAGACCTGATATTGTCTTTACCGTATATCTTTGCTCTCATTATCATCGTGAGAAATAACTGAAACCCACCTCTTAGAGGCTAAAAGAATCCTCCGATACATCAAGGGAACCATTAATTTGGGAATCCTGTATCCAAGGATTCGGTTTTGAACTAATCACTTTTTCAAACGCTGACCACGCAGGATGCTTAGATTCACGGAAAAGCACTTCCGGAGCTTTACAAATTTTTGGTGATAAACTAGTGTCATGGCAATCGAAGAAGCAGGACTGTACATCGCTGTCATCAACCGGGCGAGTAATATGTAGCCGTATGTCGTGTTGTGCTCAAGTCATCTGGATGCGAACACAACTCAAATACTATGGTTACGTGTTTGACAAAATCGATGTACTCGCGACAATCGGAGTGCCATTATGATCTCGTGCAACTCAGCTTCAAAGACTCGAAATCAAATCACATCGATCTTCGATATCATTTCATCAAGGATCACGTGGAACAAAACTATTGAATTATATTTTGTGGGTACAGAATACCAATTGGCAGATCTTCTAACCAAAGCCTTGCCTCCCGCTAGGTTTAATGAGTTGGTCCACCGAATTGGTATGAGGTGTTTGACTCAAGAGGAATCTGGATGACCTCCTAAACAGTCTTAAAAACCTGTCAAACACCAAAACCTCTTTTGTAAATAATTTTTTTTCCAAAACAAAATACAAAAATATAAAACCTGATAAAACATCAAAAATATTCTTCTAATCTATTTTTCTTTCAACATGGCAAGTACATTTCGTTCGTCAACACTTTAATCTTTCAAAATTCAGTATTTTTCCGATCAAGTGTTGAGGGGAGAAAATAAATACTTAACCGTTTCAAAAACATCCGTGTACTTGCATGTTACTCTATTCTGGTTGTTTCTTGTATCAATGGTGGTAAACTTTTCTGTTAAATGACACTCCTCGACTAAAAATTATAACCTTTCATTATTTTCTTAAGTCAAGGGGGAGTGTCATCAAGTTTCTTTCTTAAAATCTTTTGTTTGGTAACCAAAATGAAAGTTAAATGGCTTTGGATGAAAAAGGAAAAGGTGGAGGGACTAAAACTGCCAAAAGCTCAAATTTTCTTTAATATAACTCCCTTCCACCTAACTTTCACTTCACATTTATTATCATCACCTAAATCATCCTACGCTAAAAAATCGATCTTCATATCCGTGTATTGGATCATCATTTTGTAAGTGGTTTAATAATCTTTACAAGTTTTTAAACAAGGGTTTTGATTTTCACTCAAATCCAACGGTCAAAAGATGAGATTGAGTGTGATTCGCCTTCTACGTAAGCTATGAAAACAAATCACTCATTCGTGTGTTTTGTGGTTAATGTGATTGTGTCAAAACGTTCAATTAATCATACTAAAACTATTTCTATCATCAAACGCACCTTAAAACACGAATTGAATGACTTTTGAAATTAGGGTTTATGCGTTGATTTGGGTATTTTCATATGAGAACGTTTTTTGTAAAAAAGATTGTTGTAGAAGGTTGTAGTCAAGTTGAATTAATCATATCTAGGCCCGAATACACCCAAACACTAATGATTCATAAAATGGAAATTAGGGTTTATGTTCATACAGTTTAGGTACTTTTGATTCTTAACACATTTGATGTTAAAACTTGGCCAAGACAACTCAATAGACATCTTTGACTTACCAGAAAAACTTTGATGCTAATCCTATGGCTAAAATTCATATGCGTAATTCTTAAACTATTAGGTTTTGTCTTACGCTGTAAGACTTTCTACGCTTAAAGCTTGATATGCTTTCATGCCATGATCGTTTTATAAGATGAATGTATTGGTTAATATTGATGATATGATGAATTTATTTTCGTGTCTGTTACAAGTGAGAACTCAGAATCAAGGTTCTAAGCAAACTACGCATAAGGATCACCTTACGCGTAGCATGTTATGCGTAAGAGTAATCTTACGCGAGCGTCTACGCATAAAGTTCTACAATGGGACTACGCGTATCCTGTGAAGGATATGCGTAAACAGTGAACCCACATAAGGCCTACTCTACGAGTAAGCCTTACGCATAAGGTTTTATACGCCACGCGTAAGCTCCACGCATATAAGGTCCCCTGTTCCTACGCGTAATATCTCTTACGCCGAAGTTAGGATGCTATGCATAAGCTTTCGTCTACGCGTATAACACTCCTGTTTACGCATAACTTTTCCACTTTTACGCCTAAGCCTTGATTGACCTTAATTATGAATTGTTACGCGGGCAAACTTGTAAATAAACAAATCATAACATCACGACACCAATAATGTCACTAATAAACTTAAACGTTTAATATGTTGTGTTAAATAAGTGATAACATAAACTTTAATACTTAAAGTTAACTAACTCACGAAACTTATCACGGCGTCATTGGACTATTGAACAAACAAGTGACTTTGGACTCGTAACAATCATTAACATTGTACATTCAATAATTAGACAATAAAACCTTCTATTGACTAACATTATGTCTTTCGATATGTTGGTTCTTTTGGCTAATGTTATTTCGCATCACGACATGGCCGCTCAAATGAATGTGGATGCACCGTAAGTTCTCGCTATTGCTGATATCTTCCCTAATGGCTATCCAAGAAAGATTGTAAAGAACAATCTCAGAGTTGACTATGAAACCCTCACATGCTTAGAATATTCTTGCTTGATTGCTGTGGATATTTTTAGGAATCATCCGTACCAGAACATGCTCTCACACTCTGCTACAGTACCGGAGATCTACATACAACAATTCTGGAATTCAATGCAAAGGATCAAAGGTCAGTGCGTGACAGCGACGTTAAATCACAAACAAATCACCATCACACATGCAGACTTACGGGCTGTTCTTCTTATTCCTGACATCGAGCCAACCGACTTCTATGCCACACCTACTGAAGAGACAGTTCTGCAATTCCTGATGGATATTGGATATGATGAAGCTTCAGAAATTATCACTAAGCATTCTCATGTGGAGCTTAAGAACATTCCTCAACCGTGGAGAACCCTCTACATCATCATCACCAAGTCAGTTCTCTGTCGTGACAGTGGCTATAAGCATCCCAAGCTCATGGAGCTGCAAATATTTTGGTCATTAATCAACAAGAAGGACATCGAAATTGAAGCATCAAGTATGGGAAGACATGATGTCATTTCAGTAAGAAACTTGGCTCAAAGATTCCCTATATCGATACAAAAGCTGTTGATCCAGAGAGCACTTGACTTCATCCCGATATTCCCAAAAGGCTCAATGACCCCGACAATCACGACATGTTGACTCGAACCCATCCTATCAGTCTCGAATCAAGGAATCGTCAACAAAGAAACAGGGTGTGGTTACCGATCACCTTCACCAATGAAATCAAAAAACTTGAAACATACAAAAGGTATCTTGTAGCAGTAAGAGAAGGCAAAGTTGGTCATCTCGATGAGAAGTCTTTTGGAACACCTATATGGAGAAACGAAGAGGCAAAGCAGGAAGTGTTGCAAGTATCGAAAGTCAGAGGATAATACCCAAGAGGAATCCTCCACGAAAAAGGACTGTTCCCTCTAAGGAAGCTACTCCTACTCCCATTCCTAAATCTGAGCCTGAACCTCAAAGAAAGCTTGTGGACTAAAGCTCAAGATACACAATCGCACGTAAGAGATCTTCTACTCAATCTCAACCGAAGAACCTCCTTCAGCCAGCCTAAACCTCTAAGTCCACCAAATGACATAGGAAAAGGGAAGACTCGTACTTGTGCCTTATGAAGAAAGCTCGATGAAGAAAAAGAGCAACTGGATATTTCATACAGGAAGAAGTTCAAATTCCATAGACTCCAACACGTGGCAAAAGAATTTGCAAAAGATCAAATGGGTGGCCCCGAGGGTCAAGTGGTGCTGCTCAACCTTCACCAGATCCTGATGCGGTTAATCAACCCGATAAGGAATCTGGTGCCACCACTTTGGAGCAACAACAAAAGCCCGTGGAAGAAACTATTGAGCATGAGTTTGAGGAACCTGTTAAATAAAAGTCCGAGAAAGATGAGGGTGACAAAGAAAAGACTGAGACAGTAAAAGACCTGAAGAGAAAGATAAGTCCGAGATGACACGATTATGATAAGTTTCGCTAGATAGTCCGCTCTCTCAGAGGAGAAAACGTCTGAACCTCCAAAGGATCCAGAGTCTCCTCATGTCTCTTCATCATCAGATTCGTCTTCTCATTCTTCACCACCACCATCAAAGAAATAAACCAAATCAACATCCAAATCAGTAAAGAAGCCACCTCGATCTTGGATTTCTCATACTCATAAAAGAATTGTGAATGCGTCAAACAAAGTTAGAAAGAAAGACATGCTTTACAAAAGCTAAACTTTATAGCCGGTTTAACGTACCTTCATAATGAGAATGACAAGATGCAAGTTGAAAGGGAGTATGTACAGAAGCTTATGAAGGATGATCTTCAAGGGAGCATGGACGAGATGATTAAAGGATACACTCACAAGTTCCTAATGGAGGTCATTCCGAAACTGACAAAGGAGATGTATACCGCACAACTGTATCCACATCTCTTACACTTAGCCAAGCAAGCCATGAAATCAACTCCGATGAATTTGAGCATCAATCCAGCTGAAACTACAATCTTCTCAGATGATGAATTAGTAAACCGGCTGGTAGCGCAAATGTCAAAACGCTCTGCAACGTTTACCTCCCATGAAGCTAAACTGTTTGAAGCATTGTTGGAATACCAACTCAAGTCATCATTCAGAGAAGAGGCTATAAGGCCTAAGCGTTCAAGAGATGATGATGACAAAGATGAAGATAAGGATAAGGAGGATAAACGCACAAAGAAGTCTGGCGAATCATCTTCCATTCAGTACTCAATGCAGCCTCCACCACAAAGGACTCCTGCTCAGCAAAGATCTCCTCCTCGCTCTTCTCTCGAGAGAAACCTCATGATTCTGAGACACCTCTCGAGACTCAGAAAACCGGTGACCATTTTGAGTATACGGGGGGTGACGATGAAGAATATCATGAGCCCCAACAACAACCCGCCTCACCCGACAATGTACAGAAACCAGAATCTTCATCTAGGCCTAAGAAAAAGAAGAAGAAGGCTCCCAAGGCTGACGTCGTATCATGGCTAGATGAAGATACAACTGATGAATTTGAATGGTTTTCTACACTTGTCAATTCCACTCCTACCTCGAAGAAGGTCAAGATCTGGTAGACAGTAATACTTTGGATCATGCTAAAATTCTTCAAGAAAAGTTCAAAGTAAAGAAGATGACGAAATCTGAGTTGCGACGAATCAAGAATGAAGCTTTTCAACTGTGGAAAGATAGCTCAGAAAGTGCCATCGAGGTCGAATATCACCTTGACAACATTGCTCGAGCTATGTCTAATAACATGGATTGGCTCAACCTAGAAGCAAACATCGACTTTACGAAGCGGGACAATCCTCCATATTACACCGACTGGTCTAAACCACTACCAACGATCGCCAACCGGATCGGCCTAGGATCCCATTCAAATATTTCTTCAACAAAGACTTGGAATTTCTTCTTCACGGTGGCGATGGTTCAAGGAAATACGCTACATCCTTGACACTTCCATTCCCAGCAGCCGAATACTCAAATTGCATAGCTATCGAGGAAAGAGCTAATCACTTGTTCTCCAAAAAAGTGGAAGCATACGACCGAGATGCAATGTACGGGATTCATCATTGGCCGGAACGCCGAAGAATCTACTATAGAAGCTGCCAGGTCCAGAAGTCTCAACATGCAGTGCTTAGTACTAAAAACATCATTGCCATCAAACACGTTGATCTTTCGTCTAAATTGGACTACACGTATCTAAAGAATATTGTGGTCAAGAGACAAGACGAAAGGGATTATGCATTCTCTGAAGCTGACTTTGAGAATTTGTCTATCAATGCCATCGAAGACATGTACCTTGCTAAAGTACAGGGTCGTATGAGAAAAGTCTCTGATGAGTGTCTAAATACTCATCATTTTTGTACCATTTAAACTGCAAAAACATCTGAAAACACTCAGAAATGCATCAAAATGATAAAAATATCACAAATAAGTGTTTTATGTGTTTTAAATGCAAAAATATCAAAATCAGATGAAAAACGTATCAAGTTTGCAAAATTGGCAGTTTTAGTCCCCCAAGTTTCAAAAGTTGTCAAAACTAGTCCCTGGTAATTCAAAAACTTGTAAAATATCATTCAAGGTCCTTGAAATATTCTAAATTGTCAAAAATGGTCCTTGAATGAATCTTTGGTCAAATGACAGAAAAGGTCCCTCAACTTTGGAAAAATGTCAAAAATAGTCCCTGGGTGTTCAAAAATGGAAATTATTCAAACAACACCCTTGTACTATTAAAATATGGCATAATTGGTCCTTATATGATAAGTTTGGAGAATTTACATGATTGGTCCTTCAAGTTTCAAAATTGGCAAAATCTACCCTTGGACGTATAAAATTGGAAAATAAACATTATTGGTCCTTTGGTAAATGAAACTTGGCAAATTTAACCCTTGTGTAAACTTTGGGAAAGTTACAATCTCAGTCCTTCATTTTCAGAATTACAAAATGGTCCTTGTGTATTTAACATAACAAACGGACCCTTGTTATTAACTTAACCCAAAATAAATAAAACCCAGCCCAACAACCAACCCAACCCAACCCCTTATTAGTAATACCGGTTTCACCCTAATAAAACCCCTTCCCTGTTTCCTTCCCTCCCAACACCTGTAAACCAAAACCACCACCACCTGCCCACCACTCATCACCAACCTTTCCCACCTTGTCCCTCCACCTTTACAACTTCCCAAACCAATTAATGCTCCTAAAACTGCTTTACGCAACCCCAACTGGCATGAGATATTTTTGGCGCCAAAAGCAAAATCAAGGGCTGCGATCAAAAGAACCCAATCCTGTGGCCAAGAATGAAGGGATACACTTGTAGAGACTTATAAAAGAGAAAGAAAGATTGAAGATACAAGTTGTCAATGTTTTTTAGACCTTTTTTCTATTTTTACTTGTAATCGTTTTTAAGTTTTATGCAAAAAATAGTGCTGGGTTTTGTTACTTATGTATTGTATGAATCATATTAATCATATTTCAAGTGTTTTTAATCATCAATTCCATGTTTCCTGCTTGTTCTAGTTTTCCTGCCAAAATTGTTCTTACTCGTTTTTCATTTTATAAGCTGTTTGAATGGTTCCAATAAGTTTGTTTAAGCTTATTCAAGCTTATTTAAGTGAATTAAAGTAGTTTCTTAATTGCAATTTTCTAAAAAAGTCAACAAAAGTCAACACGAGTCAACAAAAGTCAACACGGGTCAACGAAAGTCAACTATGTTCTTAAGTCCTAAATTTCTGTTTAGTAGTGGTATTTGGTTCTAGTCAATCTGCAAATAAGCTTGACATCTTGTAAGTTCCAATAAAATCTCATCATTAGCTTAATAAAGTAGTAGTAATTGCATTGATTAGATATGTTTTGTTTGGTGTTATATTGCTGCATATTTGCTTAAATTATATCTAGTATAATCATTTGTAGTTATAATATGGATTGAGTAAGCTTGGATTTGTGATTTGGTTAGAATTATTGCACATTAGAAGTATTAAAGTGTGTTTGGATTAGTGCTTTATTATGTGTTTTAGATTGATACAGAGGTTAAGCTCACAATTCAGTCCCACTTTGGTTCAATAAAATCATTTAGGACTTAGATTTGTACTCATTTCTGCTCAAAGTCAAATTTTCATATTATATGATCTTATAAGCATCTCATTTAGTGTAGGATTGGAAGTACTTGCATAGTAGGTGTAGGATATCTAGGATAGCTTAATTTGATCATATCACATCTAGAATTAACATAAATAACCTGTTTTGCAAGATTGAATCTCAAATAAGTCAAGTTTTCAATTCTGTCCAAAAGTCAAAATTTCATAAAAACCCGTTTTTGAATAAACTTTGTAATTTAATTGTGATCTTACCATTAGGATTTAGGATATAAGCTTTTGGGATATTAAAGTTTAGCTGCTCATCTTAATTAGAAAAATATTATTTTATCTCTACTTAGCTTATTAACTGCTTATTCACTAGCTTCTTTTAAGCTCTTTTTCACAAACTTTCCTTTTTGCTTATTTCTTATTTTTGCTTATTAATGTGTTTTTCTTGTTGTTGTTGCTTATTCTAAGTTCCCATAACTTGTTTATAGCTTATTCAACCTTTGGTTCAGTAGTGGTAGCTTTTTATTAGCTTATGCAAGCTTAATAGCTCATTTTGACCCATTTCCATTGCAAGTACAAATAGCTTCCACTTTTGCATTTTTAGTTTCCTCAATTTTAGTCCTTATTAGCTGAAATTCTGGATTTAGACACTTTGGTTGGTAGTGGTTTTCATGGTGATTTTAGTTTATTTTTGTGATTTTTATAAGCTGGCTTAACAAGAGCTTAAAGTTAGTACATAAGGACTGTTTGGCACTAGTGCTTAAATAGACCCAAATCATTATAGTTTGCATATTAGAGGTTTAGGATAGTTGATATAGGTTGCGTTTAAGTAATTTTAGCATACTATAGCTTCTGTGATAAGTTGGTGCACTTTGGTAGCTTTTAGCTTATTTTTCAAGTGCTTATTCATACAAGTAGTGTGCCAAATCATAGTTCCAGCTCTCCAAAATAGTTTCTGTTATTTTTCCTGGGTTCTCAGTATTATTTTATAGTTGACTGGAAGTTTTCATATTTTTCGCTATTCATTTGCTATTTTTCTGCATTTTATGTCATTTTCTAGCATTTTTAATTAGCATTTAAATCAAATAAATCAGAAAAAGTTTAAAAAAAATATGTTTTCAATTTTCCTAGATTAAGATAAATATAAAAAGCCAAAAAAATATTTTTCCATGATTTTCTTAGTTTAAATAGTATTTTCTAGCATTTTAATTAGTTTTAAATAGTATTAAATTCATAATAAATAGATAAAAAGTGTAATAAATATATTTTAAGTTTTAAAATTAGTTTTATAATATTTTAAATTTTTCTAAGTCATAATTTCACCTTTCTAGCTTTATTTCATATTTTCTTATATTTTAGGGTATTATTAAATAGTTAAAAATAGTTTTTAATTAATAATAATTAGATAAATAGTTTTAAAAATAATTTTATTTTTCCAATAATTTTCTTGCATCATTAGGATTGTAAAAACATTATTTTTATACCCATAGGTGTTTTATTTATTTAATTTCACGTTTTGTTTCGTACTTTTACGTAGAATTTTAATTAAACGTACGCGTTTTTAGATTTTAGACGTTTCTAAGTATTACGCTTTCACGTACTTGTTCTTATAGCTTGTTTAAGCTATTTTCTTTTATTCCTTAGTATAAATCACTCAAAACCCTTTTTCCATTCAATATCACCCGATCACAGATTCGTTCTATTATAGTGTTCACACCTCGTTGGGACTTAACGACCCGGGGAAACACTATAACTCCTCTGATCTTAATTGCTTTGGTTTCTGAGCTGTTTTAAGTTTATTACGGTTGACCATTCACAAGTGGTCAGCTTGTGTGACAAAACTTGACTGTTCAAGAGCCAATCAAATTTTGGCGCCACGGGAGGTGTGCTGCGTTCTACGGATTTGAAGCATCAGTGTTGTTGAATATACACCCATTGTATATTTACCATCTTTGTCCATATTTCCTTGTTTTCATATAAAACCAAAATTATCGTGAAGTTAATTCGTTTGACGGATCGATTACCAAAAACATTTTTTATTCAAGTTTTCAACAAACACAAAAAACCCAAAAATATTTTAATTCTTTGTTTTTACAACATGTTTTTCAAAAATCCAAAAATATCCATCTTTACCCTCTTACCCTTTTGATTCTATATTTCTTACCCTCTGAAACCATTTGATTCTTTCTATGTCTTATCCTCACCCTCTTGGTTGTCAATGGTGTGGTGGTCTTTATAATGGTGGCAATTGCCCCAGTTGTAGCATGGTGGAGTCAGGAAACGGGTCTATCTATAACCAGGATCCCTATTCCTACCATAACACAACTGATTTATTCCATCAGCTAGCACACTGTGAGACTCAGCAGTTATCTGTGTGAGTACTGTGGTGGTTCACACTCCGCTTCGATTGTCAATCAGAAACACGCTTGTCTATGAGCAGGTTCCCGATAACAATTATGACTACAACACATATGACTCACAGCCACATCAGTTTTACTGTTGTGAGTATTGTGGAGGTCCTCACTTTAGCTCTGATTGTCAAACAAGGACTCCATTTTCTTGTAACAATTACGACTCTTCGTATCATGACCAACCTCCACAGTACCAAATGAATCAGGCACCACCTCAGCCAGACCCACTTCCTCAAAATCTTCTTCTTGATCTTTTGGATTTAGTGAAAGATTTAAAAGAATGTAAACACTCCCAAGATAATCCAAATGAGAAATCCATGGAAGTTTTGTTAGCCGAAGAGCGGACTGCTAAATTAAATTCCCAAATTGCCTTTGAACAAACTATTAGGGAATCAATTGCAAAAGATAAAGCAGCCAAATCTAGCTCTCAATTCCGTTTCATTCCTGATGACGATGATGATGAAGTTACCCTTGATATTCGTCAATTTTGTACAGATTCATCAAGTTCATCAGTTGAAATTCCTTCCATGAAAAATCAGGGAGAAAAGACTATGATGGAATTACTAGCAGAAGAACAAATGGAAAGTATAAAACATATGTATGCTAGTCCTTCTCAACTCCCTCAGTCTGCTGTTATCACACCCGATATTCCCACTCACTCTCTGAACATGGGGGATGAGCATCTTGACACTGTTCCTGAAAAGGAATCGGACGAATTCATAAAGTCTAGTGTTGAGAACCTTGTCCCAATCCCGGGAGAGTCACAGGGAACTTCTGATCATATGTGTGATTTTCTTTCCCCTCTTGAGTGTTCAAAAGATCATTTTGAAACTTTCTCCGATTTTAGCGATGATTGTAAATCTTATGGAGACATTGAGTATGTTGAGGCATCACTCCCACAGTTTGATCCTCTTCTTGAGGAGTTCACCGATGAACTCACTCACATCAGTCCACTTTCATCAGAAAGTGACGATGATCTCTTTGATTTTGAAGCCGATCTTGGAGAAATTGAAAGTCTCCTATATAATGATCATTCACTCATTTCTTGTCCCATTTCCGACTCTTCCATTCCTTCTCTCACTCCAGATGAGGAAGATGACAACTTTTGGAAGGAGGTCGATGCTTTTCTTAGTGATGAGTCAATTCCAACAAGGATTGACAATACTTACTTTGATTCGTAGGGAGACATCCTTTTTCTGGAAAATCTGTTAATTGAAGAACCATTTCCAGTTCTCCCTCCCGGAAATTTTGTTGCCAATCACCATACAAGCTTCAAGTCTAAGCTTAAAAATCTAACAAATGGTGATTTGCTCCTCACTAATGAAGAATGGGATTGCATTGTGATGCACATCTTTATTCCATTTTTCTCAGATGGCGTGGCATCTCCTGTTCTTCACTCCTTCGGGAATGAAGACATTATCTTTGACCCCGGCATTTTCATTTATCATTTGTGAGCCGGTTCTATGTGTATCTCATCGGTCTGGAACTTTCACGTACTTCAATGTTTATACAAACATCTTGAATGAAAGTCCGATGGAGATTGTCTCTTCCACTTACTTCCCCATGAACAAATTAATTCGGGGTCGAGTCAAGCTAGCGACTCGGTAATCAAAAACAGTAGTTAAAACATGGGTTTTCACCCGTGTGTACCACCTTAGTGTGGGGGCGATGCCCCACATGTTGTATATAGATATAAAAAAAATAATAAATAAATAAAAATAATTGTTGTGTTTCCACACTTGGCTAGTAATGTTATCTTCTTACGTTTAAGGATTCGGCATAATAGCCAGGACTTTGAATATTGAGGACAATATTCCTTTCTAAGTGTGGGGGGGAAATTCTGGCGAATTTGATCATAAATGTACCCTTTTAGTCCCTTTTTCCCTCAAAATGGCCAAATTTAAAATTTTTTTTTTAGTGGAAGTACTATGTACTAAACACAACAAATGGTAATCAGTCCACCATGTCTAACCCACATAAGGATTGGCTAATCCAGGAGCAAACGGCTCTTGGTAAAGATTTATCAAATCCGTTGACGGCTTGCAATTTGCCCAAAATTGTATGGTGTTTAGCTCACCATATCTTTAATTTGTGAAGAGTTGGCTAGCCCGCAAGTTTATGGCTTGTGGTAAAGGCAGTTGGAAAACCATAATTGGTAATCGACTCACCAAAGATATTTTATCTAAGAGTTGGCTAGTCCAAAACGGCTTCGGTAAAGACAAATCAAAACCGTTGAAAGCTGGTGATTTGCTCAAAAATCATTTGGTTATCATTGTACCAAGGTTCTTACTTGAACTAAAACAATTGGCTACTCCGAAGTAATGGCTTTGGGTAAAGAGATGAAATCCATTAATTTTTCATAAAAGATTGCTAGGGACTAGCAATAGTTTAGTGTGGGGATTGATGAGTGTCTAAATACTCATCATTTTTGTACCATTTAAACTGCAAAACATCTGAAAACACTCAGAAATGCATCAAAATGATGAAAATATCACAAATAAGTGTTTTATGTGTTTTAAATGCAAAAATATCAAAATCAGATGAAAAACGTATCAAGTTTGCAAAATTGGCAGTTTTAGTCCCCCAAGTTTCAAAAGTTGTCAAAACTAGTCCCTGGTAATTCAAAAACTTGTAAAATATCATTCAAGGTCCTTGAAATATTCTAAATTGTCAAAAATGGTCCTTGAATGAATCTTTGGGCAAATGACAGAAAAGGTCCCTCAACTTTGGAAAAATGTCAAAAATAGTCCCATGGTGTTCAAAAATGGAAATTATTCAAACAACACCCTTGTACTATTAAAATATGGCATAATTGGTCCTTATATGATAAGTTTGGAGAATTTACATGATTGGTCCTTCAAGTTTCAAAATTGGCAAAATCTACCCTTGGACGTATAAAATTGGAAAATAAACATTATTGGTCATTTGGTAAATGAAACTTGGCAAATTTAACCCTTTTGTAAACTTTGGGAAAGTTACAATCTCAGTCCTTCATTTTCAGAAAGTTACAAAAATGGTCCTTGTGTATTTAACATAACAAACGGACCCTTGTTATTAACTTAACCCAAAATAAATAAAACCCAGCCCAACAACCAACCCAACCCCAACCCCCTTATTAATAATACCGGTTTCACCCTAATAAAACCCCTTCCCTGTTTCCTTCCCTCCCAACACCTGTAAACCAAAACCACCACCACTGTCCACCGCTTATCACCAACCTTTCCCACCTTATCCCCTCCACCTTTACAACTTCCCAAAACCAATTAATGCTCCTAAAACTGCTTTACGCAACCCCAACTGGCATGAGATATTTTTGGCGCCAAAAGCAAAATCAAGGGTTGTGATCAAAAGAACCCAATCCTGTGGCCAAGAATGAAGGGATACACTTGTAGAGACTTATAAAAGAGTAAGAAAAACGAAGATACAAGTTTCACTGTTTTTTAGACCTTTTTCTATTTTTACTTGTAATCGTTTTTAAGTTTTATGCAAAAATAGTGCTGGGTTTTGTTACTTATGTATTGTATGAATCATATTAATCATATTTCAAGTGTTTTTAATCATCAATTCCATGTTTCCTGCTTGTTCTAGTTTTCCCGCCAAAATTGTTCTTACTCGCTTTTCATTTTATAAGTTTGTTGAATGGTTCCAATAAGTTTTTTTAAGCTTATTCAAGCTTATTTAAGTGAATTAAAGTAGTTTCCTGGTCTTAATTGCAATTTTCTAAAAAAGTCAACAAAAGTCAACACGGGTCAACGAAAGTCAACTGTGTTCTTAAGTCTGAAATTTCTGTTTAGTAGTGGTATTTGGTTCTAGTCAATCTGCAAATAAGCTGGACATCTTGTAAGTTCCAATAAAATCTCATCATTAGCTTAATAAAGTAGTAGTAATTGCATTGATTAGATATGTTTTGTTTGGTGTTATATTGTTGCATATTTGCTTAAATTATATCTAGTATAATCAGTTGTAGTTATAATATGGATTGAGTAAGCTTGGATTTGTGATTTGGTTAGAATTATTGCACATTAGAAGTATTAAAGTGTGTTTGAATTAGTGCTTTATTATGTGTTTTAGATTGATACAGAGGTTAAGCTCTGTCAATTCAGTCCCACTTAGGTTCAATAAAATCATTTAGGACTTAGATTTGTACTCATTTCTGCTCAAAGTCAAATTTTCATATTATATGATCTTATAAGCATCTCATTTAGTGTAGGATTGGAAGTACTTGCATAGTAGGTGTAGGATATCTAGGATAGCTTAATTTGATCATATCACATCTAGAATTAACATAAATAACCTGTTTTGCAAGATTGAATCTCAAATAAGTCAAGTTTTCAATTCTGTCCAAAAGTCAAAATTTCATAAAAACCCGTTTTTGAATAAACTTTGTAATTTTATTGTGATCTTACCATTAGGATTTAGGATATAAGCTTTTGGGATATTAAAGTTTAGTTGCTCATCTTAATTAGAAAAATATTATTTTATCTCTACTTAGCTTATTAACTGCTTATTAACTAGCTTCTTTTAAGCTCTTTTTCACAAACTTTCCTTTTTGCTTATTTCTTATTTTTGCTTATTTAGTGTGTTTTTCTTGTTGTTGTTGCTTATTCTAAGTTCCCATAACTTGTTTATAGCTTATTCAACCTTTGGTTCAATAGTGGTAGCTTTTATTAGCTTATGCAAGCTTAATAGCTCATTTTGACCCATTTCCATTGCAAGTACAAATAGCTTCCACTTTTGCATTTTTAGTTTCCTCAATTTTAGTCCTTATTAGCTGAAATTCTGGATTTAGACACTTTGGTTGGTAGTGGTTTTCATGGTGATTTTAGTTTATTTTTGTGATTTTTATAAGCTGGCTTAACAAGAGCTTAAAGTTATTACATAAGGACTGTTTGGCACTAGTGCTTAAATAGACCCAAATCATTATAGTTTGCATATTAGATGTTTAGGATAGTTGATATAGGTTGCTTTTAAGTAATTTTAGCATACTCTAGCTTCTGTGATAAGTTGGTGCACTTTGGTAGCTTTTAGCTTATTTTTCAAGTGCTTATTCATACAAGTAGTGTGCCAAATCATAGTTCCAGCTTTCCAAAATAGTTTCTGTTATTTTTCCTGGGTTCTCAGTATTATTTTATAGTTGACTGGAAGTTTTCATATTTTTCACTGTTCATTTGCTATTTTTCTGCATTTTATGTCATTTTCTAGCATTTTTAATTAGCATTTAATCCAAATAAATCAGAAAAAGTTTAAAAAAATATGTTTTCAATTTTCCTAGATTAAGATAAATATAAAAAGCCAAAAATATATTTTTCCATAATTTTCTTAGTTTAAATAGTATTTTCTAGCATTTTAATTAGTTTTAAATAGTATTAAATTCATAATAAATAGATAAAAAGTGTAATAAATATATTTTCAGTTTTAAAATTAGTTTTATAATATTTTAGATTTTTCTAAGTCATAATTTCACATTTCTAGCTTTATTTCATATTTTCTTATATTTTAGGGTATTATTAAATAGTTAAAAATAGTTTTTAATTAATAATAATTAGATAAATAGTTTTAAAAATAATTTTATTTTTCCAATAATTTTCTTGCATCATTAGGATTGTAAAAACATTATTTTCATACCCATAGGTGTTTTATTTATTTAATTTCACGTTTTGTTTCGTACTTTTACGTAGAATTTTAATTAAACGTACGCGTTTTTAGATTTTAGACGTTTCTAAGTATTACGCTTTCACGTATTTGTTCTTATAGCTTGTTTAAGCTATTTTCTTTTATTCCTTAGTATAAATCACTCAAAACCCTTTTTTCATTCAATATCACCCGATCACAGATTCGTTCTATTACAGTGTTCACACCTCGTTGGGACTTAACGACCCGGGGAAACACTATAACTCCTCTGATCTTAATTTCTTTGGTTTCTGAGCTGTTTTAAGTTTATTACGGTTGACCATTCACAAGTGGCCAGCTTGTGTGACAAAACTTGACTGTTCAGGAGCCAATCAGTCTCCACTGAAGTACAACGTGAATTCATCAAGTCAGTGCTCATCTTCATCAGACGCATAGTTATCAAAGAACGTGTAGAAGATCTTCAGCTGGCAGTTGAATCTTATCAGACCCGTGTCAACTTCACCCCACCGCAGCTTGATCTTCCCGACATCAACCAGCTCTCACAACTTACACTCATCGCCAAACCATTCGGCGCGTTTACCGCAGTGAACTTGAAAGAAATTGCTTGATGGCATGCATAGATCTTCACAAGTTTGGAGATCACACTTTGAAGATGGTTAGGGACGGCTTGGCTTACCGGTTGAAGGATATACACCAAAAGATTGGGTCTCCTAAGTGATGGAATTCTCAGGATCGAAGGGATGTGAAGAGGATCATCACGATGATTGATGAACGGTTGTATAGAAGGGATCAGTTCAGAAGATTGGAAAGCTATGTTGATGGTCGACCCAGGAGAAACATCATCGGCTTTCAACGCCCGATTCATACTCCTGGCGACATCTCTGGACTACCTCGTACCCCTTAAACTGCTTCTCTCATTATTACTTTGGATGTATGATTTATTATGTTAATGGATTGTGCACATATTACAGTGTACAACCCGTACTTGTAAATAAAGGACCCTGTGGTATGCTTCAGTGCCACAATTCTTATAAAAGGAGCGAAAGCTTCTTACTTTTGAGTAAAACCTAACAAACCTTTCACTTTTCAAGGTTTTGCTCAAAAGAACAAGTACTTTCCCTTATGATTTTCAAAACCTCAACCGTTTATAACATTCGTTGAGGGGGAGTACTTGACTTAAAACTTTGTTCACAAATTGTTCACAGTGGTCATTCTTCCCGCAACACTCGAAATGGTCATATTTATTCTCAACTCTTCAACAATAACATTTTATATGCCATTTTTGAGGGGGAGAAAAATACGTGATAAGAAATATGTTGTGTTTTGCTATATGAACTCTCGTGTAAAAAGACTTTAACCCAAGAATTGACGAGATCTTAACTGTCAGTAACTCGAAAAGACTTGTCCGGGACAGGTAATAATTTCAAACTAGTTCACTAGTGATGTAAACGTGTCTCGCAAAGGACTTGTCCGAGTAGAATGTACCATTCGAGAAACTCTTGGTAGACAGGAACCTTGACGGGTTTGACAACCTTTCGGGGTTGTCCACACCTTCAACATAGTTATTAGAGCTAGCTGTCACCTAAAAGCTGAAAATGCAACTCTTTAACTATGCCACGTAACCGTGTCTCGCGGGGGAATGTCTATCTTGAGTTGATCAATTCAAAAATGTGCGCGCTCTTTCCTCACTGTGCATTTAACCGTTAAAACTCTTAAGCACATGTGGAGGGGGAGTATTTATGCAAAATCTCATCTCAACAGTGGTTCAAAAATGTTTTCATTCATAAACACTGAGCGAGATTTTTTTAAGTAAATGGTTTTATGGCAACATAGGTTAGTCATGGAGTTATAAGGTGACTAAGGTTAGGAATAACCGTCCTATGATCCGCCTGAGCCGGAGGGATCTACCCAAGGACACTACCAATAGTTAGAATTTAGAAGTCCTTAGGTATGATTATAAAAAGGAGAATTGAGAATCGGAGAAAGAAGGAGTTGAAAAATTAAAAAGAAATGCAAAGAAAAGGGTGAAAAGAAATAGCCCTCCAAATTATTCAACTTAGGGCAGACACCGGGTTCAATTCATATGCTACTGGTTGTCATTAGATGACACCGGTATTAAAGATTAAAAGTCGTCATGGACCCAGTGACGCATGCACTAAACCTTCTTAACCACTCAAGCTTCTCTCAACAGAAGCTTGTTTCATTCTCACAGGGAACCCTACGTAAACTATCGGCTTTCTCTTAGAGATTTCTGGTATTGAAGAAGGAGACCCTCTCCCTAGTCTCCGCTCAGGAAAACCAAAATGCACTATTGAGTCTAGAGCCACGAGATTCATCAAAAGATCTTCTAGGTACACTTGACATTTCATCACTTGACATTCAACAATAATAATTTCAGTGGTACATTATCGAGTCCTTCACAGATCTTAGCAATCTGTCGAGAACATTTATGAGAGGTTCACAACTGTGATCCTCGATGATTGAATGGAAACTCCTGCGTGGTCAACATCAAACGCCCTGACATGGGTCGCCGCAACTCCCCGTGGATCGCGCTTAGTGGTCTCAAACGGTCTACAGTCATGAGGTGATGCTTCGGTGTACCTCAGTGACTCATCTGAATCGTAGGTGTACTTCGGTACATCGTGTTATCTCACTTGTGGGACTCCGATTCAGGAACGGCCTTTGTGAGATTTAGAGTTGTGTTTTCACACTATGCTGCTAACAGTCTCGAAGTTCAAACTTGTAAGTGCTGGAATCCGCTTATTACTAACCGTTTTTTATGTTTTCTTCTTATGGAAGCACTGGAGCGGAATGATCGTGCAGATTCTACTCATGCTCACGCCAACATCATCACTAATGTAAGTTCTATCCAAAAGAAACACAACAGTCAGAATGATTCTTCGCCAAACCAAAGAATCTATAAAGTTAAAGACTTAAAGAACTTCATCAGTACTGAATTCCAACGTCAAAAGAGCGTGTGAGCATGTTGAAGAATGATGTAGAGACACTGAGCAAAAGTAAGGCACTGAGGCAAAATTGATGCGCATAAACAACAACATACTATCACTTTCATCACAAAGAACAAAGATCAAAGAACAAAGTTAAAGATGGCGTCAAAGCATAACTGTTCAAAGAAAAATATCTCTCTACACTGGGGAGATTGTTCGAATCAAGGCAATTCTTCTCACAAGAAAGAAGAATTTCAGAAGACGTCAAAGCTACTATTACATCAACGCCTTTACCGTTTTTCAACACCAACACTTGAGGGGGAGATTGTTGGAATCACTCCTAAACCTTAATTCAAGTGTTCGTTTCTCATATGTAATAGGTAGCTTATTATGGCCTTTATGTTTGTTTAAGGTCTAGCTTATGTAGAAGGCCCATAAGCTTAAGCCCATGTCCAATAAGGATAAGGATGGGAACTAGGAGTGTTGCCCTAGCTTCCCTCCTATAAATATCCCTTGTAAACCTTCATTTGAAGGTTGGTTGTTCAATATTATCTTTCATTAACTCCTTACGCATAATCGGCTACATTCATACGCGTATGTTTGTTTGGATATTGTTCAATCGCCTCTCTATCTCTTTCATTGAAGCTTTTGTTGTAAATCTAGTGACCTATCAACTTCAGTTGTGAAATTGGCCACCACAGTCTGCTTCTTGCACTGCCATGAGATAAGTCTACAAACCAAAACCTGACATCCTCCTGTAGTAGACTTTCTATCCAAGCTAGCTCCTGCATAGTCACTATCTGTGTATGCTATCAAGTCAAATGGTGAATCTTTAGGATACCAAACGCCTAGTTTAGGTTGCCCCTTCAAGTATTTAAAGATCCTCTTCAATGCATAGAGATGTGAAGCTCTATGTGTGACTTGAAATCTTGCACACACATAAACTCCAAACATGATGTCTGGCCTTGATGGAGTAAGATACATAAGAGACCTAATCATGGATCTGTAGAGATGAAAATCCACAACTTCACTTCCATCATTTGGGAGCAATGGCTTCATTGTTTCCATAGGTGTGCTTGCTGTCTTAACATCCTTAAACGCAAACTTATTCAGAATCTCAGCCACATACTTCTCTTGGCTGATAAAACTAACCTCCTTCTTCTGTTTCACTTGCAGCCCTAAAAAGAAGGTAAGCTCTCCCCTAGAGTTCATCTGAAAATTTTCATGCATAAGCTTCTTAAACTCCACAACCAGCTCCTTGTTAGTATACCCAAAGATGATGTCATCAACATAGATTTGCACTACCAAAATGTCACCTTTTGATCTTAGAATAAACAAAGTTTTATCAATGGTACCCCTATGAAACCCATTGTCTATTAAGTAAGTGGACAAAGTTGCATACCATTCCCTTGGAGCTTGGTATAAACCATACATAGCCTTTTCTACCTTGTACACTTTGTCTGGGAAACCAGGATCTTCAAAACCAAGAGGCTGGCATACATATACCTCCTCTTCTATTTTCCCATACAGGAAGGCACTTTTTTACATCCATCTGATACACTAGAAAATCTTTGAATGAAGCATATACTAAGAATAATCTGATGGCTTCAATCCTTGCAACTAGAGCAAATACTTCATCATAGTTAAGACCTTTTGCTTGTGTATATCACTGTGCAACCAATCTTGCCTTGATTCTCACCACTATCCCCCATTCATCCTTCTTATTTTTGAATACCCACTTAGTACCAATAGCAGATTTTCCATTTGGCAGATCCACCAAAGTCCAAACTTCTTGCAACTTGAACTACAATAGTTCTTCCTGCATAGCCTTAACCCAACTCTCTTCAGTCAAAGCTTGATGTACTTTCTTAGGCTCAATCTGGGATATGAAACAGGCAAATAAACAATTTTGGAGATCTTTATGGTTGTTTCTGTTATGAAGGGATCTATCAAAGAACCCTTGATTAGTTAAGTCTTTCAAAACCTTTGACTTTGTTCTGGTTTGAACAGCAGATTGCAATTCTCCAATAATATTCTCCTTTGGATGATCTCTGTGAATTCTGGTAGTTACAATTGGACTGACTGGAATAACTTCTTCTAGGTTGGTCATATCAGCCTCTTTACCATCCTTCTATAGTATTAACATCTGGCATAGCAGTAGGTTTGGGGTGACTACTGCAGTGTTAATTTCATCAAAATGAGATTCAGAAGTAGGAACACTAGGTATAGCAGTAGATTCAGGAGAACTACTGCTAGGCTTGCCAGTGTTGTTGTCTGACACATGATCATCCAATTGAGGTTTTCACCCCCAACATTGCCACCAGGAACCTCTTCATTTTCAGCACCTTTGTTCCCTGGTTCTTCAGATATCACTTCATCACTGGAAGGTTGCTCTTTATCATCCTGTGAACTCTTCATCATTGAGGAGAGGGGAGTATCACCTGTCAAAATTGGCAGCAGAATGTAGTCTGCAGTAGATTCTTTCTGCACTCCTGCAACAACATTTTCTTTGGTACCTGCACATTTGTTAGATTGTTTCCCTGCAGTAACTGGCTGATAATTCATAGAATTGGTTAGTACATCAATATTAAAGAGCCAATCAGGATCTTTTCCTACAATATTTTGTTTACACTCATCAAACCTAATATGTAGGTTCTCCTCAACATGTTTGGTTCTATTATTAAATACCCTAAAAGCCTTACTATTCAAAGAGTACCCAACAAAGAATCCCTCATCAGCTTTCCAATCAAACTTGTCTAGGTGATATATGGTATAAGGATAGTTACAAGACACCCAAATGGTTTCAAAAATTCTAGGGTAGGGGTTCTACCATGAAATAACTCATAGGGGGTCTTGTTATGAGGCTTTACTACCAAAACTCTATTCTGTACATAACAAGCAATATTTACTGCTTTAGCCCAAAAGGTTGTTAGTAATTTGGAATCTGCAAGCATAGTCCTAGTAGCCTCAATAAGTGTCCTATTCCTCCTCTCTGCAACACCATTTTGTTGAGGAGTTCTAACTACACTAAACTGCCTTTAAATACCATTCACTTCACAGAACTGGTTCATATCCTGATTCTTAAACTCAGTCCCATTATCACACCTTATTATTTTAACTTTTAGATCAATTAGGTTTTCTACTTTTGTTATAGAAGCATTAAGGATCCCACTAGTCTCATCATTCTTTGCTAAAAAGAAAACCCAGGTGAATCTACTATAGTCATCTGTGACAACTAGGCAATACATTTTCTACATCAAAATCTTTACAAAGGTAGGGCCAAAGAGGTCCATATGAATAATCTGCATTGGTTTACTGATGGAGCTCACAGTCTTGGACTTACAAGAAGCTCTATGTTGCTTTCCCTTCTGACAAGCAACACAGTTTTCATTGATATCAAAAAGCTTGGAAGGCAGTCCCCTGACATGATTTCCCTTTACAAGTTTATTCATAGTTTTGAAGTTCAGATGCCCAAGCCTTCCATGCCAAAGTTCAGACTCATCTGATGTGGCCTTAGCAAATAGGCAAGTCAAACCTCCCCTTGGAACCATGTGCTTTAGATCAACACTGTATATATTCTCTGTCCTTGGAACTCTAAGTAGTATTTGAATTTCATCAACCAACTTAAAGTTTGGGGACAAGACAATACATTCAGTGTCAGTAAAAAGGACCCTATTCTTTTTGTCACACATTTGTGACACATTAAAGAGATTGAACTTGAGTTCTTAGACAATGTACACATCATCAAAGTCCAGAGAACCTGTTTTGATCTTTCCCTTTCCAGTGATCTTTCCACCCCTTGGGTTGCTTCCAAAGGCCACATATCCCCCATCAATAGGCACAAAATTTGAGAGATAGGACATGTTGTCTGTCATGTGCCTAGAGCATCCATTTTCAATCACACCTATTTCCAATAAGTCCACCTGTGGATTTCCCTACACATAAAATAAGAGAATTAGTTTCTCTTAGGGACCCAAGCCATTATAGACTTGGATCTGCCTTATGCATCTATGTAATTAAATCTTTGGAATACATATGATGCACTGTTGTCTTTGGAGACATTGTTTAAATTAGAGGTCTTTGGTCTCCAAGTCCAACATGCTAAGGCCTTTACAGCATTGCCCTTTGTACCCACAATAGAAATTTTAGTCAAATTTGGCTTAGCAGTATTTACCTTTCGCCAAGCAGTACTTACAGGTTTTCTTAAAGAAGTATTTAATTTTTGATTACCCATGTTATTTAGAAATGTTGTGCTTTTATGAATGGGTATAAATATAGTTGAATGTGCCCTTTTTGGAAAATATGTCTTTGTATTGGCAGCATTCACTATAGGTCTTGTGGTATGCATGAGAATTTGATCTAGCAAGATTTATATTTTTCAATCTTGATCTCATCAAAACCGCTTTTGGAACAAACAAATTTTGAGCATTTGAGTGAGTTAAATTAGCAAAATTAGAATGGTTCACTCTTTTAGCATAGTTATGGTTTTGTCACTTTTTCTTTTAAGTTATTATTAAAAGTATAATGTAAGTGATCAAAACTTCCACAAGTAAAGTAACGTTTGTTATTCATAATAAAATCACTTTCTAATTTATTAGACATTAATTGGTTCCACTTCCTCTGATTTCCTCTAGGAGTGTTTTTATTACAAGACTCTATTGTCTCTACATTTTCTCAAACAGTTGTGGTAGAGACAGTTTTATTTAGGAGTCTAGACTTAACACTCTCTTCATCCTCATCATCAGACACCCAATCCTCAATCAATGGTGCCTCAGACTCTCTTCTAGATTGCTTAGACTCTCCTGCATCAACACTATTATCTCTATGGGTCTCAGACACCTTTTGTTTACAGGGATCACTACTCTTTTCTTCCCCTATAAAAAACAAGTCAGGCATAGGAGGACAAAAATTACCAGAAGGATGAGGGGCAACTTCACTATAATAACCTACTCCCATTCTATATCCTATCTTTTTGTACATATTATAGATCTGAGTGTCTATCATTTTACTCACTTCTTTAGACTGATATTCATGTCTTTCAACATGTAATTCAATGCTATCCTTTTCTATCTCAACTTTTTCCTTTTCAGATTAAACTTGATCTAATTTTATTTTAAGCTCATTTAAGGACTGATCTCTTAAGTATACTTCAACCTCTAATGTTCTAATCTTTTCACATAAGATAGTTTCATTAGATTTGAAAAATTCTAATCTTGCTTCTACAGATTTCAAACCTTTTTTATAACCTAAAAGTAATAATTTAGCATCATCAAGTTCCTTTGTTACTTTATTATAATCATCTCTATAAAAGCATGAATCTGAACATGATTCAAAGGATACCTCGAATCAAGAACTTGAGGTTGTGGAGTGTTCCATGAGAGCAAACTCAAGAGGGCCTTCTCAGCTTGATCACTCCAATCATAGCCACCAAGCCCATCACAGGACACCAAGCAGTTTTTGAAGTCTCCTGCACTGGAATGGTCCTCCTTTCCACCTCCCTTGTCTTGTTCTCCTGAGACCTGGGAAATCTACATTCTCTTGCAAAATGACCTTTCTTTTTGCAATTATAGCACTCTTCTTTGGACTTGTCAAAGCCCACTTTGTTAGAACCAATCATTTGCAAGCTTCTTCGAGTCCTCTGAAGAAACCTTTTTGCCCTTATAGTGAGCATGGCCATTTGCCACCTAAGATCCATCTCTTCAAAATCATCAGGATGGATCTGCTGAATGTCCTCATTTGCCAGTTGAGTAACAGAAATTTGACTGGCAAAGAATGAGCACACTACAACATCATTCAAATTCTCACCTCCAACAGCACTTCCTAATACACTAGCAAAGACCTCCTTCATTAGCAGTAGGGAGATCAACCATTGTGCTGCTAATGCTATTTGATGAAACAAATGCCAATTTTTTGAACCTGTTTTCGTGTTGTTGTGCATTTCAGATGGAAGACTACCTTCATTTCAGCCTCATAAAGCTTCAGGTTGTTGTGCATATCATCAATGCTTTACTTCTCTGATTCTGGCATGTTCCTCCACACAATAGCATGTGTGTCCCATTCAGATGGAAGACTAGCCAATAATTTTTGTTTCAAGTCTTCTTGTTCAATGGTCACCCCCACAAGCTCTAATTGGCTTACCGGCTTTGTTGCGCATTTCATCAAGAGATTCAGTGCTTGATGCAGAAAAGTTTTCATATTGTTTCTTTAGAAGATTCTTCTTGCTCTTCTTTGTAGCTTCATTTCCTCCAAACTTCTTTTCTAAAGCATCCATCAATAGCTTAGCATCCTTGATGGAGTTGAAGGATAATTGTTACTCATTTGGAATGGCCATCATGCGAATAGTTCTGGCCTTCATCTCTAGTATTCTTTTGGCTATGTCCTCTGCATCAGTGAGAGGAATGACTTTTCCTCCATCTCCAGTTCTAAACTGGACAGTGTTTCCAGTTTTAATAACCTCCCACAATCCAATATCAATAATTTGGATGTGATGTTCTATCCTCATCTTCCACATCTCATACTCATCTGGTTTGAGCATGGGAACCCTGTTATATGTCAAAGAGTGTGTAGATTCCATCTTTCACAATTTTTGGTAGTATTCTTCTTGTTGTAACAGTTTCTTGATCACACAAGCTCTGATATCACTTGTTGATCCCAATTCACCTAGTAAATATAGATCTTTGATAGCTTCTATATAAGAAATTGTTTGATCCTTTAAGTATCACGCGGAATATAACACTTATAGAATAAGAAGAACACAATGAATTCACAATCAAAAGCTTCAATATTATCAGATTAATAATACGAGTGATCTTGATATCACTAAGGTTTACAACCTTGAAGCCGCCTTAAACTTATATATAAAACAAATAACCTAGGATCTCCTTTTATATGTTAAGGAGTCCTACTAGGTTACAATCACTTCCTATATAATCATATCTTTTCTATACTTATCTAATACTACATTATAGGAATGCCACATTCCATAAATACAAAACAGACTAGGACTCCAGCAGTAGTTAAACAAAACTAGCATTAGATACATATACTCTGGAAGCACTTCAGTCTTCAGCAGCAGAAACTTTACTCTAGCAGCAGGAGCAGTTTCTTCAAGTCCAGCAGCAGTTACCACTTAGTGTATTTCTCATGATTCTTTCCAAGACCACCTATCAGGTAGAATACACCAGTAGTTTCAATAACACCCAGATAACACTTAGACCATTTTATTAGGAACCCCATAAGCAGTTGATTCTCCCAAAAGCAGTAGTATCCATAAAACCCAACATGATTGATTGTTCATCGGTTTGTTTAGAGGGGTTACCATGTTCATCTTTTGTTTGAATCTTTAGGTGCGCGTCAGCGGGAGAAATTGGTGTTGAATACGATCAAATACGATTTGGTTTTGGATTGCTCGATGCCATATTAGCGTATTGTATTTCCAATTTTGCGACCCATTCTCAAGAGGGTCCCAAGAGGTTAAGGATTAGTCAAGTTTTCATTCTATTTATGAAAAACGAATTTAATAATTAAAAACTGATGAAAGATTCAATGGGTTTTATAATTATATCATTAGTTTTCTAGTGAGAAATGTTGAACACATAAAAAATGCCTAAATCCCATTCATTGGTATCAAATAAAAAAATATTTCGGTAAACTTACAAAAACATACCATTCAATTTCTGTGAACACTTTATGGCCTAAAAAATTATTGACCTCATGGCGTTCTCACAAATTTCTTATTCAATATCTTGTACAACTTGAAAGATCTAAAACCAAAGGCTCAAAGACTAACAAAAAAAATAACAACTACAAACTTTCAAAAACCTAAAATGACCTATCTGATCGGATCTCAAGCACAAAAACCTAAAATGACCAAAACACCCTAAACAAAACCACCGGCTTAAACCACTTAAACCAAAACCACCCGCCTAAACCACTAAAACCAAAACCAGTCAAATAAATCGGTGGTGGTGGCGACGGTGGAATCAATTTAGGGTGGTGGCGGCGGATTTAGATAGCTTATTCTGGGATTCAGGTATGATAGGTTTCAGTGGTGGTGGTTGATAACATCAAATAGTCCTGAATATTAAGTGTCAATTTCTCCCAATAATGCTTGTAATTTATATCATTTATATGGATTTACGCTTGTTTTCCACTTTCGGGTAAATTACGAGCATTGGAGCTAAAGAGACGCGAAACTGGAGAAATATCTTAAGATTTATCACAGTATGCTATTTTGAAGAAGTTACGGCGTAACTCATCTCTCACATTACGCCATAACTATTGCGTGACTCAGAAAGCCAACTTATCATTAGGTTATGGCGTAACTCTTCCCAAAGTTACGATGTAACTACATTAGGTCTGTAACATATTGGATTTCATAAACACACTAAACAATAAGATCAACTAGGCGTACAAGAGGTTTTAGAGAGAGAAAGTTAGAGGTTTGGGAACTTTAGAGAGAAAGAAAAATCTTATTATGAGCTCCAACTCTCTACCTTGGAAGGTAGAGAGTATTTATAGTCTTACAATAAAACGCCACACAACGGGCTGTGGATCAGGCATACGGTGGGTAAAGACCCGTCCGTCCTCCACGGTGTTACTTAACTAAATACTACTTAACATAAAATAAGTACGACTACGAGCTTTCTAACGATTCCATATACTTGAGGTGACCGACTCTTTAATACCACGGAATTTCTAATTCTAACAATCTCCCCTAAGGGAGGTCACCTCAATCACACATTAAAATTACATTGAATACAAACAGATATTACATTGAGATTGTTCTTAGATTCTCGTCCATATTCTTTGTTCTGTAGCTCATAGTCTTTGATTCTTCATAATTGCATGTTTGGATAATCTGAGTGGAGGTCTTTAATCGATCCACGGAAACTGAGTTTTGAGCCGCCTTTGAGATCATTAGGCACATTAAATTTCTGACTCAACCTTTGTGGTGTTGGTAATTTGTGACTTTTGGACCGACATGCTCACATTTTGGATCATGATTTCTCCTTATCAGAGTAGCGGAAGCTTTCGTTGATTCATGATATTGGCGTAGAACAGGTAGAAACATGGAGTGAAAATATCAGAGTCATTGATGCACGAATCATGATTTCTTTAGATATGAATGTGTTGTGTGAGCATGCGGCTATGGATTGACCGCTCCATTCCGATCACAGCAGACGTCGGGGTGTACCTCGCATAAGACAGTGCTAGTATAAGTGCACAAAAGTGTCTTTGATCACTTTCGATGAATTGAGGTACACGGCCCACGGTTCCTCCGCTGATCGCTACATACAAGTACGCCGTGATCGTATAATTCAAGAATTTGCTTGATGGTTTCGCGCAGCTTGCTCTAGCCTTTCTCAAACCGAGCGTCTCAAAGAAGACAACACGGAGTGAGTGAACCAAATAATAGAGATTCACCGATTGATGAAAAGAGATTTGAAAAACAATCGTGTATCGCTCAATAGAAATTGTTTTTGCAATACAACGAAGTTTTAGTGAAAAATCATTTATCAATCATAAACACCTTTTGATTTGAAATAATTGTACACGTACGATGTGCTTAGAGAAAAGAGTTTTTAAACACAACAACCGGTTTTTCAAAGGCATCCGTCAATCCATTTTCTTGGACCTGGATTGATTCAATTTTGAATCGCTCCACTGATGAGGTCCATATGACATAATCAAGTCTTGGCAATACCACAAGGATAGTGCGTAGGACTCATAAGATATAATCTCACATTCCACATTGTGTGAAATAGTGAGTCTTCAAGAAATAAGTGTCCTAAAGAGATTAATTGATGATCTCGTGGCTCTAGACACAATTAGTGCATATTTGGTTCCTATGCCGGAGACTAGGGAGAGGGTCTCCTTCTTCAATACCAACTATCTCTAAGAGAAAGTCGATAGATTATGTCGGTTCCCCGTGAGAATGAAACAAGCCCTTTTAAGAGGAACTTGAGTGGTTTGGAAAGTTGAAGTGCAGGCCACCGGGTCCATGACGCTTGTCTTCAATACCGATGTTACCTTAGTAACCACCCAAGAGTATATGTATTGAACCCTTTACTTGCCCTCTAAGGTTGAATAAATGGAGGGCTATTTCTTTTCACCCTTTTCTCATTCAATTTTTTTGCATTCTTCAACCCCTTCTGCTACCGAGACTTCATAACTAGAACCTTGTTGGGTTTGTTCCAGTACTAGCTCTATCTCAGTCTTCACTCTTCCCATATCTCACTTTTCTCCTTTTTTCATCATACCTAAGGACTTCTACACTATCTAGTGGATTGTCCCTGGGTAGATCCCTCCGGTTCTGGCGGATCATGGGACCTCAACCTAACCTTATCATCCTTATATCACCATACATAAAGTAAAGTTGGTCGGTCTTTTTGGTATCGTACATCTGCCATTGGAACCAATTGAAACCCATTTGAAAATCAATCCAGATACTTGTGATATATTATCAAAGCATTTTGTACCTGAATTGTTTTGATATTTTAGAAATGCTCCCCCTCAACATATGCATAAAAATTTAGAAATTGTTTAGCACATGGAGGCAAGAGATCTTTGAAATCGTTAGATTGAGAATGAAAGGTCCAATCTTTTGATTAACATTTTCTAAAATGATCATCATCACTTCCCTTATCAAATCAAGTAGATAAAGCATTTTGGAAGGACGAGGTTTTCAAAAGTTTGTTCCCTTCAATATGTGCCTCGATGTTTGAGAATGTTTGGCACATATTAGAAAAAGATCGCACACATTGAGATAAATTGATCACGTTTCAAATATTTGTGGTTTAAGATAGATGCTCCCCTCAACGTGTGCATGGAAAATTTGAAATCGCTTGTCACTTATGAGGCAAACATACTAATCACTTATGAAACCATCTATGGAATTATCAGTTTAAATCTAATTTAAATCACAAATTCTCCCCCGATCACAATTATCAAAACATTTGAGATTTGTGATCTCTGTAGATTTAAATTGATTTTGAAAGCTTTCAAGGAGAATTGTGACTTGATTATGAAAGTGTTTTAACTGATAAGGATCGGATTTTAAGACTTTAAACTCCATTGGTTAAACATGCATGATTAACTTTTGAAAACAATTGTACGACAACTAACTTTTTGAAATAATTGAAATCATTCTCCCCCTCAATCAATGACGTAGGTTGTTGATTGAGAAATAGATATTTTGACAAATAAGACCGGATGATTTTCAAAACATGAGTCCGAGTTATTGTACAAAGTAATTAGTTTTCAGCAGATAAATGTATATAGAATCAGAGCATGAGATTTGAAAAACAAGATAAAGCATGGCTCTATTTCTATGAAAAGAAAAACGGGTTATTGCCCTGAAAATGACAATAAACCATTGTTTTTCTTTCTATCAATTTTTTTTATTTATTTTTTTATTTATTTTTATTAAACATTCGAACAACATCTAAAGTCCCGTATCATTCTTTGAAAGACAACATTAAGACCGTAGATATTATTGAATCGAGAAAAGCATGACAAAACGACAATATTTTTTAGGATTTTTTGAAGTTTTTATATATTTATGGATTTTTTTGTTGTTGTTTAAAAATATATACAAAGATATAGATGAAGGAAAGACCTTTACCTCCTCTTCTTCCTCCCGAAGACGCTTTGAGTGTTTCGGTTGAAGGCTTTTCAATCCAAGTCGTGGAAGAATAAACTCAAAACGTTCTCTTGGAAGAGCTTTGGTGAAGATGTTCTAACCGTATTCTCGACTTAACAAAATAGAGTTCCACTACACCATTTTCCACTTGCTCCCTGATGAAATGATGTCGGATGTCGATGTGTTTTGCTCTTGAGTGTTGAACGTTGTTGCATGATAGAGCAATAGCACTTTTATTATCACAGTACAGATGGATTTTGTTGAATTCAAAGCCATAGTCAGATAATTGGGATTTCATCCAAAGGATTTGAGCACAACAAGATGACATGGCTATGTATTCAGTCTCTGCAGAGGAAATAGAAGTACTCATTTGCTTCTTTGAAGACCAGCTTACAAGCTTATCATCCAAAAACTGAGCACCTCCTGATGTACTTCGACGTGTATCTTGACATCCCTGCATGATCGCATCCGATAGGCTGTTAGAGACATACCAGTGTCCTTCGGGTACCATAGTCCCATATTGATGGTTCCTTGGAGATACCGAAAGCCCCTTTAACCGCTTCAAGGTGCTTTTTAGAAGGCTTAGCCTGATATCTAGCACACATGCACACAAATGAACAAGATGTCGGTGTCAGCTAGTGTGAGGTACATCAGGATCCAATCATGCTACGATATTTCGTTTGATCTACCATGATCCCCGAGTGGTCCTCATCCAGCTTGGTTCGTTCAATCATGGGAGTGTCAACGGTGTCACATGAAACAAATCCAAATTTCTTTAAAATCTCATTAGCATATTTAGATTGATTTATGAAAATGCCTCCGAGACTTTGTGAAATTTGTAATCCCAAGAAAATGACATTTGTCCCATCATAGACATTTGAATCTGAACCCATTTCATTTTAAAAATGATCACATTCATTGGGGTCAGTCGAGGCAAAGATAATATCATCTACATAAATTTGAACGTGAATTAAATGTTTGCCTGACTTTCGGGTGAACAATGTAGGATCAACTGCTCCTTTGCTGACCGGTAGACAGAAGAAACTTTGATAGCGTATCATACCATGCCCTTGGGGCTTGTTTTAACCCGTAAAGTTCCTTCTTCAAACGATACACGTGAGTAGGATGCTCTGGATTCACAAATCCTTCAGGTTGGCTGACGTAGACGACTTCTTTAAGATCTCCGTTCAGAAATGCCATCTTTACATCCATTTGATAGACTATCATGTTCTTACTTGCAGCATTAGCCAAGAAGATTCTGATTTCCTCTATTCGAAAGCAACAGAGCAAAAGATTCTTCAAAGTCCATACCCTCTTCTTGACGGTATCCTTTGGCAACCAATCGAGCCTTGTTCTTAAGGACATCACCATGCTCATCAAGTTTCACTTTGAAAATCCATTTCAGAGCAATGATCATAGCACAACTGGAGTGTGTACTAACTCCCATACATCAAGTCGATCAAACTCATGACTCTTTTCTTGCATGGCATTGAACCAGCAGTCTTCATTCATGGCGGTTTTAATGTCTTTTGGTTCGATTTTAGAGAGTACGGAGTTGAAGAAGCACCATAAGGCATCGGTTGCAAGTTGTTTCCGTGTGGATATGGCAGAGGATTTCCAATGATGTTGTATAATGGGTGATCATGTGTCCATTTTCTAAGGTGTTCATGTGGTTGTTGTTGTGGAACAAAAGTAGCAGAGTCGATGTTCGGATGAAGATGGTTCTGATGATGATTCGTGAGCAAAGACATTTTCAAATAGGGCTTCTTCAGGAGTAGCAAAGGGATTAACTTCATCATTTATGTCAGAAACATTTCCATGACGTACATTCAAAGATTGATGATTTGTTGATGAGATCGAGTGATCGCCAGCTGCGCTTCTTGACTTAGTGATATTGAGATCGAAGGATTGACTTCGTTCATTGGGATATGACAGAAAATCGGCCGTAGGAATCGTTGGATCCAATATTTATGTTGTTTGATGATTCGGTGGTCCGACAATGATTAAATAAGAAAGCCATTTAGATAGATGAAGAGAGTTGAGAGGAGGTTCTTGAAAGAGAGTTGCTTAAACAAATGTAAGGTTAGATTCAAAGAAGCCGCACCCCTTCCATGGATGGAAGGGGTATTTATAGTTACACATACACCACCTCCTATCGGCCTCGTGGATCGTGTATACAATGGGTAAAGACCCGTCCTTCCTCAACGGTGTTGCTCTAAACTAAACTACGCTACAAACTAACTAATAAACTAAAATAACGTTACTAATGACAAATCTACGAGCTAACTTATGCTAGATAATATTTGGGGTGACCAACACTTTACTATGGAATTTTCTAATTCCTAACATCTCCCCAAGGGAGGTCACCCCATGTTTTACATTTCAAATCCTAGCATTCTATTCTTAACTTTGTTCTTGAGCTTGTAGACTTCAATTATTCAATTCAATCTTGTGCATTAGTAGCGATTCTTTAAGGTCCGACAACTTTGTACTTTAAGTGGAGGCCTTTAAACTGATCCACATCTTTGATGATCTTCGAGCTTTTTTGAGATCATCACCAGCGAAATCTCCTCGATCACCCTTTATTGTGTTGCCATCATGTGTTGTTGTGACTTTCGGACCCACATGCTCACACTTTGAATCATGACATCTTTCCATCGAGTAAGGAAGCCTTACCGGTTCATGATATTTGCAGTAGCGAAGCGAAGCATAGTATGAAATATCGAGCGTTATGTAGATATGCACCGCATGATTTCTTCAAATTGTGTGATGCTCGTGAGCATGCGGCTTTGGATTGACTCCTCAATTCGATCACCTAACCGCCCAAATGTACCGCAAACAACAAGCAATAAAACACACGAAAGTGTCTTTGATCACTTTCGTGAATTGAGGTACACGCTCACTTCCTCCGGATCGGGATAAGTACCGCCGTGATCGTATAATTCGAAGAATCTCCTTGACAGGGTTTCGCAGCGTTTCTAGCTAGCCGCTTCAAACCGAACGCCTCAAAGAAGGCAACACAGAGTGAGTGAACCAAATAATTGAGATTCACTGATTGATAAAAAATGATTTGAAAAACAATCGCGTATTGCTTAAGATAAAGAGTTTTGCAATACTACGAGGTTTTATGAGAAAATCAATTCTCAATCAAAAATACCTTTGTATTTGAAAAGAGTACACATTCACGCGTTATCAAAAGAAGGTTTGCACATCGAACGGTTTTTCCAAAAGCATTTTTCAATCAGAGATACTTTTTGTGTTTGAAAACATAAGTACACATTCGACGTGCTAGAGAAAAGAAGGTTTGCACATCGAATGGTTTTTCCAAAAGCATTCGCCAATTCCATTCTCGACCAAGGTTGATTCCAGATTGAATCTCCCCATCGTTTCTATCCAGTTGTCACAAGCTTGATCTTTTGCAAGATCTCAGTATGTCACCCACCAAGAGCTTGTTTTGATGTTAATTTTGGCGATTTCCATCTTCATCGTGAATACTTATATCACTGTGATGTTCTGCATACCACTAAGGATAATGCGAGGACTTAATATATACTTACTTTCCACATTATGTGAAACAACAAGTCTTCAAGAATATTGTGTCCTAATGAGATATTGTGGACGATCTCTTGGCTCTTGACTCAATTGTGCACTTGCTCTTATGCCGTGAGACTGGGGAGAGGGTCTCCTTCTTCAATGTCAACAATCTCTAAGAGAAAGTCGATAGATCATGCCGGTCTCCCGTGAGAATGAAACAACAGTCCTTTAAGAGGAACTTGAGTAGCTTGGGAAGTTTAGTGCGCTGCACATCAGTCCATGATGTCTTGTCTTCAATACTAGTACACCGAGTAACCACCAGAGCATATGTATTGAACCCGGCTTCGCCCTAAGGTTGAATTATTGAGGGCTATTTCTTTTCACCCTTCCACATTCAATTTTTTTCATTCTTCAACCTTCTTCAAGCTAACGAGATCATAACCAGAACCTTGTTGGGTTTATTCCAAAGTACTAGTCTGCTCCCTCGGCAAGACTCTTCCCATATCTCACTTTCTCCTTTTTTCAATATACCTAAAGACTCTACACTATCTAGTGGATTGTCCCTGGGTAGATCCCTCCGGTTCTGGCGGATCGTGGGAACTAATACCTAACCTCACCATCCTTATAACTCCATGCATAAAGTAAAATGGTTGGTCTTTTGGTACAATTCATTCCTTCTCGAAACCAATTGAAAAATCATTTGGAAAAACAATCAAGGTACTTGTGATACGAGATCAAAGCATTTTGTACCTTAATAGTTTTGATCATTTAGAAAACCACCCCCTCAACATATGCATATGATTTAGAAAGTGTTTAGCACATGAAGGCAAGAGGACTTTGAAATATTTTCTTTGATCACAATTTTCATGGAAAAAGCCATTTGATTTTCTTGGTAAATTCTCCCCCTTAATATGTGCATAGGATATTTGAAATCATTTTATCACACAGAGGCAAGAGTTCATTTGAAGCACAACCACGATTACAAAATCCATTAAGAAACCATTTGCTCCCCTCAATATGCATCATAACCGAAAGAGTTTAACACATATTAGAGAGAACTAGCAGACTTTGAATCAAATAGATCATCCTTTATCAAATTTCATTATTAAATCACAACCTCCCCTCATCAAAAATATCAAACCCTTTGAGATTTTGGATCCCAAGTGATTTAATAAGGTTTAGAAAACATGGGAGAATATGTGGCCGTTTAAATACTCATCTGGATTTTGGATAAATCCTCCTCCTCAACATGTGCATTGTGTATTTGAAATCGTTTGGCACGAGGCGTGGAGCCTATAAAGGACTAACACCAATTCCATTTAAACAAATTTGAGATTTAAACGTCGCATCTCGATCAAAAAAATATCAAACCATTTGAGATTTGTGATTCATCTCGATTTAAATCATTTAGAAAAGTTTGGGGAAAGACGTGGCAAGATCTAATTTTGAAAATGATGATAGAGGACCAATTACAGACATTAAAGATTGTTAGTGTCAGGTATGATAGTTTTAAGAGATCTTTAAGTAAAACAAAACAATTTCACAATCAAACAAGAACAGAAAAAATTTTATTTTGAAAGACCTTGATTCTAAAGAAAAAATCATACCATGACATAACATTAAATCTTTAGATCACCACTTATATTGTACAATCCGGACTTTTATGAAGAGATGTCGTTTGAAAATAATTAATTTTAAATCACTCTCCCTCAACGATGACCATAGTCGAAGATCGAGTGACTTAAGTTTTGATAAAATGAAGTCCGGTGATTTTCAAAATTAAGTCCAATTAATTTTCAAAAACAATATTTTCCATTTTTGAAAACAATTTATTCAAATTTTTCAAAATTGTTTAAAAAATGGTATCCCTACAAAGATACTAGGTGGTTGAGAAGCTCTCCGTTGTTGTTGCTGTAGGGTTTAGAAGAAACCATCCTGCTGATGCAAGGACACCTCTTACGTTGCATTTATGCCACTCTCCATTGAAGTCCATTAAGCTCGCTTTCTTCATTTGTCGACCCAAGAAATAGTTACCCTTTCCTTTCGGCATCCAATCATCTTTATTTGTGGGATCCGGATCGGAACATTCTTATATCCATGATATCCTGACATGCTAGTGAACATACAAGGATATATGGTAATCGACATCACCCAAACAAGAATCGACTAATAAAAGTCAATCAAACATATCAATCAGATCATATAAGGTATGGGAATAAAGTGTTTATCAAACTCAAGTCATCTAATCCTAGAAATCATATCCTAGGCACCTAGTCCTTCAACATAGGTTAACATCATTTTAATTAAGCATATTAGGATAATTAAGAAAGCCCGTTAGATGATATAAATTTGAAAACATTCTCCCCTCAATCAATGACTCATTTTTTCTCAAAAAATTTAAAAGCACTAAGTCATTGATTGAGTTTTCAATTTTTTTTATAAAAACTCAATCTGACATTGATTTTTCAAGCAACTCATTTTCCACTCTTGTTAAAACAACAAATATTTTCTCAAGAATTTAAGACGGAAAAACATTTGTGTAGGAATAGCAGTCCTTCGACATACTTTCCTCAATTGTTATAGGATAAGTGCACGAAATATTTGAAAATTTGTTTAGCGCAACACTTTCCTTTCTTGAAGAGTGGGTTGCTATCTGAAATAATAGCAAACCATAGTTTAAGCACGGGTTACAGTCTGAAATAACTGCAAGCCATTGTTTAAGAACGGGTTACCGATCGAATCGTAGTTACCATTTGATTTGTGACATGTTTAGAAAAGAATATTTACATCCCCGCTTCGAACTTCATCTATAGTCACGTGCCATTATTGAATGACATTTCTAAGACCGTAGATGTTATCGATACCGTAAGACATGTCTTGAGAAAACATATTTTTGGTCTTTTTCAAATTTTCTGATTTTATGGGTTTTTGATGGTTTTATATTTTTCTATTTTGGTTTTGTTTTATATATTGTATTTTGTTTTTCCGGATAAATATATACAAAGATAGAATAGATGATATAGTTTAAGAAGATGATGATACGAGTACCGAGATAAGGATATCGAAAACTCTGTAGAAGATAGAAGTCATCATCTCTTAACCATTCACCACCAAAGCTGCCGAGGCTCCAGAATAGAAGATAGAACATGAGCCTTTGAGAAAGAGAGACTTTGGTAGCTTCCCCCCAAACCGAAAATCCATTAGATGAGCATATTCGAAGCTCTATTTCAAGCTTGTTTAGCCAAAAAGTAAGATACACACCATTATCATAAATCACGCTCCTTTTAAGAAAGATAAACGAGATTCGTTCGGTTATATGATCAACAAGAACAGCAACGATCATCCCACTCAAATAATCTTCTCAAAGTTCATAACCATGAAGTCCGACGTAATCCATTCCAAAGGTGTCAAGAGACCACTTCCGAAAGTAGTTGAATTGATGCGCCGCTTCTTAGACTAGAGCTCACGAACCCGAATACACATACCGGAAGACAAAAGAAACTTATACCATCAAGTAGCGATTAAGTCCATAGCCAAATAATAACCCGATATATACTTTTCT